>OX382267.1:26467160-27067160 GCA_947507595.1 Pyralis farinalis
GTCTGAAAGAGAATGTCGGTGTTAAGATAAGAAAAGCCATGCTCCGTTGGTTCGGGCACGTAGAAAGAATGTAGGATGAAAGAATAACGAAACAGATGTACAAAGCAAAAGTGGAAGGATGTAGGAGCCGAGGAAGACCAAGACTAACCTACCATGACCAACTTGGTCGTGTTTTATCGGAAGGGGATGTCAGGAGCTCTAGGAACCGGCAAGCGTGTGAGGAAAGAGCTATGAATGTTAAATAAGCGCCTCTCTCTCTGTCTACCCTACAAAGGACTTGGCGTGAAAATATACATATATACATACATCCAATATAAGTATCTAATCCACTCCACATTGTCAATACTCATTCCATTTTTGGGACCCGGGTCTCTCTTTAACCGAAGAGGTTTACATCATACTCAACCAAGCGATGGCGATGGCGATTCCAGCCTTCGTCCACCCGCAATTGAGCATTGCGGGTGGACGAAGGCTGGAATCGCCATCAATTAACTCAATAGTTACTTCGTACGTAGGTATCAATAGCAAATTTGTCATCATCTCCGTTAGTAAAACTTGATTTGTTATTTATAGTTCTCTATATTGCTCCGAGAGTTCGATGGCGTTATTGCGCGTGTCATTTTAACTGAACACGCAGGTTAAGAAATGTCGACCTCGGTCTGTTTATGGATGGGTTGATACTATATATATGTAAATATATTTCGAGCTTCTCCGTGTTTTGGAGGGCACGTTAAGCCGTCGGTCCTGACTATTGTCAATAGATGATAGACGTTAAGATAAGGCTTAAAACACTAGCCTCCGCCAATCCGCAGTTGAGCAGTGTGGTGGAGTATGCACGAAACTTCGTCGGTTGACGTGAGACCTATGTCCCTGCAGTGGAATGAGTTAGGGTTGGTATAGTAGATATATTGCCCCGCAAGGGACTTGGCGTATACAGTATAGTATATGATGAATGCATTCCCGCAATCTAGCTATGCGCTACATTTCTCTGACAGAATGTTATTCGCAGGGTTCACCACGTAAGTTAGCCATTTAACAAACATCAGAAATGTGAACGACGCAGTAAGTTCTTGTCGATAACTAAAAACAAATACGTAATGAACACATCTGTTTATAGGCATCTCAATTATTAGTTACTAGCTACTCGACCCAGCTTCGCACGGGTGATGCAATCGTTACCAAACTTCACAGGATCACCTGCTGGGCTAACCTGAAGATTCACTGAAAATTTCATCAAAATCTGTCCAAAATGAGTTCATAGAGGACATACAGACAAACATTCATTCATAGTATTGTCTTAGGTTTTCCCGATTGTTACACATTGAATTAAACAATTTTTAACGGAAGTGTCGCGTGTTTTATTTATTTTGTTGAACCTGACGTTTGGGACGCTTTGCAGGGTGCAGGAAGGCGAAGTCTTGATCTCTCAAATATAAGTCTCAAAATAAATAAAACTCGCGATACTTCCGTTAAAAATTGTTTAATTCAACAAACATTCATTTTTAATATTGATTGCCAAAACTGATTGTACTTCCACATTTTGCAAGCAAAGAATTTGTATGTGTACCTTCGTATAAATACTCACTACGTACTTAAATGTGTGCAGGCTAGAAAAAGGATATCGAATATTGTAAAATGTGGTACAGATAAGTCTTCCTGCGACCACGGACGCTGCATAGCGTTCGAAACCTTGTGTGGGAATCGAACCCACGAGCTCGGTGCCTCAGTCGTGAATGACGCGACTTTGACACCAACGCTCGTGGGTTCGATTCCCACACAAGGCAAACATTTGTGTGCATGAACATGTGTGTTTGTATTGGTCTGGGTATTTTCTATACATGTATAATAAGTATGTATTTACAAAAAAAAATGTAGAAGCGTCTAGTACTAGACAACTGATAAACATACGTAAATACATTTTTTTTTGTAAATACATGCTTATTATACATAGAAAATACCCAGACCAAGACAAACAGACATGTTCATGCACACAACTGCGCCACCGAGCTCGTCAATAATAGATTCAGGCGTTATTTTGCGAAAGTCAAATTTACATGCAATTTGATCTAACCTGCTTTGTGTGCTTCCGCCACCAATTAGTTCATGCGGCCTAGCGTCGGTCGGCACCTACTTGCATCTACTAACGGTAGTGGGTGGGTGCCGGCCAGCGCTAGGCCGCATGAACTAATGGGTGGCGGAAGCAAACAAAACAGGTTAGATCAAATTGCATGTAATCATAAAGTATTATATCCTAGGGTAAGTTGGGGATAGATCTTCCTAATTAACTACTTTACGTTATTTATGTACCTAGTGCATATGAACAATGATTAATGATTTACATACTTATACATTATTACAATAATATAATAATACATTTCGGTCATTCTTACGTTCTAAATTCTATTTAAACCTTGAGTAAGAAAGCTATAATTGATCTTTTATTCTCAATTCCACAACTATGCCAAGTAAGTGCTTACTACGTTTCTATTCCGATTAGTAGTTTCTCAATGTTAGAACATTGTGTGTTTTGAGGATTAGGTAGTACGAGGCCAATAAAGAAGTGATCTCATCGCCGGTTTATTTGTGTTAGCAAAACGTAGGTTCATGCTACCATTACCTACTGTATTTACTACTTTTATAAAGCGTTTAAGCTCCTAAAGCTTTTTATATACATAGTGAGTATAGCTCGCACCAATGATCGAAATACGGATATAATCATTTTTGAAAATTTGAGGAAAGCATATAGCTTTTTATTTTTTTTCCAAAACGTTTTATTGTTGATACTAAATCTCATCAATAGCTACTAAACAAAAGAAGAGGAAATAGGTTGACAAATAAAGAACAATAAAGTATGAATCTGTTTTGTATTTGTATCTTTATATATAGATAATTAAACTCGCAGTTTTAATCTCATAAATTGAATATGAAGGAACCAAAAATAAAATTAAGAAACGAGACGCTGAACTGGGGCTATTGGAATTCTGAAAACATTCGTATTGTATATTGGATCGTGGAAGTTATTAATTATATTACTATTTATTGTTATTTTATAAAATGTGACTTAATATCTGGTACGTTTTCGTAGTATTTTTTTAAAGTATATATTTAATTAACGTTACGGTAACGGTTACCATCAGGCAGGCCGTACACAAGGGTTTACCACCTTAGTGGTATAAAAAAAAACGAAGTTCTGGCCATCATTTTCGATGCATTTTGCAAATTAAATTTCATTAATACTTCAAATACATCTTATACTTTAATGACACGAGTAGAGCATAATATTGTTAGGGCCTGGATATTGGACTACTCCTAGCGAAATCTGGCCCACCCACAAACAGTTAAACCACTTGACTGTGCATGAATGCACTGTGTGCTCACATTAACGTTGCATTTTACCGTCTAAGTATCTCAGCTATTCGAGGCTACCGACCAATGGGTGAATATTTTAGCCACCTTTAACCCCTGACCCGTAGCGGTTCTCCGTAGGTTATTTTTCCATCATGGGCCCACTTGGTCAATGTCGTCATCAAATAAGAGATTTAAAGAGACGCCCCGTATGTTCAATCGAGTTCAAAAAATGCGGAGGTTGGTTGGCTATAGATATTTTTTATGTATGTACGCAGATATCTCGGGAACGGCTCAACGGATTTGGACATTACAAACGGTGTTCTATTAAAGCAATAGAATTTAGTCCCATTGAATTTAACGAATAAATGATTGCTTTTAAAGATATTATAAAAGAAATAATAATAATAAGTTCTCTCTGCCTACACCGCAAGGGATTTGGCTTGAAGTTATAGATAGATAGATTAAAGAGATGTTTAAAAACTGCCTTTCATTGTGTCTTTATTTTGATTACTAGGCGGTTTTGATCTTATATTTGATATTATATATTAGTAAGTCTTCGATGATCTCATTTCAACTGTTTATATTATTACATTCACAATGTTACAAATAAAATAAACTATTTAATGTATTTAATTAACTGAAACTAACTTACAATACCTAAACAAATATATCTAACTAAGTCAGCTTATGGCTATTTCCATGCGAATTCTTTGTCTATCGAAAATTCCTTTACGACGTAATCGTGCGGTAAAATAAAAGATACAATTAGTGAAACAGCAAAGATCTTTCTTTTGTCACGTGGTAATAAATTAAATATCAAAGTTTTTAATAGTAAAACATAAAGTGAGCTAGTATTCGGATCATATCGATTTAAGCGTAGAGCTAGGATGCATTGCATTCGACCTACTCCTGTCTGTCGCGTTGTATTTACCATTCAAGCCCGCTGTGGACTAGGGTTGCCAACCGCCTTATTTTCCCAGGGCATATCTTGGGTTTGTGGATTTCGTCGATTGTCCAAGACAATTATGAAGTGAAGCCGCAATGTTTTTTTTTTAATATTATGGTAACTTGAGTTTATATCACGTCACACTTCACTTCGTCACACACGCGACTTATGGTTTAATACGCTTTATATATCATTATAATATCTAGCCAGCTGCGGCCCGCGTTTGTCTTCGTCCGTGCGCGTGTATTCCACAGGAACAGCTTTTTCTATGTTCTTTCTTATTCCTCGGCTACAAAGATCGTATCGTAATGTTGAATAGCATATAACCTTCTAGAGATGTGTTATCAAATGCATTTTTTTTTATTTTATTTCAACGGGTAGTTCCAGAGACTAACGCGTTCTAATAAATAAAATCTTACGCTTTATGTATTAGTAGAGATATATAAATTGAACTTTTTCAAAAATTGTAATTATGTATATAACTTTAGCTTCATTTTTAAGAATTTGTAATTTATTAATATCTCGGATACTCGACCCGTTCTTAACCCTTCGAAACCCGGGTGGTCGTATACGACCGCGAAATGTATGGGAAAACGTATATAACGGGTTCTGACTGCTCAAACATTGAATTAATTGCGAAAAGACCAAGGTCTTTAAACTTTTCTTTACAAAATTTTTAGTTGCCTGCCCTATTATAGACGACTAGTAGAGTAGTCAGCTTACGTATCGATACCCTAGTCTCGTAGGATAGGACAAAGTCAACAAAAGCACAATTTGAATTTATAGTGTGCATGACAAACTAGCACCACCACTGAACACAACTGAAGAACTGAAAACGGAGACAAGAGAAATTATATTCGATGCAATTAGTAGACAAGTTAACGAGAATCTTCTTACTACCCACGAAACCCACTTCTGCTTGCTGAGTGGCGAGTCGGGATGCACTACAAACTACTACGAGTATTAGAATACAAAAACTTTATGAAAATTTATTAAAGAGATACGCATATTACTTTATATTCTAATATTAAATAAAATTAACTACATAGTTAGGCATTATTTTGAACGTTTTTAGCATCACTATTAACTAACAGAAAGAACAAGAAATTCTTTCGACTATAAAATACCGAAATGTTATCATGGACAATATTTGATTGTATCACAATTTAAAATGTTCGGTATACAGGTTTATCTGCCGGTTTAATAGAATAAGGAGTTTAACTTCCACCCGAATACTGCGAACCTCTCGAGACTTGACCTCCTTTCCTTTGCCGAGATTACTGAGGTATAATTAGGAGTTTAGAAAAGAATTTAATATTGTTTTAACACAAAACTAGAATCGAATAAAGTGAATAACGATCAAGTTCGACGGTTACAGATCAAGTGGTAGTGAGAAATGTTTTCGATTAATTTATTAACTTAGAGGAAAAGCCAATGTATAAGCTGTCGAACTAATATTACTTCATTTCAATATTACACATGCTATATATTCGCGGTGTCTGAAATTGTAGGGTAAGGCTATCTATAACTTCATGCCAAATCCTTTCGGGGTAGGCTGAGAGAAAACCGAGCGACACGTGACTCGAGCCTTACATACCACACTCGCTTCTTTAACATTCATTGCTCTTCTCATGCACGCTCATCGGTTTCTAGGGCTCCTGCATCACCTTCTGATAGAACACGACCAATTTGGTCATGGTAGGTAAGTCTTGGCCTTCCTCTGCTCCTACATCCTTCCACTTTTGCATTGTATATCTGCTTCGTCATTCCTTCATCCTGTATATTAAGGTATTGGATATATATCATTATATATCCTGTGTATATTCAGTGTAGATGATAATAATATAAGTGAAAATAAGATAAGTGTGAAGTGAATATGTGCGAGTCCACCATTTTTTCTTAAACTCAAACCATTCTCACCTACACGTACTCCTGCCGATTAGCAAATGAGGCTCTAGCGAATGACGGGTGATAGTAATATACATCTTAGTTTACGAGCAAATTGATCTAAACTATGTGTGCTTCCTCAACCGATTTGTTCATGCGAACTGTCACATCCACTACCATTAGTAGATGCGTGGCGTCGCTGCCCTAGCTGCTCCGGTCGTCTCTGCTTCGGCTGCCGCGGTCGTTTCTCTGAATACCAGAAACATATACCGCATACACCCGCCATCGTTGCGTGTTTGGCCTTTACGAGGTATCCTCAGACGCTGTCGATGTTAGTCGTTAGAACAACATGCTACCTCACATGAACTAATAGGTAGCGGAAGCACTCAAAGTAGCTTAGATCAAATTGTCCGTAAATTTTACTTTCGCAAAATAACACCAATCTATTAAAAATCATATTTTACTTGTGACTTTAACACAGAAGCAACTTATAATTAACATGACTATGTACAATGACGTTATTGATGTAGATCGGCGTTAGTATATACTCTTGTCGTGACGCGACACCCTTGACACATCTATATTGTTCCAACGCACTGTAATCGTGTACATTGCATTCGAAGCAGACGCGAGCATAAACGCCTTGTCCTTTTTTCTTGTATTGCAACCTTGTTACAAATAGAAATAGTTATATTATAAATATAAAGGGTTATTATATTAATTTTTAATATTAGTCTGTCTGAATAGCTATACTCTTCCTTTTTCAGATGCTTATCAGTCGAAATGTTCAATGACATAAAAGAGCGGTTTATACATCATGACGTTCTTTAAAAAGGCGTGAAGCTGATTTTACACTGTCGGCACGGGTGACGCCCCTGGTGCTGCATGTGTCCACAGGCTACGGCAACTGCTTATCATCAGCAAGCCGTACACTGGTTCGCGACCTCCGCGATATGTAAAATTAAAATTGCTTTACATTAATTGTTGATTGTGTACTTTCCTTATCGAGCTGTTTTGTCAAGTACCAATGTACCCTAAGTTTCTTTGCCAGAGTGACAATGTACACATACATACGTATCGATGCTGTCGTGTAAACTAGAAAGAAACGGTACAAGAGAAAAGGCATATACGTAGATGGCGAGTTACTTGAAGAATCAAAAACAGTGTATATAGGTTCATAAAGAAAAAATACCAAACTCAATACTTAATAATAATTACAGGTGTTCCTCAGGGAAGTATTGTCGGCCCCTTGCTTTTTTTGATGTATATCAATATCTTCCAACTACAACCACAAATAGGTTTGTTCTTTTTACAGATAACACAACTCTGATCGTAAAATATCGTGATAAGAAATTAATTGAAGCAACAGAAACAAAGCATTAACTGATTAGAGATTAACTTAAAATAATTTGAAAATAAATATATTGGAGAAGTTAAAGCTAAAATGCCTTTATGGAAACTCGTTTAAAAGGTAATAGACGAAATGGCATAAGATAAATGTTTTTTTTTGTATTAAGAAATACTTATAACAGTAAAATTCAACGATGTGTAAAAGAAAATAATATAAGAACTACAATTTCATTAAGTGCGTATATATTGTGTTAATGTAAGACATTTTAATTAAGTTAATTATAATTGGATTTTTGCAGACTGAATGCATCAACTGTAATATTAACTAAGATCTTATAACTGTATGTATTTTGGCGAATAAACTGTTTGAGTATATATGGGATAAAGTCATTTTACTACGCTCAGCTTCAGCTACAAACTCCATATCATTGACTTTTCAAATACGATAATACGATTAAACATTCTCTACCGATACAGAGATATTTAAATCAATTATTCGATTAGTCTAATAATCGAATAACCGAGAGTAGCCGCTCGCTCTGTATCGCGTCCTCCGTAGAGGCGTCCACAAATTGTGTTTCCTATCTCCCCTCCTAATTCCCGCTAACACATTTATAGCACTGATTTTGTTACATGTGAAAAAGCAAGTGAGTCTTTTCTCACGATATGAATCTTGTATTTCACTTGTAGTCGACTGGCGGTCGAGTGGCTAGCTGTGTAGCCGAACGTCTGTTTGTCATCGTGTCTGTGTGGCCTGGGTTTACGTAACGAGTATTAGTGTTGAGAACTCTCTTTTTCGTTTTTATCAACGACATCAAAAGTATTTTGTGTATGTGGTATAAGCTGTATGTATTTAGAAAGAACTGTATACATACTTATATATTTATCAGGAACTAGTAACTGATAAACATTAATCAAGTATACACACACTCAAACACCAATCTCTTAAAAAACGGTAAAGAACGATTCGGCTGGCCGTTATACGTAAATACATCAATAAAATTTGAATTTCAACTTTCGACCAATCACATAACATCTAAAATTCTAATTTTACGCGAAACATATGATAATGGTTTATGTGTGAAGTGCGCAGGTGAAAAATATACATTTGCAAAAGCGATGATGTTACATACATGTAGCAGATTACATATATGTTCATATAAACAAATATACAGTGTATATGGGTATCGATTACTTCAATCAGTGATAGTTATAGACTAAAAGACCAAAACAACCAAGTATAATAGAAACGGTTTCTTTCAGTCAGGCAACTCCCTGGACACAAGGTAACACCGCCAAATCATGTGCAATAAATAATACGGATAAAGTTTTCGGAACAAAAAACATTCTATAAAAATCTCTTCAAATTATTACATTAGAGTAACTGGTTGGATGCAAAGTGACGATGGTGTAGAGATGCCAAATATATAAACAGATACATAATTTCTAAACATATAACATACATACTAAATACAAATTACATATACAACGTAACACCTCGTTTAACTCCACGAAAGCGTTAATGGTTACCTAAATTATGACAGTTGACAGCACGTACTAGAAACACTAAATAAATTACAACGCAGAAGCAAAAGAACCGAATGATGATAGGAATTTATAAGTTTAATGATAGTACGCTAATCACATTTCTCTCAGGACCGGAAATAAAGTATCAGCCATAATTAAGGTAACCATAGAAGACAGCAGTAATACTGGCAGCACATTGTGAGAAAGGCAAGATACGAGGACGATATCCCTGTGATCCTTTAAGGTTGAAGACTTTAAGGATTTTGCGAAATGCCCGAGTCCGGCAACTGATTATAATTGGTTGCTAATGACGATGATAAAGGATGTAAAGACTATAGACTATAGATATATATAGACTGTATATAGACTATAGATAGATTTAATTTAATGGCTTAAAGATCTTGTATTCCGCATATCAAGATTATCATTGTAATTTTAAAATAATCAGCGATGATGTCATCACTTGCGTAAGAATGATGAGTTCATACTTTATACACCACGTAGAACAAGGCCTATTAGCTAAATCTAATTAGAAGTGACTTATAGGTTTTCTTGTACTAAATAATTGGTTAGCTTGGGTCGATCCTCCTTCAAAAAAAATAATTAAATTAAAACATCAGTTAAGTAATGGTTTAAATATATTTATGTTAACATTGACACTGTACAGTGTGATATACATGCATATACACCAACATACATTCAGAGTACATTCGAAAAAAAAAAACAATTAAAGTAAATTTCTTTAATAATGAACAAGCTGGCCTGTTGTCCTCGGTGATAGAAATAACTCAAAATATTCATAAGTATAATCAACAGTATGCTAATCATATTCTTACCAGGATCGAAGAAATAGACGAGCTCGGTGGATGTTTTAATAGAGGTAGGGCGCATCAAAGCCTGGGGAAGTACCTCCACGTCACAGAAAACCAAATAACAACTCCCTAGAGGGTTGTTGTGTTGCTGCATGTGAGTGAGGTCACCAGTAAGCTCCAAAGGAGTTTCTGTGTAAGTAGCAGAGGAGGCATCGCGCGAGTGATACTTAATATATTACAAGCATTAACAGGCTACGGTAACTGCTTTACATCAAGCGGGCCGTATGCTTGTATGCCTCCCGACGTTGTTTTAAAAAACCGACGGGTATCATGTCTGTAACGGGATTAAAGTAATCAGAGACAGCAGTAGTAATACTGGTAGCCCAATACGAGGCTCCGAGGCAAGATGGGAGGATGATTTCCCGGAGCCTGGTAACTACATTAGAAGTTCATTGTTAATATAATACCATCAATATAACTACTTTTGTCTCCAAAATGTAAGGCCGGGCAAACTGAGTGATGATATATTGCATACATAATATACACACGTCGTGTGCAACACATACAAGTTAAAAATATAATGGCGGTGTTCCCTCGCTGAATTGATTGCATAAATTATTTAAATGAAGGTGCTAGTCCTCTTGTCCTCAGCGGCAGCAATCAAACGCGAAGAGATTTCTTTACAAAACCCTCTACAGGAGATCCTAGCGGCTAAATTCTCTATTCTAAATAGTTTGTAATGTTATGTGAGATATTGGTCCTGTGGTCTGACAGTGAGGTCACAAGGTACGTCCTTGTGAAATGTTACTTTGTTAGCAGAAAGGATGCCAACGTAAGAGCCATACACCTCATAATACGATAAACGATTCACGATGCCCGTTTTTCACCCTCGTTTTCTTTCTTATCAACCCAGCAAATAAGACTTAAATGCTTTTTAGTGACAAATGAAAAAGAAATCTGAACAAAACTAAGTTTCATTAAGAGGAAAAAAGTGGGATACAGTGTGGCTATTTCAGCGACAAAACACAATGGTGTTTACTCTTGTAGCAATTTATTCGACAATTTGTATCCATTAACGAAGTGAGCAAGAGCTCAATAGGTGCTCGTAACCAGGATTTAACGTCTTACTTCCCGGCGGGGCCGGCCCGATTGTTTCGAGAATTTTGCCAAACATTCCGGGACAAATTCCCAACAAAAGTTTGCCGTGCATCCTTGAAATAGGTAGCGATTACGCGGGGCCCTCCTACGTAATTCATCAATGTAACTTGATGGTTCATTATCTCTTGGGTTTATGAACGCGAAAAAGTTTGCAACTCTCACACCGTGTAATTTCTCTTGCAGTTGTTGTGAATTTCCTTTGACAATCATAAATAAGAATCATCATCAATCTATACATAACGTGCAAATTTCATCTTTACTGCTGTAACATAAGGTGCAACGTGCGTGTAGCTTGGGCTGTTTTCTGTACATGCCAAGTCATTTGCAGAAAGTATGATCGTAGAATAAGCAGTAGGCAGTATTCCGAAGTATGGTATTTACAGGAGGTTTAAATTAATTAATTCGACGCCTTAAGCGATCAAATTAGTAATTGAAATACGTTTACTAGCTTCGTTTTTGAATTTGCAATAATTATGCAACTTACTAGTAATGCCAACCATAAGTCATCTACGTTAAACTATGAACTAATCTTCTAGTATAAACTTAGAAAATATAAAGCGATCAATGACGGTATCTTTCGTTAAGTGACAATTTCCGTACAAAAGGATTCCGAAGGCTACTCTTACAAAAAATACCTACTCAATCACCTCAACACAACATACACTACAACTAAGATACAGTAAGGACTAACTTATTTAAATATCTTCGGGCATTAACTCCGCTAATCTGCCATTGTTTCCTAATTACTAATTGTTATTGTATATTTTATAATCCTTTTAAATTAAATATCTTTAATTTATGTATACTATATGGTACAATGAGTCTTCTTTTCCTTTTGTACTGCCGCGGCAGCTTGCTATGACGCGGTCTGTATATTATTAAACGCAATGCATAAAGTTTAATACACTTTTTATACCACTAAGGTGGTAAACATGCATGCGGCCTTCCTGACGGTAAGCAGTTACCTCAGCCTATGGGCATTTGCAACATCAGGGGTGTCACTCTTGCCTTACCGACCCTATTACTATACTACATTGCAAAATAGCTAAACTATGTTCACGGATCCCAACGATAACTTATGGAAATGCAAGTTGGGTATGGCAGAAGGAGCATGAAATTAGAATAAATGCTGTCGAGATGAGAGCATTGCGCAAAATTTGTGGCATAACGCTTGCTGGCCGCGTTCTTAATGGTGACGTAAGAAAGAGTTGATCTGAAAGAGAGTGTCGGTGTTAAGATAAGTAAAGGCATACTCCGTTGATTGGCATATACAGAAAGAATGCAGGATGAAAAAATGACGAAACAGATATTTAATGCGAAAGTGGAAGGATGTCAGAGCCGAGGAAGATCAAGACTACCATGATGACCATGAACCTACCATGATCAAATTGGTCGTGTTTTATCAGAAGGTGACATCAGGAGCCGTAGGAACCGGCGAGCGTGCATGAAAGAGCTATGAATGTTACAGAAGCTAGTGAAGTATGTAAAGACCGCGTTTAACCCTTCAGACCCGATAGGCGTTACGGCCATAAATCACGAAACCCCGGGTGGTCTCAAGGCCACTTGAAATATGAGCCGGCGGCCCGTCATAAAGCATTGTTTAAATAACGACAGACAGTTGTTTACACTTAGAAGCATTTGCGGCACTTATTTCGATTGTTGAATAGTGTATGTTTGATAATAAAACTTCAAATTACTAATTTGAATGTTTGTATAATTTGTTATAGGCATTTCAAACAGAGCCGATGAAATACTCCTACTTATTTCAGATAAATGAATATAAGTTCAGATCGTGTTATAATTTTTGATTAGCGTCTTTGTATATTTATACGACAATGTACATAGTTTACATAAATCGAAAAATAATAGTACATATTATATATAGAAAATAAACATTCGCATTTGAAAATTGAGTTTGAAAATCGGATTACGAACGACGCGCCGTACTAATTTTTCAAACTTTTCCTATAAAATAGTACATAGGAGCTATATATTTGATTTTTACCTCATTTTATAGATAATCTATTCAGCTACAATACGATATTTATTTATTTTTCGACAATAATAAAATTTTAGACAATTAGACGAAATATTCACGAAGGAAATATGCAATTTGAAAGTACCTACCCGTTACGTAATATATTTTTTTTCTCATATATAAACTCACTAAACCACATTATTGTTGGCATTTCCTATCATAAAACAATATAAACTAACATAAAAAAAATACACAAACATACCTGTTTATACACCGAAAAACATAAAAACACGAAAAACACTCCACAAAAAACTTTACCGTCAAGGCCCGGCGACGCCGCCGTTAGTACTGACGCTTTGAATTTACAAATTTTTGTTTTAGCCACTAGAGTATCGTGGATTTTTGTTGGCATTACTGGAATGACACGCTACATTATAAAATCAAGTAACAAGCCATTCTAGTCACACAATCGTCACTAATAAAGTTTAAAACTACCTAAAAACCATTGATTTATGACGTTTTGACAGGTGGTCATATATGACCAGTGGGGTTTTACGGTACTAATTTTACTGGTCATATATGACCTGTGGGTCTCTAAGGGTTAATGGCGCTCGGTTCTCCCCGCCTAACCCGCAAGGGACTTCGCGTGAAGAGATATATACATGCATACATGTTCACGTATTTTTTTTACTTCCCTTGCCCTTTGCTTCCTCGCAATGAAAAGTTTTCGGTTCTCTCTCCTTCCTTTTTCTTTCTAGAACGATGTGATTTAAAATTCATAATACATATTCATATTATTTAAATTTCATAATATTTACGTTAAATAAAAATTATGATAACGTACGCGATCAAAATAATATGTAATCAAAAGCACATCAATCCAACCATGTTTATGTTCCCCAATATTCAGTTTACTAAACTTTACGTGCAAATGAGATTGCAGGCTATAAAGTGTTGAAATTATATAAAAGTTATATTTTATTATCTTTCAAATCATGACCATGTTTCAATCTATAGCCGTCGGTTATATCATAGTTAATTTATTGTTAATCTATAATTATTACAGGAACCTAAAACCAGTTCTTTTGGTTACATCACACACATGTACAATAATACTAATGCTATGCGTAATCGAAATTAACATTTCGTAGACAGCAAGATTAATCTGACATGTCGTCCATAAAAATTACTTACTTATCCAGCTAGTTGTACACAACTTTTATTTGTCATAATGAATAATAAATAAGCTGTTCAGTATTGTGATTTAACTTCAAAAATGTCTTTGAGTGGTATATTTCGTAACTGTATTTAGTGTAAATGTTTTCCCGTCTGAATAAATCGAATTATTTTTAAATGGTTCGGGCATGGTAAACTTTACTAAGCTTCATTTGTGTATTCTACCGATTGTACAAATTGCTTGTTTTGGGAGTTGAACAATATGGTAAGTACGTATGCCTCCAACAATCGTACCACTCCTCGCCGGCAGGGAAATCAACCTCACACAACCGTACCAAAAGTGGAGGCGTGGAGAGGAAGGTTCTCGAAGAGCGTCCCCGTACTGGTACACGCACTATTGAACGAACTCAAGAGTGAAGGTGTAAGGTTTGCAGGGAGTCGTTTGATGCAGGTGACACAGGATCACGAATGGCAGAGAGGAAGGAGACGGTGATGAATGATGAACGGTTGGAATGTGCGGTTCTATCTGAGTTTTCTTTAACAAACTCATAATAATTCCTTGGCGAGGTTTACTCATGATACTATGGTTCTTCGAGAATTTCGCGAACGGTTTTTTACAGTGCCGGCTACGCGCGCATTTAATTTCAGATATTGCAAGCCTTTGTAGACATTGACTTTATATTTGTGGTTAAAAATATGTATAATAAGAATAACTCAAAACTGTTTAAAACTTGATACCTTTTCCACATTTCATCTACAAAGATTGTACGCAAAAAATCGGAAATAACTACGGATATATATTTTTGTAAAGCGAATATAGGTTTTTTGGAAACCCCTGACTTCCTGATCAATATTCTTCACAAACAAAGTATCGTTTGCGCAGGATTTTTGTTCACAAATAATGTTTAATAGGTTTGGTTCAGGTTTAGGTCTAGTTTGGGTAAAGGTAAAGAAAATAGTATAAATATCTGGTACAGTGTTTTGGAAATCACCAGAAATCCGTCATAAAAAAGTTTGAATTATACAGTCCAAAGAACGTACTTAAATCTCGGTGCGTAAGCCCTACTCGCACATGATCTGCCTTATTTCAGTCAGTTATTATGTCAGTTAATCCGTGATTAACGAAAGTTCTACAATTATGGGGCAAATAAAAGTCATCTAGATTCAAATTGTCAGAAAATAAAAGCTTTGTCAAACAGCGAGCGTGGCTAGGCTCGACGCTAGCGTAGCGTGTGCGTCGCGCTGAGGCGAGGCGCGACTTGCCACGCCAACCCTTGTCGCGATTAGAAACTGCAGCGCGGGAGCGCGGCGCGACGTGATCGCTTGGCGGGCTAGTGCCTAAATTTACTTAGCTGCTCCGCTGTTGCCCCATTTGGAAATTCCCTAATTTGGTTCAACCTATCGAAAATATTTTGAAATTATAAATTGAATCCATTATTAATATTCGTCTCAGCGAGCAGGCATGGATCCAAGCCTCTTTATCAATAAGGTATGGTGGCTTGAGTACTCGAAAAATTTCAAGTATAGCTCTATGCCTGGTTAGCTGGTCCAATAATTTTGCGAGATATAAATATTACAAACATAACACTTTAAAAGCGCTGATTTGGGAAAGTATTGCAAACGAACTGAATTAAAATCGTAAGTGCAAAATGTTTTTTTTTTTATTATTATTATTAGATAAAAAGTGGTAAAAAGCTTTCCTGGTTGGCGTGACGGGATGCTGGCGGGGCGCTAGCGCGGCGCGGCGCGTTGCCTGCAGTGTGACTATCGCGCCACGCTTATGACCCGCCAGCCTCGCGTCGCGTCAGCCAGCGCCACGCTACTGCCGAGCTCGCTGTTTGACAAAGCCTTTAAGTATTTTGGGGCGGACTCGTAAGAAAATATTCGGTTGTTGTTTGACCACAGACACAAATTGTTGCTATGAGATTGGTATGTCCCTTACACAGAATAAAAAAAATAAAGCAATCTACCGGCAGTACAAGGGTACACACAAACTTAAATAAATAATTAAGTCGATTTGATACTTTTGAAACAAGTTTCATTGTGAATTGTTCCAGAAATAAACCATATTGGACAAATACTGTTCGAATCGTTTGTATGGGTTTGTATGAACAATAGTAAAGTAAAAATCAGCTACTTTGTAAGGAAAACTAATTTTAGATTTTTTACGAAAGAAATAAGTATATATACGCAGTGCCCACGCTCATATTAAAATACAATACGGGTATGCCGAAATAAGTGTCTTTGAAATGTAACTACTCAGTTAACTTTTCCCCAGTCACTGTTCATTTGCAAAAATAGAATTCTCACGTTTCCATCCGTCTAACAAAATATGCTCGTCAAAGCAAAGCTTAACGAAGCCTAGTATAATTATATTATGCCAGTATTTCCAACACATCACGACATTGAATCGCGACACGATATATTTGCAAAACGAACAAATGCCATTAAAACCTGATTACCTTCATGTAACCCATTAACCATGGCCCCGAGTGTGATGCCGTGTGAACACGCAATGTGATATCATCGTTTTAATATTAGAAACGTCGCATCGGAGCTATTTAACCCTCAACATTCACCTGGATATTAGCAGACGGATTAGTATTTAAGATCTTGAATGCAATATTCCAAGCGATGTAATTGTTACATACTAGTCACATAAAGCAGGGTAATAAAGTGAGATCGGTAGAAGTTGTAGAACGTGATAAGGTCTAAACCACAGATTACCGGCAGGGGTGGATGCCGAAGAGATCCGTAAATTTCATACATTATAATGCAGGCGCTCTACGGAAAAGAGAAAATATATAGGCAAGGGTTCTACAAAACACAAGTGACTATCTTCAACCCAGGTCCCATGCGGGGTAGGCAGACAAGAAATGAGAATGTAACCGAAAATCTATTATTCATAAAACAATGAAATCCAAGAAAAAGTATATCTGGACCTGGAATACACACGTTTCCCGCTTAACACCGTACGTATTTTTTATTTCGGTAAAGCAAAGTAATGCTTATTCGATATTTTTGTCACATTTTTAACACCAAACTCAGGTTCCTTTTTGTATACTAGTACTAAAGTGACAAACAACAAAATAGGCTTATAGAACCCTCAACCAATACGAGGAAAAGGACAGTCACGACTAAGTTTCAAAAGAATACATTAAGGTTTCTTAATCCACACGCCGATTGAGTTTGCGACAAGATTTACATACATTATTAGCGCGCCGATGAGACCAAAATCGCTCAATTTGCAAGAAAAATCAAGACATACATTATCCTTTTTTTTTAATTAAATCGGAATGGTTACTCAATCCCAAATAGAAAATAGGTTCGGAAGATTGAGAAATTCTGTCTACGTGAAATTCGGATGGGGAGAGCTGAAGCAGGCAAGAACTAGTGACATCATTCCGCGTCAGAAGCCAGATATTTCGGGAAGCTAAGCTACTGTAGTCAATCCCTATCGTAATATTTTCTCAATGCATATTATTACGCAACTTATTCACACGTAAGATTTCGATTTACGCCGAACTAGAGAATAAATATAAACAGACGGTCAACAAAATTATGTGTACATAGATGTCTCGCATAGAATTTAATTCATATAGAGTCCGAATGCATTTGATTGAACATAGCTAGTAACGGAAGACAAAAATATATATTTGTTAGACTCACACCCGACCACTTTCCATACGTAATTATTAACAGCAGGTAACTCTAGTCTACTTTCGCTTGATTTTGTCTTAATAAGCCCTTTATCGCGTATTAGGCTTTTTAAACTATAACCTCTCTTAATACACTCAGATTAAGATAAACAGACGTTCATACACACAAATATTTGTCTGTATTGGAATCCCATCCACAAGCGTTGCTGTAAAGTAGAGTTACTACGTGTAACAATAAATGTTGGAGAGAGATAAAATTAGAGCTACTACTAATTTGCGAACAAAGTGCTGGTGAAAAGGGAGAAAGCAGATAGAACATTGAGATGTAGGTATATTATTGCGATCTTGCATCTTGGGGCAGCACGAGAGCATAGCACCAACCCTCCAATACTTCGAATGATGTAAGGCCATAGCGCTATACATGGGCTACAATACCTAAATATCATTAGACGAGATACTTATATGTGCCACACATGAAAGAAATGTCCCTTCTGTATATATTTAGCTTATGTATGCACATCACGATAATAAACCACTGTGCATATAAGTCAGTGTTATAGTAGACGGTACAATAGACTGTCGTTTATTCAGTCAGCAATCGTTTTGTAAAGATTTGTGTTTACTATAATAGCTATAAAATTTATGGTGCATACGCTGTATTTTATGTGACTCGATTGTCGAACACACATATACTGCTGGCTTGATGATGACCATAACTGTCGATGCCATTGTTGTTCTAGTCGTGAATTCATCTACTATTGGTAAAGGGGGTGTGCCCGGCGCTAATCACATAAACAAACTGGTTACAGGAACAAACAAGGCTTTAGTAATACAAACAATTTGCTTATGTTGTGAACTTCATGACACGCGAATCTTCTTGTGCTACGAAATATTATTATTATATTTCTCTTATTTCACGGGTTTTAATCCCGGTCATTTGATAGGCGTGCGTGGGGATATGAATCCAACGCGTAGGGGCCCCTTCGAAAATAATGATGTAACGGGTATAATAACTAAATTTATGTAGGAACGTTAATATATTTTTGGATTAAAAACCGTGGAGCGAAGGTAGCCCAGTAGATAAAGTCTCGGGCCATAGACCAACTGGTCGAGAATACGAATTTAGTATTTATGTACATATTTGTTATTATCACTTGCTCGGCGGTGAAGCAAAACCATGCGAGTAAATTCGCACGTCCAAGAAACTACGTTTCGATAGATGCGAGACCTAACCTAGAAAAGGCCTGGTTTCCCCTCTGAATTATGTAGGTTTGATGGCAGTCACTCCGTGTAGAAATCAGTATCTTAGCTAAACTCTTAGGTTTAGGTAGCGGACCCCACCAATCCTACTGAATTAGGAGACGGTATGACGCTGGGAAGACAGAGAAATTTAATATTTGTATATTAATAATTAAAAGAAAGATAGGGAGTACCTCACAGGAAACCGCAGCCAAATAACAACTCCTCTCAACTCTGAAGGATTGTTGTATTCCTGCGAGTTAGTGAAATGAAACAATGGCGCGCGAACGATACTTCCTGTATTGCAAGCGTTCATAAACGACGGTAACCACATGACATCAAGTGGGACGTATACTTTGTATTCCTCATAAGGTTGTACTAAAACTACCTAAATTGTTAAACTGGAGCTTCATCGTTAAGATAATCGTTATTTCAAAAAATAAATAATGAAGAAAATAATCTATGGACAGCCAGTGACTCGATTTTGAACAGTAAATAAAATCACCGTTATGTGTCGAGGGTAAATGAGAACGCGCAGCCCTCATTGGGTAGTTCGCCAAACAACATCGCGTCTCTTATCGTCTTATTGGTTAAAATATCCTTCCATTGGTCAGTAGGCTCAAATCGCAGAGATATTTAGGCGCTAAACAAGCTAAAAAGCGTTTTGGTGAGTGAGGGGGGCCTACATACGCAGTCAAGAGGTTTATGGTTTGTACCATTTGATCCCCCTACGATTAAATTAAATTGTATAATATCAAATACGGTCTATTTTTGCATTATGCATTTTGTTCAAATTAGTTCGTTATGACTAGAGATGCGCCGAGTACCAGGTACTCGATTATTACTTAGCGTTCGGTGTTCTCGGCTCGTTTGATAGTAATCGTGCTCGGCCGAGTAACTCGTTTCAAATGATGAGTACTTGGTTAATGTTATTTATGGTTAAAATATTAATTTCTCGTTAGGGATTCAATAAATAAGCATATCTAATTTAGGTCATTAATATTTAATTATGTTAATCATAGAAACAAGAAAAAATAATATACTAGAAAATGATATCAATTTTGTTTTAATATATATATACCTATATATATTATATCTTCACGCCAAATCTGTAGGCAGAGAGAACCGAGAGCCATAAGACGCGGCCCTTACACACTTCACTCGCTTCTTTAACATTCATAACTCTTTTCATACACGCCTACCGGTTACTCTTGATATTGACCTTCTGATAAAACACGCCCAATTTAATCATTGTAGGTTACTCTTGGTCTTCCTCGGCTCCTACATCCTTCCACTTTTGCATTGTATATACTCGTAGATTTCGGCTGCCTAGAACAGCACACAACTCAACGCTCCATTCACTCCGCTTACTCGTCTCTCCACATCAGCGGTGTACCTTTAATCGCTGCTAAAAGCGCTTCCAAGATAAACAATCTCATCCACATATGCTCCAACATCATCGACCGTAATCTTACTGATTGTTTTAAATATCATTAGACATTTAACAGAAGCAAGTTATACAGGAACACGTATGCAGTCTGGTCATTCTGGCTTCGGAACGCAACTAGATGCAAGAAGCGATGGCGGCTAGACATCGCTCGCTCGCTCGTTGCAACACCTAAACTGAACCAAATTAGAAAAACTGAACTCTGCCTAGTACTCGGTCCGGTAAATATACTAGTAATACTCGGCTACTCGGTAGATTGTTTACTCGGCGCGTCTGTAGTTATGACCTACTCTACCACATCCTAGCATGAATACTTCGAATTTCCATTAACCCTGTTTGGCGTGCCCTTACCCCCTCTCCTGAGATTTCTTGTCAGATGTATGAAGGCGAATATCACCATACAGTGTATTATAAAATTTTAATAGCCTGCTAAGCCCCTGTTCGCGCGTTTAATACCTGCATGACGTAAAGTAGGGCATCCGCTTATTATTTGCTTTGTTCTAGATTCTCATTAGCAAGAATGCAATGCTTTGAAACAGAGCAGTGATAGCCCAATGGGTAAAGAATCGGCCTAATGACCAACAGCTCACCGGTTCGAATCCTGGCATGTACCATTAAATTCGTGTTTTCGGATTTACGCATATAAATTGTTATTGACAATTGCTTGAAGGTAAAAGAAAATATCGTCAGGAAACACACACGTCTAAGAAGTCATATTTCGTCCGCCTTTGCCAAATCCTTAGGCTTAGGTAGTGGACGCTGCCGATCCTAATGGATTAGGAAACGGAACAACGCGAAGGAGAAGCAACAATGCTGTGAAACAAAAATTAACCAGTTTAGTGAGAGTCCGACATGGGCATTCAACGGTTCCAGATTCATTAAGTATTTATTAAATAAACTTTTATTACTCGGCTTTAATTTAATTTGACGACCTCGGTGGCGCAGTGGTGAAACGTGCTGTTTACGCTACTTTGACACCAACGCTTCGATTCCCACACAGGACAAACATTTGTATGCATGAACATGTGTGTTTGTCTTGGTCTGGGTGCTTTTAAGAGAGGTAGGGCGCCTCAAAGCAAAGCAAAGAGGAAGTACCTCCACCTCACAGAATACCGTAGCCAAATAACAACTCCCTAAATCTAAAAGGGTTGTTGTCTTTCTGCGTGTATGTGAGGTCTCCAGTAAGCTCCTAAGGAGTTGCTGTTTGAGCAGCAGAGGTGGCACCGTGCGAGTAATACTTAATGTATTGCAAGCGTTTATATGCTACGGTAAACGCTTTACATCATGTGGGTCGCATGCTTGTATGCCTCCCAACACTAAGAAGTGAAAGGTAAAAAATGTTATTTCGATTATTCTCGAGGTCCAGTATGTTTGAGGTTGCTATTGTGATACGACGAACAGGCAGAATCAATGAGGTTTTACCCTAAAAAGGGCTTACCGCTTGATTTCAACCTCATTTTTTAGGGTTTCGTACCCAAAGGGTAAAACGGAACCCTATTACTGAGGCTCCGCTGTCCGTCCGTCTGTCACCAGGCTGTATCTCATAAACCGTGATAGTTAGATAGTTGAAATTTTCACAGATGATCTATTTCTGTTGCCGCTATAACAACAAATACTAAAAAATAGAATAAAATAAATATATAAGGGGGCTCCCATACAACTAACGTGATTTTTTTGCTCATTTTTGCTCGATATTGATAACGGTAACAGGTAGACGCTTGAAATATTCACAGAATATTTAGTGATATATTCACTTTAAGAATAAATAATTAAATTAAAATAAAACAAATATTTAAGGGGGGCTCCCATACAACAAACGTGTTTTTTTTTTGGTCGTTTTTATAGATAATGGTACGGAACCCTTCGTGCGCGAGTCCGACTCGCACTTGACCAATTTTTTTTACCCCATGTCTCTTGAGAAAACCACCTTGTTTCTGGCGTTATTCTGTTTCTAATATAACCTAGTAAATGCTAAGGATTTAGCGAAAATACTGTAGGGCAAGCACGAATCCTTTGCGAAAAAGTATTCGTATCGTCATCGTATACAATTTGCATGAGAATTGAGCAGCGCCTCTATCGGACGTAAAAGTAACTAAATTTTGAAGCACAAGTACTTTCGTATCGAGTTCGTATCGTAACATGCACGTATCTTGACATATTTGTATTAAATTTGGGAGCACGAACTTTGTTTTGACGTAGGGTATCGACAATCTCGAAGGCTGGCTATCGAAACTTACGAATAATTCACGTAAAAATTGTTGATGGAACAACTTGTGTAACGGTGAAAAAATAGCATTTGACCATTATTTTCAGTTTTTTTGGTAGTATTTCGCTTGAAAACAAGAGTGGACTAATATTTTACATAAAAATGTAAGAGTTACCCAGAGTTTAACGTAGTTTATGTGTTGCTACAAGACTTATTGAACACCCGGAACATGAACAAAGAGAAATCTATAATAATAATAATATAGAAAAACAAACCATTTTTTTTTCAATGATAAGTAGAATGAAATAATAAAACAAAAAATAGTTTATATTTCATCCTACTAATACATCATTGAAAAAATATATGTATTTGTACTAATGTACCTACTGTAATTTTTATTTATTGAATATGTTACACAGAAATAAGTCACAGGGCTAACAAAGAAATTCATTGTTAGTATTTTTAAGATCTAGATCTGACAGAAACTGAATTTAAAAATAGTTTTGCCTGCAATTTGATCTAACCTGCTTTGTGTGCTTCCGCCACCAATTAGTTCATGCGGCCTAGAGCCTAGTAATTGGTGGCGGAAGCACACAAAGCAGGTTAGATCAAATTGCATGTAAATTTGACTTTCGCAAAATAACGCCTGAATCTATTAACTATTTAATACTCGTAGCTTTGCCTTCAAAGATAACAACCAGCCCTCCCACCAGTGCCACTAGCAGCCCTATTGATATTTGCCTAACGCATTTCGTGTTGTTTTTAAAGGAGCTGCAACGTTGACCCAATAAAACGAAATAAATTAAAACAAAAACTGAGTTCACACTCCGTCACAAAAACAAACAATAAAATCCTGATAAGGTATGTGCGACATGAGCGAAAGCGAAGACACTTGAGACTATTAAATGCATACCTTGCGACCTTTGATTATTTATATGTCGACAGTTCTCCTTTGTCGATTTTTATTTTGGTTCTTTTTATCCCCGAGGGGAAAGGCAAAGGGATCTAGCCCATACAGCCAAGTCTTTAGTTTAGAACCATTTGAAAATCTTAATTCTGTGATCCAGCTTCAGGAACTGTGCTGAAAAAATACTTGGGAAGGGTACCCAATCAATCCAGTTTAAATACCACCCGTAAAACGATAGTGATTTTTACAAGGTTTTCTTGATGAACTTATTCACGTCTTCAAAAAAGTGCATAAACGTATTATACTTGAGATTTTTCATTACTGTATATTTTCACTAGCACTTATGTTACAAATTAATATCAAAATTGTCACATAAAACTAATTTTATACTGAATTGTAAAAATTTAAAGTATAACAACAATGTCACTCGTCAAAAGCGCGGGAAGAGATCCTCTCCTTTGTCGAGTCTCCGAGACAGAATAATCAAGAAGCCGTTCAGAAATAAAGCAATCCAGCTGTCTATGTTTTCCAAATTAAAACATAATTTATTTATTTTTTCAAATATTGTATTAATATTTGAAAAAAATATATAATTTAAAATGTTAATATAAAAAGAATATTCATTTTTCAAAGTTTTTGTATATCTTTCTCTCGAATATTTCATAGAATACTTGAGTTAAAAATTACAAGAACAACTTCATCTAATTTCTGAACGTATCTATCGTTCACTCAATTTGTTCGTTTCCCGGTTTACGTAGTATCGAAATGCTATCGAGGATACGATAAGACGACGAATGTGCTTCGTGCTACGTACTAGCGTGATGCTGCGTAATGCTATCGAGGACTCGATACGATTACGATACGACTTTCTAATATGTTCGTGCTTACTCTACTAATATTGTGACATCGAGCGATGGGCCCATACCAACCCAGAGGGAAAACCAGACCTTCCTCAGATTAAGTCACAAGTCATTCAAAATATAATTTTTTAGTCGTGGGGATTTCCTGACAATGATTTCCTTCACCGCCGAGCTAGTGAGAATAAACTAACAAAAAATGTCCACACAGAATGTCCATTTTGGTTGCCACGAACATTCTTTTCGTGTTCGATGTTTTTAGGGTTCCGTACCTCAAAAGGAAAGACGGAACTCTTATAGGATATCACTTTGTTGTCCGTCTGTCAAGACCCTTTTTCTCAGGGACGGTTCAATTTGAAATTAATATCAAATACTCAGGTATACAGTTCCTTCGAGCAGTGAAAAAATAAAACTTCTAAGTCAACGCAATCAAAAAATACGGCTGTTTTTGTCACGTTTATGCGGATATTTTGACAGTCGCAAGGGAATCAAAACCATAGGGTAGGTACTTCTCGTTGACCTAGAATCATGAAATTTGTGTCATGTAGTACAAGTAACTAGTCGCTGGATAAGACCTCTCGTTTTTAGTTCAAATGCTTCTTTCCCAGGCATCAAGTAACAACAACGCACAAAGTACCCAAGCATCTATAAAACATAGATTACGAAACACAAATGAATCAGAAGAGGCACGTCAATTCAATGAGTCGTGGCGGTCCCACGGCCTCGCCCGCACTGAGATCATGAAAACGTTCATTAACAAGGCTGGCTATTGTTCCACGAATGCTATCCAATACAATCATAAAGAGAATTCAATGTTCAATCAATTTAGTTTCGTTGTTTGACCTCCTACGTGTGACGTCACGGTTGCATCGTGTAGGCATAATTGAAAGTGATATTTGAATAATTCATTGTTTTTTCGTTTTATAGATTACTTCGCCCCAATGGTTAAAATTCGACCAGAATTATGGACGTTTTAAAGAAGATATGTACGAATTTGCATGTTATCAACTTATTTTTTTACTGTTTTTACTGTCAAATTGTTCGTATTAATAACACCTATTTTATTTCTTTGTCATTGCGACATTTACGCAATATAAAAAAGGAGATCATCCAAATCGTATCAAAAAAAAAATGCCGGGAAAAAAAAATATTTTTATTATATTACACAAACAACACTAAACAATTTTTGCTATAACGTACCTTGTTCATAAAAAAACGTCTAGTTATTTTATGTCACTCAAGGAATAAAATATGCGTGTTTTTCAAAAAAAATATTATACGGTTAAACCAAAAGAGGCAACAACGCAAAATCGAATCGAGGGTCATATGCCATAAATGTACTCGTTGCAAACTTTGCCGACTCAGTGGATTGTAATTCTCGGCTAAAACTACACTGACGCGCGTCCTCCACGTACGTCCCCCATACGCGATGCGTACTAATACGCCCCCGGCGGCGGCGGTGCGAAACATAGCGCATCATAGGGGGAAATCTAAGAGTAGAATTGAGAGATGACATGAATCAGCTGATGGATTTAATGAAATCGAGATGCTTTGTATGTGATAGTGACTAAGTGGAATTGGATGTTGCTCCAATTGCAATGAGATATGGCGCAACGAGCCGCCCGACACGGAAAGTACCTGTAAAACTGCGAGTGAGATGTAGCCAGTAAGCACTTAAGGAGTTGTTGTGATGGGATGAATACTTATGTATTGAATTAAACAATTTTTAACGGAAGTATCGCGTATTTTATTTATTTTGTTGAACCTGACGTTTCGAACGCTTTGCAGCGTCCGTGGTCGCAGGAAGACAGTCTTCCTGCGACCACGGACGCTGCAAAGCGTTCGAAACGTCAGGTTCAACAAAATAAATAAAATACGCGATACTTCCGTTAAAAATTGTTTAATTCAATGTGTAACAATCGCGAAAACCTAAGACAATACTTATGTATTACAGGGGTTCGTTGGTTAAGGATAACACTTTCACACAACCAAGTGGATATTTGCCTCCAAATATTGTACAAAAACAAACAAACTGAAACAAGTTTCAGAGCTACTATATCTGGTATGATTCACGGTCCATAATAAACATTATTAAATCAGTCACAACCATACATAGAATAAGAAGAAGCTCAAAGACCACGTCTACCGTGTTTTTTTATACAACGGCGGGAGGTATACAAGCATACGGCCCACCTGATGTAAAGCGGGTACCGTAGCCAATTAACACTTGCGATATATTAAATATCACTCGCGCTATTAAACGAAGCGTGGCCACTGTAAAATCCCTTATTATCAGCCATCCCTTATATTTCCACAGCGATCGGTCCTGTACTGCTTGCATCTACTGCTTCTTGCATATATATATATATATATATATATATATATATATATATATATATATATATATATAATATTAAGAGTTAAATTAAAAAATTGCCGATTTGTACTGAAAAATTAAAACTATTTTTTTCGAAGATGTAACTATTTGATCAAAATATTTACCCTCATTATCTACACATTGCTGCCATCTAATCGGAAGTTTATTTATGCCTTAGGTATGCGATATAACTCTGGGGATTTAGATTCGAGAAACTGTGTGCATTTTGTACTGCCTCCCGGGAAGAAAATTTTTTACCACGTAGAAAATTGTCCAAATCACGAAAATAATGGTAGTCAGTTGGAACAAGGTCTGGAGAATACGGAGGATAATATAGGTACGTATGGTTTCTAACCGCAGCTCCTGTAGAGTTACAACGTTTTCTCGTGCAGTGTGAGGTCTTACGTTATCATGGAGTAATAATGGTGAAGATCGATTCACGAGTCGGGGCTGTTTCACTGCCAGTTTCGCCATCTTTGTTCAAAGTTCGGCACAGTAAATATCTGCTGTTATTGTTTGACCAGACCTGAGAAAGCTATAGTGAATAACGCCATGAAGAGGCCACCAAACAGTTACCATTACCTTTTTATTAGTAAGTTTTGATTTAGGGCACTGTTGCGGTGTTTGACCTGGGGCCAGACATTGCATTTTTCGCTTACGGTTATCGTAGACTCACTTTTCGACACATGTCACACTTCGATTCAATATTCCTTCATTTCTGTACCGATTCAACAAGGCGATACGAGGTTCAACACGCGTTTCCTTCTGCAGACCAGTCAAATCACACATTCTTCATATTTTTTTATCTTATTGATTAGATGCAAAAATACCATCCCAGAACACATTCAAAGACAGTGTTTCGCGTTATCTTAATAATGGATTTTTAGACCCACGTGTCCACAAAAATACACTTGTATAGATAGCTATTTCACATAAGAGATTTAAAGTGGATATAAAATCCACAAAAATCCATCAAGGTATCTTTGTGATGGATCTTAGTGGATAAAGGGCAAATGAGTAAATATTGTAGGTAAGGTATCGTTAAACCATGCTAATTCCTGGGTAGTTTGACTTGCTTCGACTTCCACGTAGTTTGCTCTTCAAGTCGAAGTATCCATTACGAAAGCGTTAAAATAAAAAACGCACGGTGTGTTCATTAGCAGTCTCCTCTACAAACGCAGCATTGATATTGCGAGCCATTTCTGCCGCATTAGTTCCGCGTCGAAACTCGTATTCAAAAATTACTCGGATTTTCGTAGTATCCATCTTTCCCGTCTAAGCAGAATAAAAAAAAACAATTGAAATTCGAAAATCAAATGTTGCACATTTTTTAAAAGCAAAACCTCATATCTCCTACCTCTACTCGGCGTCTTGAAGCATTCGAGATGTGGTGCTACCGTCGCATGCTTCGTATTAGCTGGACACACAAAGTCAGCAACGAAAAAGTTTTCCGGCGTGTTTCAATGCCGAGAAAATTGATGCAAACCGTTAAAAAGCGTAAAGTTGAATATCTCGGGCACGTGTTACGACATGATAGATACCAGCTGCTTCAACTTATAATGATGGGCAAAATAGAGGGTAAGAGACGCGCCGGAAGACGTAAAAAATCGTGGCTGAGGAACATACGGGAATGGACAGGAATTGCCAGCGCCGAACAACTATTCCGAATGGCCAAAGAGAGAGACGAATTCGCGAAGCTGACGGCCAACCTCCAGTAGTGGAGAGCAACATGAAGAAGAAGAAGAAAACCTCATAGGAATCATGTGAAAAAAGTTTCACTCGAAAATCCCACACTATGAAGGTTTAATGTCAATTCAAAGTATCTATTACTATTAAACGGCAATTTCATACTTTAACCCCTATTATATACGCACGCACGCATGCAGACCACGGCGGGTGCCCCAGCTAACTGCGTTACTCCAGGCCACTTCCAGCCTTGTGTATGCTCTGGGTGAGTGTTTATTGGATGAATATAGACAGGATATAAGCGATTCGCCATTTTAGAGTTCTGTACGATAGCTTTTGTTGATGCCTGTTTACTATATCCTCGGTCCATCGAGAACAATGCATACGAACCCCATTAAAAAATTCGAATAACAGGACGCAGGTCAGCAGGTAAAAATACTTAATTGTAAAAACCGCATCGCTAGAGATGTGGTAGTAAAAAAAACGATAAGTTTTTGTTTACTCTCACTTGAGACTCGGTTTTCGTTTAAGTTTGTTGTTGTAATATCTCTACTGCAAAAACACAATTACATGAGCGGCAAGTATTTTTGTTACGTTCCTAAAAACAATTAACGTTTTTGTGCTGTTTAAGTTATGTAAGTGTAAAGGTACAAGTTGAAATGGTTAAGTAATCACAAAAAAAAAAGATTTTTGTAAATAAAAAATATATATTTATACATTAAAAAATAATAGAATTAATTGCTGTTTTGACACGTAATGCTCCGGCAGGTTATCTTGAACCCAAATTCTAAAATGTATATTAGGTAGATATGATGAAACTCCTAGCGCCCCATCTCGGCCCCATATAAATTAGATGAAGTTCGCTCTGTAGTTAGTTTTAACGGTTTGTAAACATTAGTAAAAAAACATTTTTTGTTTCTAGTAGAGCAATGATAGCCCAGTGTATAAGGAACCGACCTATTGAACAACAGGTCCACGGTTCGAACTCTGCAATGTACCACTAAATTCGTGTTTTGGAATTTATGTAAGTACATATTTGTAATTCACTTCATCACTTGCTCGGCGGTGATGGAAAACATCGTGAGTAAATTCGCACGTCCAAGAAATTATGTTTCGATAGACGTGTGACCTAACCTAAGAAGGCCTGGTTTTCCCTCTAGGTTGTGGAGGTATGACAACAGTAGCTTCATCTCAAAATCAGTATCTTCGTCAAATCTTAAGTTTAGGAAACGGGACAACGCTAGGAAGCAGAAGAAGTTTCTAGATGTCGACTAAACCCATAGAAATTGAGTAAAGAAACGACTTCACACTTTTAAAACGTTAGAAGTTGATGATAAATTAGCAAAACATTTTCATTACTATCGGGTCAAGTCACTCGTCTAACGACACTTATGCTCTGAATGAGTGTTTCATATTAAATTTAAGTTTGCCAGTTACACCGTTTATAATTATGTATCAGCTTAGCGTTTTCAGAATATTTTCTGGACCGCCATTATTGGGACAATGGAATTTAGTTTGAATTTGTAGTTTATCCGGAACACCGAGTGTTTCGTATCCCCAGACGTTCCTTCCCTATTTTACAGCATTACTGGCAAGACGGATTTTTAAAATAGCATATAACGTTAGCTAACTGCGACCCAGATGTTTGGCAAATTGTTGAGTATTAAAACAAACTATAAAAAATGTGAACTGGAACGCATGTCTTGAGTAATTAAGAATTGGAACAGCATTAGAAGTGTTGTTCCGGAGTTAAAATTACTGAAAATAACAGAGAGTATTTTTAGTTTCACACATTAGCGGCATACCAAAAAGCTCACTATAAAATCCTGGCAGAATAAAAAAGATTATTTTTTTTGGACGTGGTTTTAGCCAGCGAGCATTATGTTATGTGCAAGTGATATACCATATTGCATATTATATTACATGAGTGCGTGGCATTTGTAACACATGTATGTTCAATTATACATTAATCAAATAAAAATCTTTAATGAATATTAAAATCTTGACATATATATCTGGTGGATTCCAGTATGTTGGTACTTTCGTAACTCCTTTTAGACGCTTTGCAGCGTCCGTGGTCGCAGGAAAGACTGTCTTTCCTGCGACCACGGACGCTGCAAAGCGTTCGAAACGTCAGGTTTCAACAAAATAAATAAAACACGCGATACTTCCGTTAAAAATAGTTTAATTTCAAAGTCGTATTACCTTAGTAAAATGTGCGGACACGTCATCGTGGTGAAGGAATATTGTTTCGTGGATGATTTTAGAGAACCTTTTCTACTCTACGACTCAGGGCAAGCAAATGTTGAGGTGCTAATCTACAGTCACTGTTATTTTGTTTTCAAGCGACGTTGTTCTGTAATGTCCTGACTAGCTGAAAAAAGACATATCATTTTCTTACCAATGCTACGATTTTTGATTTCGGTGGCTATGACTCGCGCTTATTTTACATTTCTTTGGTAATAATGTACGAAAACGTCGCATTTCAAACCGAACGTTTCATCCTTTGTATCGTTCTTATGCCGTAGGTAATAATAGATGTACTCTTAAAAAATCTTACATTAGACACCAAAGACGAGACGTTTCCAATGATAATAATTTGTTAATCTGCATTAACAGTTAAGGAGGTATGCCGTGATAGATGATCATACGTAACCAGTTAAAATCATAACTCATTTCGGCTTCGGCGTAGTTGTGTAAAAAGAATAATTGAAATCGCCCCAGCAGCCTCCCTTGGTTCGAATTTAAACAGACGACAGTGAAAATTTCTAAAATCCGTGCAAATGTCGGGCATCCTGAAAACGCAGCAAGCGTACAAAGTCAAAGCCACTTATTATTTTATACGTATATTGCGAGAGTTTCCCTCAACCTAAGCACATTTTTGCATAAACGCGTATCCCAGTCGTATTAAAATTTGTATTTTTATAAACGCAATCGCCTAATAAAAATGTGAGGATGACGTCAGGGCTCTTTATGTGGGGATTATGTCTGTAAGATATATACACAAATTGAATACAGAAAACGCCATTACGTCACTAGTTGGCGGCAAATGAGACTCTCAAATTCCAAATTAGCATTGCATTCATTTTACGACGAACAAACGCAAGTCTGTGTGCAAGTTGATTTCACGGGGAAGGGCCTTGGGAGACGGGGAAAGATCAAAAACTTAATCAATCTAGATATTTCGATACTGAACTATATGTGACACGATTGATAAGACGACAACATTGACAAAAAATACGATATACATTACGATATATTGACAGCTGCCACTCCAAACGAAGGCAATCTAAAGGTATACATTGGTGCGAACATTGATAACGCTCAAGAAGCAAATATTGGCAGAATCATATTCGCCAGATAACAATACCCACAGACATTGTATATGTCAATATATGTTAATCACGACATTCTATTTCAAACAGATCACATCGCACGACAAAAAATTCTAGAGTTCTTCTTTTTCTTAGGATTATCTATTTTTCTAATTCATTTATGACTAGCACAAGCCCGCGGCGTCGCACGCATGAGATTTGGGCTTTTAGTGGCCTTTATTTCTCTGTAGACATGAAATTGTTTCTGTTTAAAAAAAACAAAGTTCAAAGTTCACAAAACTACGACAGATGCAACCATAGAGCGATTAAATTTTCATACAGCGCCATCTATTGACCTTTACAGGAGGCAATGTATATGTATTTTATTTATATTACATAAAAAATGCGTAGTTATTTTATGTTACAAAAAATACGTATTCTATGAAAATAATAAAAATAAAATTGCAAAGTCTTCCGAAGGAGAAGATATTTCCCCTTAATTTTAACAGTTTATCATTTTTTACGCAGGAACCCCTAAACATTTACGGGATAAAAAGTACCCTGTATTCTGCTCTGAACAGTTCTCTACCTACCAGTGAAGTCCCGTTAAAATCGGTTCAGCCATTTCGAAGATTAGCCGGGACAAACAAACAGACAGACAGACAAAAAAGTTAAAAATGCGTATTTAGGCTTTGGTAACGTGAAAATAATAATATGAGCTTAAGATAAAGGATTTATTTTGAAATTACAGACAGACACTTCAATTTTATTTATATGTATAGATTAATGATGATGATAATGAGCGGGGGCCGCTACCTAAGCTTAAGGATTTGGCGTATATACTGATTCTTATACAGATAGAGCGACTAACGTCAGTCCTCCGCAACCCAGAGGGAAAACCAGACCTTCCTTAGGTTAGGTCACACGTCTTCTATACAGATATATATATAAAATTGGGGTGTATGTTTGTAATATTAAAATAACTGCTTTTTACTAAATGCATATGGATGTATACACGGCACATATATCAAAATATATATTTTTTACAATTTTTGTCTGTCTATCAGTCTGTTTGTTCCGGCTAATGTCTGAAACGGCTGGACCGATTTTGACGGGACTTTCACTGGCAGATAGCTGATGTAATAAGGAGTAACTTAGACTACTTTTAATTTAGAAATTGTATTTATTTTTATTAATATAAATAAATAATAAAAAAATAACTATTCCGCGCGGACGAAGTCGCGGGCACAGCTATCCGAAATATTATTTGTTGGGCATGGGGGTTTCCTCACGACGTTTTTCTTCCTATTTTTTTTTATACGACGTCGGGAGGCATTCAAGCATACGGCCCACCTGATCTAAAGCAGTTACCGTAGCCTATTAAAGCTTGTAATAAATTAGGTACCACTCGCACGATGCCTCCTCTGCTGGTTACACAGCAACTCCTTAGGAGCTTACTGGTGACCTCACTCACACGCAGAAACACAACAACCCTCTAGGGAGTTGTTTGACTGCGGTTTTCTGTGAGGTAGAGATACTTCCCCAGACGGGCTGCTTTGATGCGCCCTACCTCTCTCACCCACATCCAGACCAATAAATACAAACAGACATGTTCATGCACACAAATGTTTGTCTTGTGTGGGAATCAAACCCACGAGCGTTGACGTCAAAGTCGCGTCATTCACAACTGAGCCACCGAGCTCATGATTTTATTTTAATCCTGTATTATTATTTTAAATATGACTTGATTAACCTGCGTAAAACGTTTATCATCATTCGCCATCTCAATCATTTTAGTGAATGCAGACTTCGACGTCAGAATTTCACAAAGCTTGGGCTTGTTCTTGAGTCAGTTAGGAAATTCATTAGCTGCCTAATTCTGTCCATTGCAGACCGGCATTCATTCGCCTCCGGCCGACATTTTGGATATTGTAATAAAATTGTAGCAGGGTCTAGTTTGTACAAACCTCCCGTATACACGATGACAGCTCAAGCTATGTAAAACCATGCAAATATCACCATTGCGGCTACGACATAAGATGCATGAGTGTATTAACTTGAGCTGTCGTTGCCTGTACATGGTTTTCTTACATTTTTTTTATTGTTACAGCTGGATTTTAATATAAAACGAACTACACATTAACGTTTGTCTATTTGTTTGTTTGCCTAATGTAAATATTTTTAAATTATCACGAAGATAGCCTACAGATGGTAAACAGTTCCGTAGCCTATGGGAGTCTTGCGACACCAGGGCCATCGCTAGTGAGTTGACGACCTTGTAGAAAACTTATTATGACATTCTACTCTTATTAGTTCATCCAGAACCTAACTAAACTCGGGAGAATGCCCTCGATAACCGCATACTACACGACCATTGCGCCTTTAATATGTGAGGTGAGGACGAAATAATTCCTTGACTTCCATGCCATCGGGCAAGCAATGAATGTCAAGAAATTACAAATTTATGTATATAGTGGAGTCTATCCTCGGCCTGGCGCCCAAGCATTGTACAGATTATTTATTTGTAATTACTTATCGAGTTGAGACGATAGAACATTTTTGTGATATGTACATTAGTATTTTCACGAAATTTGGGGCAAATATGTAAGACGCGTAGATTTTGAATAGTAATAGGAAACCCTTTCGGCATGAGTCCCACTCACACTAAATACAATAATTGCATAGCACAGGTCCAGTGAAAAAATATAAAGGTTATTTTTTAATTATATCAGAAATATATATATGTTTCTATCTATTTTATTTTAATAAGAAGAGGCATGCTCCATTAGTTCGGATATGTTAAAAGTTGAAAGAGGAAAGAATAACGAAAGGGATATACAACGAAGAATGAACGAGAAAGTCGATAGATATAGCAGTCGATGGACTAATTGTTGTGTGACATGTGTTTACAGAAAGTGATGTCAGAAGCGCTAGGAACGCTATGAATGTTAAAGAATCGAGTGAAGTATGTAAGGATCTACTCACGGAAGATATATATATAGTTAGTCCTGTCTATTTTAGTTCTTAAATTGTCGCTCGTTGGTAACTTAACTGCAGTCATATTATTGAGACTTGTCTGTCTGACTGTCTACTGTCCCGGAATCGAAATTAACCGGCAAAACTTTTTTTCATTGTACGTTCGTCAGCGAAAACGGTAGAAAGAAGACGTCGAAAAAGTTAAACGTTGGTATGGAACCCATGAGGTCAACTGACAAATTGTTCTTTTTGTATAAAAGATGACATGACAGAAAGTTTTCTCAGCTACTAATCAATAAAACTACTACAGGGGTTTGAAAAATAACTGCTATTTTGTAATTGATGAATGTATATGAGCGACTTCAAATAATATCAGGTCTGATAGTAACGCGGTCGATGAGAGCATTGCGCAAAATCTTCGACCGATTCCGATGATGATGTAATAAAGACAACTGGTCTGAAAGAGATTATCGGTGTTAAAATAGAAAGAGACATCCTCCGTTGGTTAGCACATGCAAAAGGAATGACGAAACAGATAGAATCCTTCTTTCGGGTTTGCATATCTGTTTTATTGTCAAAGATCAGGAAGGCCAACGATCAAATTGGTAACATACAAGGTAGATGCAGGTGATCCCGCAAGGGATTTTCCATGAAGATATAGAAGGATCATCGATGTTACAAGTTCCACAAGGTACAGGCAAACATTGCCAAAAATAAACTTACATTCGCTTTGAACTACCATAAACTTAATAATGAAATAAATCAAAAATAACGTATTTTTAAAACATTAAAGATGGCATCCGATGTAGACATACGATCGTTTCCTGTTAACGATGGAGTAAATGTAATCGATTGTTGGAACGGATCCAGATTTTTTTCCATTCGGCGGCTGGCACAAGTTATCACTGAATGATATTTGATTCCCTCAAGAAAATTAATTCTAATTTTAGGTTGTTACATTCTCAGTGCCGCGGTGTCCAGTGCTGACACTGATGTACTGTCTTCAGGCTTGAGAAAAAAAATCAAAGTTTTACGGAAAGTAAATTGACCATCCGAGTCTTGAAAATAAAATTGTTTGTTCTATTAGGTGTTTTTGAATTGTCCCACGATCCTGATTTAATTATTTTTATTTGTTCAATTAATTTAATTATTTGAAGAATTTTTATATAATAAAACATACGAAACACGAGTTAGGTCTGTTCATAAGGATTTCGGTTCTCTTCTATTTTACATGTTTCAACCCTTGACAAAAACGTGTTTGATCACAATTTTCGACGCACTTAGTATTAAATGCAGTACCTATCACAAAATTCGCAATTTTAATTCAATATGTTTGACTACTTACTACTTTTGACACCTTTAACAAAACAATTCTAATAAAAAATTGACTTTTTTGATACAAACATACGGCCCACCTTATGCAAATTGCTTACCGTAACCTATGAAAGATCACAACACCTGAACCGTGCAATTCAACCTGTGGTGCTAAAACAGCAACTACTTATGAGCTTATTGGTTATCTCGCTCATTCCTTAGGGACTGCTTTATCATCATAAAACATACATTTGTACTCTTATTAATAAGTTCTAATGTCCTCAGATGGTTGATTACAAAAAATCGGTTCCTTTTCACATATAGTCGCTGAGAGATATTAAATTTGAGAGTCATTGTGACAAACATACTACGCAAGAGAGCGGTGGTGTGTTGTAGGTAGAGGACGACTGCAGAACCGTTAAAGAATTTATGAACTGCCATGGACATGTTCATGTCATTCTGTCTTTTGTTCAAGTCATTCTGATGAACATAACATCTTCCAGGTAGGTCTTCTCATATGACGTTATTCCTCTGTATGATATATGTTCTTTGATTTTACTAAAAAATCACATTCACTAACCGCCGACTCTATTACTTATAAGTAAAAAGTGTTTTAACTCCTATTAATCTTCAATTTTAAGTCAGTATACACAAAATCTCTGGTCTGGTTGGCATTTTGTTTATTAGCTAGAGCGACATGTAAACGGGCCAGCCATTCTTTGTCCTGTCACAGATAGACACTCTATTTACTGTTAATGCATTCGGTACCAGTTGGCAACTGCCTAATAAATATTTTTCAATATGATATCAAATTTTAAAAATATAAATAGTATGAATTTGGTAAGTTCGTTAATCGCTTTAGAGAGCCAAGAAATGCTTTAATAGTAATAAACGAAACCTTACTTACTACCCTAGATCTAGTATAATCACCTCAATTTGCAGTAATAACAAGCAAAAACTTGAAATGAAAAATCAATGTAAAGATCATATTGAAAGTATTGACTTATAAATAATGTTATTAGATGATGCTATGTATAAAATATCAATATCCTGCCAAGGCGAATCGCCAATAACACTGTCAAGGTAATTTCAAATTGACCTGACTGGATTTCCTCAATACAATGTATGGAGACTTGTACCTTCTTTGGTATTAGTATGCAAAAAGCGAAATTATAAGTATAAAGCGATCATAATCACACATGCATTCTATATTTAGGTATGTTAGTCTGTAACTGAAGGTCACAGCGCCGTCACGTGGACAATTTTCGGACATTAACCGACACGCTTCGTGATTCACACACTAGCCCTGGTTACAATGTCGTCTTGTTGAACTGTTCAGCTCGGGTTCTTAGGGCTGTCAATTGATAAAAACAGCAGATACAACAGAAGGCGCGTTCCTATGAATTTCGCTAGTATTTTACTCTTCGAAACAAGAGGACTCGATGGCGTTGTTTCACGTGTCCAACCAAACACGCAGGTTAAGCAACGACGACCGCAGCCTATCTATGGGTGGCTTTATCTATATCGAGCTTCTCGGATGGTGTCGATGTCGGTAAGCTAAGTAAGTGACCTCCGGGCGGCTTGAAAACACTAGGTTCCGCAAATCCGCAGTTGAGCAGCATGGTAGAGTATGCTCTAATTTACTTCGGTTGAAGGGAGACCCGTATGCCTGCAGTGGAATGAGTTAGGGTTGGTGTAATAGTAGTAGTAGTTACAATTTGTAATTCATTAAGTAGGAATGTAAATTACTTCTTTGATAATATTGAAGTAGATAAACGTTTATAGAGTGCTGCAAAGAAAGATGAAAATCATTGTAAAATATCAATGCAATAATGTTTAAATCTTTTGAATTATATCTACTGTCAAAAATCTGAGTTGAAAGGGATTCTAATAAACACAATCAATTAACATGCAACTCGATCCAACCTGCCTTGCGTGCTTCCGCCACCAATTAGTTCATGCGGCCTAGCGCCGGCCGGCACCCACCCACTACTGTTAGTACTTGGTACATGCCGACGCTGCCATGGCTGCTCCGGTAGTCTCTGCCTCGGCTGCTGCGGTCGTCCGTCATCTGGAACAGAATCCGCATGCCCCCACCACCACCGTCGCTGCCACGACTGGCCTGGTCGTCGCTGCGACACGTGTTTCGCCTCTCCACGAGGCATCATCAGGCGTTGTAGACGTTAATCGTAAGAATAACATGCTACAAGTGACAAATCCATCGCAGTGCCGTCCTTTATATTGAATTGAGGGTAGAGGTGGATGGTGTGAGCGAAAAGATATTTAATAGTGGGGAATGGTTTACGTCAGTCTGTTTGTTCATGAGAGTAATTTTAGAATTTTTATGTTTATTACTTTCTAATTGTTCCCTAATATTTAGTTTTAAACCTTTGTCTATGGTGTGTAAAATTTGATATGTATTAGTGGGGGATAAGTTATGTCCTTTGTCTATAAGATGCTCGGCGAAGTGTGACCTTTCTGGGCGATTGTTTTTATACGCCGATACGTGTTCGTGAAATCGTATTATAAAGTTACGACCAGTTTGCCCGATATAAACGTGTTCACATTCATCGCAGAACAGCTTATAGACGCCGGATTTTTTATTGGGCGGGATTTTATCTTTAGTGTTACAAAGTGACCTGAGTGAATTATGGGATTTGAGAGCAACATGTATGTTATCTTTCTATTGTACGCGGTTCCATATATTTCGACAAATAAATACACTGCGAGTTTGTCATACCTGGGTAAAAATCACTGACAAAATAGTTCACATATTTAGAAAAAATAACATACATGTTGCTCTCAAATCCCATAATTCACTCAGGTCACTTTGTAACACTAAAGATAAAATCCCGCCCAATAAAAAATCCGGCGTCTATAAGCTGTTCTGCGATGAATGTGAACACGTTTATATCGGGCAAACTGGTCGTAACTTTATAACACGATTTCACGAACACGTATCGGCGTATAAAAACAATCGCCCAGAAAGGTCACACTTCGCCGAGCATCTTATAGACAAAGGACATAACTTATCCCCCACTAATACATATCAAATTTTACACACCATAGACAAAGGTTTAAAACTAAATATTAGGGAACAATTAGAAATTAATAAACATAAAAATTCTAAAATTACTCTCATGAACAAACAGACTGACGTAAACCATTCCCCACTATTAAATATCTTTTCGCTCACACCATCCACCTCTACCCTCAATTCAATATAAAGGACGGCACTGCGATGGATTTGTCACTTGTAGCATGTTATTCTTACGATTAACGTCTACAACGCCTGATGATGCCTCGTGGAGAGGCGAAACACGTGTCGCAGCGACGACCAGGCCAGTCGTGGCAGCGACGGTGGTGATGGGGGCATGCGGATTCTGTTCCAGATGACGGACGACCGCAGCAGCCGAGGCAGAGACTACCGGAGCAGCCATGGCAGCGTCGGCATGTACCAAGTACTAACAGTAGTGGGTGGGTGCCGGCCGGCGCTAGGCCGCATGAACTAATTGGTGGCGGAAGCACGCAAGGCAGGTTGGATCGAGTTGCATGTGGATTTGACTTTCGCAAAGTAACGCCTGAATCTATTAACAATCAATTAAATATATCATCTTAAAATAAGTAAATCAACAGCAGAGAGTTTTGATTATTTAATTCAGTAATAAAGTAAATGTTTGTTTAGACAAAGACTACTTTAGAAAGTATTCTGAAAATAAATTTCAAAGTGATTTCAATAAAAGATACGCCTATTCAAAATACGTGCGCGGGCGTATTTAGCTAAACGAATAGGTACAACTTCAAACAGCAAAGACATAATATTTTTAGCGAACGGCAGCCCTAATTTCGCCCATTACGAAAGGTATATAATGATAAGAATTAACTTGGAACTTTAAATTGTATCGGTCACACTTATTTTGGGTAATGGATAGTGTACTCAACGTAACTACTTTAAAATTACGGGAAGATACCAAAACTATCTAAAATTTAAATGTCATTAGAGTACCTTTAAAATAAAATAAATGTCATAAGAGCACATGAAGTTTGATAGTAAATTCGAATTTATCTCCTATTGCGCGTGAATTAAATGTTAAATTGATGGGTTGCGTATGGATCTATTTTGTTAATATTTTTATTGTAATGCATGGATAGTCCATTAGGACAAATCAGAGGCAAACTGGTCGTATAACTCAAAATGGCCCCACGCATGCCTAAGGAATTCTGGGCCAAAACATCGGTCATTTGGGGCTTTAAATGTCACAGACAACCTGGTTTGTCCGTCAGATAAAACGACAAATTAGATCAAGACAAATAACAATATGGGCGATGATAAAACTTAATTTTACCCAAGTATGTAAGTTAGTTATTTAGATACAATCGTATAGGAAATTTTTACAAGCTCGTCAATGTTCAAGTGATGCTTTCAACGTTGCAATGTCCAGAGGATAGGTAACGTCTTGTTTGCCATTTAGTGGCGTAAGAAAATTAAAAGAATGATTGTAACAATTACAGTTTTGACGAGCTCGGTGGCGCAGTGCGGGAACGCGCTGTTACGCTACTTTGACACCAACGCTCCTGGCGAACCCAGGAGTACAAACATTTGTGTGCATGAACATGTCTGTTTGTCTTGGTCTGGGTATTTTCTATAATAAGTATATATTTACAAAAAAAAATGTATTTACGTATGTTTATCAGTTGTCTAGTACTCATAACACAAGCTATACTCTATCGCTTACTTTGGGGCTAGATGGCGCTGTGTAATTTGTCCGACAATCAATGTTTACAAGTTCGTGAAGCTAAGTAACATCAAGGAAATTTTTCACTCCCATCTCTAACATATGTCTGAGCGTGACGGTCACGCGAGTTCTGTGCTTTTTCCCCAACCCAAAAGTGCCCAACGTGCCTAAAGAAGTTTTCACTTCAAAAAATACCCATGAAAATGTCAAACAACGCGTTACTGTATTTCAAATACGGCCTAGCCAAGTTATAATTTTTTTTTTCTATGACATATCTGTGCGTAAAAAAATATAAGTATAAATTTAAGTACAACGGTATTTCTTTAAAAAAAGAACGTTTGAACTTAAAAAATAAATGAATTATAGCCGTATTTCGATCACTGGGCGACTACTAGTCAGAATAGACTCATAAACAAAAAATAAGCATAAAGCAAGTCTGACATGACAACTTTTTTACAAGAGTTGTTAAAGTAATCGTCAAATCTTCACACAACTATGGGAACTTAGTAACTACAAGAGTGCATCATAAGTACGGTACTTATGTTTCACCCTCGAACATGGGTACACATGTGACTATCCAAATAGGATGAACATTTTTAGAGATATCGGCGAAATATAAAAAAATTACGAAGATAAAACTTAAGCTACCTTAAAAATGGATCTGCTATGTTAAATTACGTAACATGACCAAAGCAATCATCACAATTGAATAATTCAAACATAATTACTAAAAAATAAAATTTGAAAACAATCTTGAATGCGTATACCAGTCCGTACCATCCGATGGCTCTTTAAACTCGAGTTAATATTGATCTTATTACGCCAAGTAAGGAAGGATTATCGTTAACAGCTTGCTAATTATAGAGATAACCTCCTCGAAACCGCCGATCCTAACTAAACAATCTCTGTTAAGACTATTATGTCTGTTCGTATAATACCCGAAACTACTTGTATAGTTAGGGTTGAGTAATCAATTATTACGGTGACGGAGGGGAAGGCATTCTTAATGTAGTAAATTATGGTGTTGCCGAACGAAAGGACATGGCCGTAACATCCTTGGTTTTAGTAGATTGTTTTTTTACTCGCTAGAACCCAACCGCCAAGGGGTTCGATCTTGTTACGTGGAGATATTTCTCCAGACATAGTTCTTCTTATCTATACTAATAAAATAAAGCAGAAGAGTTTGTTTGTTTGTATGGATGTGCTAATCTCTGGAACCGACGGCCTTCTTTTTGCATTGGATAGCCTAAATCTCGTGGAAGATTTATAGGCTACGACCTTTAGAATTCGAGTGAAAAGTAAGAAAGTACAAAACTGGTTCCCACACTATACCGCGATACGCGCGGACGATGCTGTGGACTGCTGCTAGTTATAATGTAGTAATATGGTACTCTACATTTCTTTCGCCATAAATCCGTTTGTTACTTGACGCTAAAGCATAACGTGCCGGTGAAGTTGACTTTAGTTCTATCGATGATACTAGCTACTTACACTAAACTCACTTTGTTTTTCCTGTTCAATACACTTAATTATGCCTCGGACTTCCATTTAAGTTTACTACATGACAGTACTTAAAGTTTAGATAGTTGCCGGCCTTTTCCTTTTGCGTCTTTGCGACTTTTATTGTTTAGTACCTGGATAACCGAATTTCGGGTCGGAAGATTGGCGTTTTTTTGTTATTTATTTATGTACAAGTATTGCTCGTTTAAAGTAATAGGCAAAATGTGCAAAAAGAGAGTTCAGTTAGTGGGGTTCGAACCGGGGATTTATGTGACCGTATAAGAAAGACCGTACATACAAGAACAAATACGCAATAAACATAATGTTGAATACCTGGTATTAGTGTTTAACACAATCCGCAGCTTTTTCTGTAAAACGCGTTCTTTTTTATATGACCCACATATAAAGATAAATTTAAAAAGCAGAACTCTATCTAAATACAAAATTTATTACTAATCGGTAGAGACATTTTCGAGATACACAAAATATATTTATATAGAATGCTGTTTTCAATATATGAGATTTGTCACCCTAAGTATATATTAATTACTTGCTTCTTCTGGTACATTTCAAATATTTTAACGAGAGACGAGTGTTGAGAAATCCGTGGAGATCAAAGATTATCTGGTAAGCCTGACGGTGCTTCGTAAGACTGGATTACTCACATATCAAACAAGACGGCATTATGTCAGAGATAAGGGACTCAACCTCAATAGACCCGCAAGTAAATGAGAATATATATATACCTGATCTACCCATATAATTACATATATTATCAGAGGAATATTTAGCCGATAATGTCTGAAAATAGTTTAGTGTAATGAAAGAGGATTTATTGATATGTTACTTATTGCATTTCTTAATGGGATGGTTATTTCAAAATGACAGATAGACACATAGAAAAATAGATAAACAAAAGAAGGCAAAACACATGGGAAAGTATCAATACCTGGTGGCTTATAGTACAGGTATTGCATACCTTATTTAAACACCAGTTCCTTACTTGAAAATTAAACTTCATTGAATCATCATCATCATCCACGTGACATTATATGAGCCTGAGCGTCGAATGTTGTTGGAAGGATGAAGTTATGATGATGCCTGGACATGAAATGAAAGCCAGAACATTTTCTTGTCTATTTTGTTGAACCTGACGTTTCGAACGCTTTGCAGCGTCCGTGGGCGCAGGAAGACAGAGAAGAACACGCGATACTTCAGTTATACTATTTTCTTGTCTCTTTTGTGCTTGACAGTTCGTTTGAAAATGGTTTGTTTTCATCGGATCGTTTCAGATACCGTATCAAAGGGGAAACGGGAATCTATTACTAAACCTACGCTGTCCATCTCACCTTGAAAGAGATGTATCTTTTAAACTATTCTAACTGGAATATTTCAGAATACGTTTTATTATGGGGGTTTCATACAAATAAAAAAATATTAGAAAATATACTGTTGATTGTAGGCGCTTGGTGGAATTTTGAAGACATCTCGTTAATGATAATTCTTGCACTTGTTCAGATTCTACTTCACAAATTCCTCTTCACTCGTGAAGTATCACAATATGATTAATTATAATCTTTACAATCATTAATACTCGTATGTCAATAAAGAATTGGTACTTCATGTGCCATGATAATTCACCGCCGTTCATTTGACTTCATTAATCTATAGTGTTTCTTTAATTACAATTACTTGTGAAAACTTGTAATTGGCCATTTATTGTGATTGTAACTTAAAACGACGTTATTGTTTTGTTCCGACTTCGATGTTTGTTTTGAACTGCATAAGATGTGGTAACCAGTGAAATACTTTAATAAGTTCTTTAGGTTAAATAAATAAAATTGAAATGTCTGTATGGATGTATGTCTTCACGCCAGGTCCAAGCGCCAAAAGGCCTCAAAAGTTATTACACACTTCACTCGCTTTTTTTTTTAACGTTCACAGCTCTCTTCGTGCACGCCCGCTGCTTCCTAAGGCTCCTGACGTCACCTTGTGATCATCACATCACATCACTGACAGTGTAATATCACTAAATAATAGCTTTTTAATGCATATGAATGTATACACGATACCTCTACCAAAAATAAATTTAATTAAAACCAGTTGAGAATGTGCATGCTTGCATTGCCAGAGGAATACCTGGCTCGTCAATTATATAGCATTTTTTTTTTAATTTGTCGGCCATTTCGACAATGTTCCTTAAGAGGTAGGAACGGTGTTCCTGAACATTCCTATTCTACTTTTTATGCTGAATCCGAATCTGAAGTCAAAATTCGAATATTCGAAAAATAGCGACAGACAAACGCACAGGCAAACATATAGAATTCATATAGAAACGGTGTTCCTGAAAAGTTTTGTTCTAAAACGACTGGACCGATTCTGACGGGACATTCACTGGCAGATAGCTGATGTTATAAGGAGTTTAATTTCTTTAATTTTAGAAAAATAATTAGGGCTATGCTATAAAAACAAAGCCCATGAAATTGTGAACAAATACCAATTGCACGCGGATAAAGTCGCAGACGTCGCTAGTTGCAAAAAGAAAACTGACAAAAAAATGAGATCAATGGAATACAATAAATTTGACAGCAAGCTTCGAGCGACTATTTCGTTTCTTTGAAGTTATCCTACTATTTGAATCTCATTACTTAATATGCCGAAGAAATATTTTCTTAATTTAACTTTTTACATGAAAAAAATGTCAGGGTCCTTAACTTCTCGACTAGAGTGGGTACATTCAGCTGCGCGTTCGTCCATCCACATTCTAATGTGCGCAGGAATTTATGGGTAAAGCGCGCTCCATAATACGAATGCGAGCTAAAGAGGCCACTCGATTATAATACTCGAACTGAAATGGAAGTGGGCAACTATTTTTAGTGGAATTTTAAAAATGGTAGGGGCTTTGTTCTGAATTCGATGTTTGTTTTGAACGTTTTTTTTACAATGTCAGACAACGCATACAAGCAAACGACCCACCTGATGTAAAACGGTTACCGTAGCATAGGCTACGGTAACCTTTTTTGCACGCTGCAATGCATGCGAAGAAATGCATGAAAGAAGAAGATTAAAGCTTCCGTACAGTTCTGCGATATACATAGTACTCGTACTAGGATGTACATAGTACTACGATATACGGTTAGGATAGGCATCTATATTAAATGTAAAACAGGAAACTCATACACGGCGGTTTGATTCCAAAAGTAGAAATCAGCTGACCCGTTTAATTTTTTTCATTATGAAGGTTTTTAGGGTGAGGAAGGAAATTTAATATTTTTTTCTTCTTTGCATTATCCGTTTCCCAATCCATCAGTCCGCTGCCTAAGCCAAAAGATTTGGTGAGATCCTGAAGATACTAATTTAATATTTTTCATCATTAGTCAAATAAGTATTACACCGCTTAAAAAAACTTATTTTTTGTATGTGGAAATGGTGTCCTTTCAAATATCCACTTAACAAGGAGGCGTACTTTGAAATTTACACCACGTAAGTACTATATATTTCAACCGCTTTAAAAAAAATCATGTGGTGCAAATAAGCTGAATAAGCAATATTTAAATTACTTTAGTAGCTGATATATGGAGCAGGACGAACAGACAGACAAAGTAGCATAATAAGGTACAGAATCTTAAAAACTAAATCAGAAATTTAGTAACTAGTAACCAAAATACGTAAACATTTGTGTTCTTTTGCAAAGTGAAACCGAAAAAACATCAAGGATTCCTAATAGAGTCTGTTTATTGAATGTGGAATAAACATCTCCGTAATAGGAGCATTACGTAAAATCTGTGCCGTAACGTTTGTAGATTACGTTCGCAAATAAGGGAGTTGATCTGAAAGCGATTGTCGCTGTTAAGATAAAAAGAAACATGTCCCATCCCCTACATATTGCTCGCACTCCTACTTAATAGTCGTACTTATCTTTAGTTGGTTGGTAGGGAGGTAGGGCGCATCAATGCAACCCGTCTGGGGAAGTACCTCCATCTCACAACGCTGCTTTGGCACCGACGCTCGTGGTTTCGATTCCCACACAGGACCACACATTTGTGTGTATGAACACCTCTTTTTGTATTGGTTTGACGCTATACAAAACCATGGAAAGCTACCTTTACACATACGTGTATAGCAAAAACAAATAAACCACTTCACGGCGCATTAAAGCTCACACAAACGTAGCACGTTAGCGCCTAATAAATAACTCACCGATTCGGGATTGACTAATGGGTGTATATTTTAACCAATAAGCAAGTGACGCGATGTTGATCCGTGAACTAGACAGTAAGACCTCCTAGGTACTTTACTCCCGACCAGTGGTGTGTTTATTTACTACGCAAAATCGTGTCATCAGTACTCCATTGCATATATCCCACATTGTGTGTAAACTGATCTGTCGTAGTCTTTACGTACTTTTTCTCTCTCTCATAGCATGCATAGCATACCACCACATCAACCCTTACTCATCCCACTGCAGGGATACGGGTCGCCCTTCAACCGAACCAGTGTTCTCAGGCCGCCCGAGGGCCACTGATTTAGCATAACGACTATCATTTATCTATCAACAGCCGGGACCGACGGCTTAACGTGCCCTCCGAGCACGGAGAAACTCAAGATAGATAAGCCCATCCATAGACAGGCTGCGGTCGACGTTGCTTAACCTGCGTGTTAGGTTAGAATGACACGCGCAACGACTCCATCGAGCTCTCGTTGTGCTCTCTTTATTTAAATAATACTTATGCATAGCATTTGAATTTCGAAATTGAAATTCGAAAAGCAATGTTGCACTTTTTTAAAAGAAAAACCTCATAGATATAAAAAAGTTTTACTGGAAAATCTCACACAATGAAGGTTTAATGTCAATTCAAAGTATCTATTACTATAAAAGGCAAGTTCATGCTTTAACCCCTATTAGTAAAATGGCCTCTGAATCATCCTACGAAAGTTCATTACACCATACAATCAATTCTAATTTATCTCAGGCATTAAATCTAGGCATCATCGGAGTATGTTTTCACTTTTTGTTCTAGGCAATTATGAAGTTTGTATGGTCGATTCAGTAACTGGCATAAAAGTTTAAAATAGCCATAAACAAAACACGTTATTGGCAGGCGTTTCTGTTATGATATCTGTAAAACAAATTATTGTTTAGAGAGCTTTGGTTATTACTGTATGTTAAATGCGCACACGCAGCAAAATTAATCTATTCTAGTGAATATATTCTTTTTCTCAGCGTTACTCCATTTCCTAATCCATTAGGATTGTCGGGGTCCCCTGCCTAAGCCCGAGGATACAGATTTTTACATGGAGCAACTGCCGTCAGATCTCCACAACCCAGATTGATTTTTCTTTTTCTTTCAAAGATACCATTTCGTGCGAACGAACTGATTATGTCGGATTTCCACCGACTAAAACACCCCCTGGGACTGCCTCGGAACGGGGTGACGCAAGCGTCACTCTAATAAGAGCATACGCTTAGAGAAGGGTCGACTTCCTCCTGAGGACGCCGACCCTGGACCCTATAAGCGCCTAAACCGAGCGACCAGAAGGGTGCTCACATGGTGGAGGAGTGTTGCCCTAAGGAGGCTTCGGCCGCTGCATAGCGGTCCAAAGCTCTCGAAATTTTATTTGGTTGATCTAAGAGGACACTACGTGGCCTGCGGTTTTGGTATCGGGATAAAGGAGGCTGGGGCGGGCTGTAGGACGCAGCCTGCTGGATGAGCGGGTTGGGATGGGTCTCAGCGGTTTCGAAGAAACGCTTCGACAGGAGTTGGAAGTGTTGTTGGATAGATGGGAGTTGGAGGTCACGGTGGAGTTCAGCATTACGCTGAGCCCACTGAGCATTGGTGGCTCGACGACAAAAGATGTTTTGGACGGTCTGCAGCCTATTAATGGCTGCAGGACTGGCATGAGCGAACACCGAAGACGCGTACGACATCACCGGCCTTATACAAACCTTGTACAGGGTTCGCTTATTTCTGAGGGACATTTTACTGTGCCTTCCCAGCATAGGGCTGAGTCGGTTCAGATAAAATCTGGCGGTACTAACTACCTTTCGAATGTGGGGGACAAAAGAGAGTCTGGAGTCTAGAGTGACTCCGAGATACTTCGCCGTGCGTTTCCAGGGGACTGACGCCCCCAGCATACGCAGGCGGGGAGTATTGTGTGGGAGTTTGCGTCTCGCACAGAAGTGAACTGCGGGGCTTTTCTCCGGGTTCAAAACAGAGCCCTGTGGGACCCCAGCCTTGAGTGGGCGTGGGGTTGAGAGCACTCCTTCGTGTCTAAAACGAAAGGAGCGATGTTTGAGGTAGGAGGCCACTAAGCGGACAAGTCGGTCTGGGATATGAAGCTTGTAAAGCTTGTATATAAGTCCTCCATGCCAGACTTTATCGAAAGCCTTGGCAACGTCAAAGAAGACAGCTACTGTCTTTTGACGCTTTGGATAAAAACCGCTCGAGATAAACTCGACTATGCGGTGGACTTGCTGTGGGCAAGAATGTTTGGAGCGAAAGCCGAACTGGTTATCTATTATGAGACCATTTGAGAAGAGATGCTCTCTCAGTCGAGCGAGCATTACTCTCTCAAGAAGTTTCCCCATCGCCTTAAGTAGGCTGATGGGGCGGTGGCTACTGGGGTTGTCGAGTGGTTTACCCGGTTTAGGTATACCAATGACCGTAGCATCTTTCCAGGCGGTTGGAAAGTGGCACAGGTCGAAGCAGGCCCCAGATTGAAAATCAGACTTTTTTTTATACAACGTTGGAAGGAATTCAAGCATACGGTCCACCTGATGTAAAGCGGTTTCCGTAGCCTATGAACGCTTGTAATAACATTTACAAGCGTTCATAGGCTACGGAAACCGCTCTACTGCTAACAAAGCAACTCCTTAGGCGTACTGGTGACCTCACTCACACGCAGGACACGACAACCCTCTTGGGGAGTTATTTGGCTACGGTTTCCTATGAGGCGGAGGTACTTGCCCAGACGGGCTGCTTCGATGCGCCCTACCTTTCCTATTTTTTTTTATTTTCACAGCAATGAAACTGTTGCGAGATAGAGCCATTGAAGTGGATGTCCGCGATCATTTCGTAATGGTAGAACATTTGCTTTGACAGACTGATGTACGTGAAATCGAGCGAGTAACCACCAAGCAAGAAGGGAATAACCTATGAAGAATCGATGAGACCTTACTTAATTATACTTAATACGGGTCGATGGGTAAAGTAGGACAGTTCTTGTTGGCGAGTTCGCGGATCAACAATTATCAGCATACTAGTTAAAATATTCTCCCATTGGTCAGTAGCTCGAACCGATGAGATATTTTGTCGCAAAAACAACATTTTTGTGAGCGCAGGGCGCCTTCATTATTTACAGATTTGTGTCGTCAAGCGAGTGCTACCTTACCTGCCTTAGCCTTACCTGTCTAATAGAATAGAGCTTGATTCTTAGAGGCAGTCCGAAACCCTCGCCGGACCGCAGGTTGTCTGACAATGAAAACGGGCAGCAGGGGTTTTCGTTTGTACGCGGTATCATGATTGCCAATCTGTTTCATACGGGTTGCTTCCATCTGTTTCCCGCGATCTTTATCAGATCATTTCAACGCTAGCATTTGCGTCGAAATTCTAAAGCTTATTGCCCCAGCGATAATGCACTAGAACATAATTATTAATTAATGACTAACATTGGTAGCTCGATGGCGTCGTTGCGTGTGTCGTTCTATCCGAACACACTGGTTGAGCAACGTCAACTGCAGCCTGTCTATGGATGGGTTTATCTATCTTGAGTTTCTTTGTACTGCGGCGGGCACGTTAAGGCGTCGGTCCCGGCTGTTTTCGATAAATGACAGTCGTTAAGCTAAGTCAGTGGCCCTCGGGCGCCTTGAAAACACTGGCCTCTGCCAATCCGCATTTGAGCAGCGTGGTGGACTATGCTCTAAACCCCTTCGGTTGAAGGGGGACACCCGTATCCCTGCAGTGGGATAAGTAAGGGTTGATGTGGTGGTGTAGTTAACTAACATTATTCATTCAAGATTTATTTAGTATAATTCAAGGAATAGGAATAGTAGGCAATTTGATTTATAGGTACATTTAGGCTATGTAAACTACTAACTCCGGCCAGCACCCTTCTAGGGTTGATAGCTTTGCTAACAATACATGCAGAGCCCAAAGATGCGGTCATGGATATAACAGGGAGACAATACAATACTCTTTATTGCACCACATAAGACAGTATATATTAAAATGACCACTTAAAATTAAAGTACAAAAGGCGGTCTTATCGCATAGCGATCTCTTCCAGACAACCTTAGGGTAGAGGAAAAAATAAAAGAACAAAATAGGTAGGTGGCGCAGCACAAATAATAAACATACTAAAGTTAAATACTTAGTTCATATAAATTTACACACACATAATATACATACCCATACATACAAATACCTACATAAAACTATATATATACGTACACATACAGAAATACATGTACATAACATTTTAATCACTGTTTCAAGCAAAGAGTGCAGTGACAGCCAAATTGTCTAAAGAACCGAATTGATTAAGCTAAGTCTAGGTAAGAGAAAGATAATGACAATACCATTAGCTGTGGCAATAACATCAGTAATAGTAGAAGAATGTACTCTGCAATATTACAAATCCTTTTTTTAAAACAACGACTGGAGCCATACAAGCATACGGCCCACCTAATGTAATGCGGTTACTGTATCCTATGAACGCCTACAATACATTAAGCGTGATACCATCTGCTGCTAAAACTGCTGCTGCTTTGATGCGGCCTACCTCTCTTAAAATGTCTACTAAGGCAGCTATTAGTACGACGGACAATAAGGTATCACGTTTTGTTGCAGACAAACTAATACAAATCAAGTTACCTCTCTCACATTCTTAGTGTCTCGTAGTTACTAGTCCAGCCAGGTAAACTAGTGCGGATTTGCTATTCTTGTACTCGTAGATAGTCTACTGCTACCTCACATTTCACAAATTCCTTGTTCATTTTTACCTGTGGGCTTGAAAAATTCTAGCTCAAGGGGATTGTCTTGTAACAAAACCTTGTTTCAGTGCCTATGTTCTGTGAATAAATGCGATCTGAATGTATTATCGGGTGCATTACGTGCGCCTCGCCTGAGGCGCGTATCTCGGTCTGCAGAATTCAGCTGCACACTTTTCCGAGTACATCCTCGCTTACAAAGACGTCTCCATTCAGATTCATCTTTATATACATAAAATGTGTTTCTACAGACAAGAGAGGGACGGCATAACAATTGCAACCCTATAAAGCACTAATGCGCTGGTCTTTAGTAAACTAAATTTAGTTTGAAGTTGTTGAATTCAAAACTTATTCAATTTAAGTCTCTATGTCATCAAATTTGTTTCTAACTCAATTTGACACGTGAGATGGCTAGAATACAATTAGGGTTTCATAGAAGTGAGAATTACAGAGTAATAAGGCTCAGTTTACTTTGGTTGCCTTGCCTTTTCAATTTCGTTAAAGAACTAACACGCTGCATTGCCTAAGGGATTTACTTATACGAGGCAACCCAAACGAGGCTAAACTATGTGCTAATGTGAAAGCTAAGCAGTAAGATCTGCTTAGATTTTGTTTAGTATGATATTACATACATAGTAGTGGTACCTGCGACGTCGTCCGCGTAGAAATGAAATTTGTTCACAATTTCATGAGTATTATTTCTTCTCGCGGAACCCTATCTATTACAAAACTATACTAAAACATAAGTAGTCTAAATAGATCTTCAGCCGTTTCGGAGAATAGCCGGAACAAACAGACACTCAAACACAAAAAACATAATTTAAAAAATTCTTTTACAAAAATACATTTACTAAAACGCAGTTACATTGACATTACAACAAGACAAATTAAACTTAATTTACTTGTATAGATATACATGTAGTTTATAAAAGCGTGTTACCAACATTACAATATTTCATCATGCTGAACACTCAAAGCTCAAATGTATTCTACATCGATAAGCTTTATGGGCCGATGTAAATACCCTGAGACGTTCCACGCTCCAAACCTACCAATTAGTACCTAACTATTAGAAAGCTGATACAGTTCAAAGGGTCCCATCGAATGTCAAAACACAGCTAAACGAACTACGCTTAGTTAGCTTCCATCGGGCCACGGGCGGCGGGCGGAGGCGGGCAATAATTAATTACTGCTGGTGCTGACAAGCGAAGGCTGTTAAATACATGTCGCTAAAATATACCACGGACTAGGCACGCTCTCCTGTACCTACTATAGGAAATGTGGAGAAACCCTGTCGAGGTACAGTTATTGGATCAAAATTCAAGAATATTGTGACAATGCATTTCGTTTACAATAAGCAGTGATAGATCAGTGGATAAAGAACCGACAGATTATCCGATGGTAGTGGGTTCGAATCGAGGTGTGGACATGTACCACTAAATCCGTATTTTCGGATTTATGTACACATTTGTAATTTTCACTTGCTCGGCGGTGAAGGAAAACATAATCGGAACTAAAAAGAAATATAGCTCGCGCGTTGCCACCTCCGTTGCTAACACAGCAACTTCTTAGTAACTTACTAGAGGTCACTAGTAATGCTTATTTGCAAGAACACAACAAGCCATTAAAAATTGACATATCGCTGCTGCGGTTTTCTGTGAGGTGGAGGTACTTCCCCAGACGGGCTGCTTTGATGCAACTTACTCGTACCTCTCTTAAAAACACACCCAGACCAAGACAAACAGACATGTTCATGCACATACATGTTTGTCCTGTGTGGGAAACGAACCCACGAGCGTTGACATCAAAGTTGCGTTACTAACCACTGCGCCACCGAGTTCGTCAAATGTCTCCGGGATATCAGTGAATAATGCGAGGAAATCACTTCCTTCATTTTAGAAATCGGTCAAAAATATTTCTACTTCAGAACTGGATAAGCCGCATACATGTTACCATCCCTTTCTCTCTCTTCGCGTGCGTTTCTCTCACATCAACATTCCTCAAGATTAGTCAAGATGGAACAACCTCACGCACTAATAATAACTTTAAGGATCATCTTACTCGGGACCGAGTATAATTGGGGGTGTAAGGGGCTCATTATCATCTATAGAGTCAATGGCAACTGCACTTGCATGCTGCTATTTGCCAACCAACCCCTTACACTAGACTAGCGGTGCGACCGGGGAAGTACTTTTACCTCACCAGAAGACTGTAACCATATGTAAACTTTCTGAAAGGATGTTGTGTTCTTACAAATGAGCGAGGTTACTAGTAAGCTATTAAGAAGTTGTTGTGTTAACAACGGAGGTGGCAACACGCGAGCGATGTTCGTATTGCAAAAGTACTTACCTATGCCTTTACATCAAATGAGCCGTATGCTTGTTTGCCTCTCCATGTTGTATAAGAAACAAAACAATGTATTTTATGTCGTAGTCCTATCGTTGAATTAAACAGATTGTAATCGGCCTGGGTAGATACGTTGCCATTTCATGTTTCGACCGCTCCTTCATGCCATATCCGCCATGACCCGATGTACCTAATAGGAAGTCAAATACAGTAAGGAGGCAATCGTATACAAAACAAATGCAAAATTTACCAACTTTTTATTCATTTATAATATTTTAATAAATTAGATCAAATCAAATCATTTATTCAAGAACATGTGTAAGCACAAGATGGTGTTATTTACTACGGTTAGAGGTTCCCACATATTCTGCCATCCAATAGCTGATGTATGAATTAATAATAAACAGTTGTAATACATTACGTGCAATAGTCAAAAAATAAATACAATAATACAAGTAGTTCAAATTAATTAATGTCAAGATGGAATATAATAATGTCACATAATTATGTTACATTCACACACATTCGTTATTTCATCGTTTTTAATCCCGATTTGAAGACACTACGTAATAGACATGACTAAAAAAAGTTGACCCGAATGTCAAACGATTAGTGTTAAACGATATGGCAGGTGTTAAATGATCAAGTCATGAAACACCGATGTATCATATTTATGTAAGATATAAAAAACCCTAGCCATATCACGATTTGCCGATTTCAACGATCAGATTGCGACGTCTATTCAACTATGAATATATGTCCCAAAATAAATCACATTTCAATTGAACCAAAAGGTGGGTCAAGGCAAACAGACGTCCTAACAAAATAAGGATTGTAAATAGATGTGGTTCCTTTAACGCTGGTCCTTTGTGTAACTCTTTATCGGGTCTGATCCATTTTAACACTGTATTCTAAGGTTTGGAATATATTAAAGAGAAGTATTTTGTAGCGAACATCTTCGTGCCAATTTGCATTTAAAGACATAAAAACGCTGTTAAAGCGAGTCGATGAAATTGAGAGTGGTCGACTTTAGTCGGCGAATTGACCTCAACCGAAATCGAATAGCTTGCAACTTGAATGTTATTTTTAGCACGTTTTGAACTTCTTAACCGTCTTTATAAAGGATGAGGTTTCGATTACACTGTATTACGCGATATATTCCCGAATTGTGAACCAATTTTGTAATACCTTTTTTTTATTAGGTAGCTCCTAGCCGGACTGCGTATAAATATATAAATTAAAGGTACGAGTAATATAAATTTGTTTGCGAATTCACTGAGTGATTTTTAAGGGAATGGAAATCTCCGTAATTACAAAAATTCTGTTTTTGTACCGATGTTCCTAGCGCTCCTTCCATTGGAACTGCATTTTAAATTTCTTTGTCTGTAAAGTTGATTTTTTATCTTTACAAGTTGAATCTAAGGGAATACATCTGCATCGTTTGTTTCTGAACGTTGGTAACAATTAATTACGACATACGAATGTTACGCAATTTAATTAAAAAGCTGCGGTCGCCTAATAAGGGGATACAATTCTACCTGGAGTGCACACGCGCCACGATCTGAAAAAAAAACAGCACCTTTTTTACTCCCAAACACGTTGAAAGCCGGCCCAAGTTTTTGTGTCTCTTTTTTTACGTACCATATAATCTGCACCACACCACATCATAATTCAGTGGGATATATATTTTTCTATTCGCAAATTAGTTAAGCTGGTTTAAATGAGTAAAATGTTTATGTTCTATGCATAACATTTTTATTTTGAGTCGGATGGAGTCAGCAACGCCGCGATACATCCACTTCAATCGATGACATCACTAAATAAATCAGTTGGTTTGTTTCTGCCGGGGAGTAGGACGGCGGGACGCGCCCGGATCCGGTTGTTAAGCTCAATCGAAACTACTATTTTTATTACTCTCGATGTTGGCATAAAAGCTATTTTGATCATTTAAAATATTCAACTGATGGCACATCACGTTTAAATATGTGACGTGATTTTAATGGCTTCACGCTACATTAGAAAAAGTGTGAAATCTTTTACACCGCTCGTTGATATATTATAAAAACGACGTGCTTCCCGTCACTAAAGTTTTAAATGTGAGATATGCACCAATTAGTCTCGTGCTATTTATAAGGGACTAATCGATTGCTTCATACGAATCTTTTCGAGTTTGACGTAACCGGAATCGGCTGAGGTGGGACAGGCGTTTTCTGTTTCATGCCATTCGACTGTCCGATTTCAACAAGTGTCAGGATTATTTCCGGGAGATGTGAGCTTAAAAATCTGAACGCTGCGAATTGAATCGATTCACGTTTCGGCTTGTTTGTGAGTCTCGTCTGAGATATTGTTAGAACTTGCTGCCGTCTGTTTGCGATGTGCACTTTCTTAAGTTTCGAGATATTGCAGAAATTTGCTTAGGAGTCGCGAGAACTGTGCATTTGATCTCAACTGTGAATGGAAATACATACCTATACAATAGTGTTCAAAGGCTTCTTTCTAATACGAGTTAATAGCAATCAGCGCGAAATGGATGACCATTGACGTTTTTAAAAAGCATAATATAAGGCGCATCTAAGCAGCCCCACAGCTCACAGAAGCCCGCAACCAAATAACAACTCCATGGAGAGTTGTTGTGTTCCTGCGAGTAAGTTCACCAGTAAGCTCATAGGTATCATGATAGGAGTTGCTGTGAAGTGATAGTAATAGAGGTGGTATCGCGCGAGTAATGCTTAATGTATTGCAAGCGTAACCGCTTTACATCTGGTGGGGCGGCGCATTCTTGTATGCCTCCAGACGTTGTATAAAAAAAACAAGTTTTGTGGAAATTTCGGATTCTTTAGAATAGTTCAAAGGATGCTGAGCTAAGGAGGGCAGAGATCTGACGAAGAGCTTAGTAGGTTTTGGGAACGGCATAAATACCTAACCTCCGTCTTTGCACTTAAAATATTGAATTTATGTGTAGTAACAAATCTAGCTAAGTGTGAATACGTGTTAACAGAACCCCAAATGAAAGTCGGGAAGATGGGGGACCGGTTATGGTAATGTCGAAGTTCGAGACAGAGGTCGGCTCTTGTGTAATATGAATTAATATTATTGAAGGCCAAACTACATAGTTTCTAAAGTTTTCAGTCGGTGGACATTAATATTTAAACCTACTTGTTTGAAGCAGACTGTTGACGTTGTTGCTTTCATCTTTAGAGGCGTCAACTACATTGAAAACGGTTTCAATTTTTGTTTAATAGCTTTTCAATTGTATTAGTTATATTATATTAATTGTAGCTTGTAGACCGTATTCGCAATGATGAGGTTAGAAGCAGAGTTGGTCTGAAAGAGAGCGTCGGTGTTAGAATAAGAAGAGGCATGCTCCGTTGTTTCGGACATGTAGAAAGAATGCTGGATGAAAGATGACGAAGCAGATATACAATGCAAAAGTGGAAGGATGTAGGAGCCGAGGAAGGCCAAGACTTACCAACCATGATCAAATTGGTCGTGTTCTATCAGAAGGTAATGTCAGGAGCCCTAGAAACCGGCGAACGTGCATGAAAAGAGCAATGAATGTGAAAGAAGCTAGTGAGGTATGTAAGGATCGAGTCGCGTGGCGCTCGGTTCTCTCTGCGTACCCCGTAAGGGATTTGGCGTGAAGTTATAGATAGATAGCTTTTCAATCACCATGGTATATGCTTGGCATCAGGTGTGCCGTACTCTTGTGTTTTACCGAAGTACTCTAAAAAAAAGAAATATACGCGATAGTATACACCAACATTTTTGAAGTTGTTTATAACAAAATATTTTGTTTCACTTTCATCAGCTTCGCAGCAAAAGTATATGGACAGGTAATTGAAAGGAGAATGAGGGTAAAATATGGATGGATGGAATGCTGTGGGGGCCACAGAGGATTCCGAAATGGAAGGAGATGTAAGTACGGATCAAGTTTTCTCGCAATATCGTAGAGAAGCATCTGGCCCTAGACCAGAAGGAAGGATAGGGTTGTGCGAAAGGAACAGTGGGACATATTCCCGAGTTATGGAATTAACGGTTCACTGCTCCGTGCTGTTGAGTGTTGGCAAAACTTCTTGGGAAAAAACTTGAGCCTGAAGGCACAGCTCGCTACCATTAAGCAACTTCCCGCGGGATACCGGAGCACGAACGAAGTCACAGGGTGCAACCAGTTTGAGCTTAAGCGCCGCCATTTTGTTACAAATTAGGTAGGTTGTAGGTATTAGTACTGTTATCAGTAGTAATAGTACTAATACCTAACTATTAAAACTAATCAGTAACTGAGGCGGCTCTGCCGTGGTGTGATACCGCATACAATTCGATGCCGGGAGCTAACCCCCGCGGTATATATAACACGGGCCGTGCCGCCTACCCAGTGTGCCTTGTATTTAGTTAGAAGATCCGAGACTAAAATCTACAGTATTGTTTAGGTAAAACATTGACGTCCAACTCTTTATGGATTACACAAACACTAAAAATAACGAGTATTTAAGATTTTACAATTTACGATAGTGTGAAAAACTTCCAATTCCTGTTAAACATTGAATTAACACCAAACGTTGTTTGCCGCTACAGTGCAAAATTCACAATACCTCTTTGACTCGGAATGTGAATTTTTTGATTGGAGTATAGAATTGGTATACTTTATGTCTTTTCGTCACACTGATAGTGGTGCGCAGGGACGAGTGAAGCAAACAAGGAATGCACATCGGTGAATCTGCCAAAACCCTAAAATTAATTATAGTAAGTATCGAGACTAACAAAGAAGATGCCTAATTCTGGTACCCACGTAATGGTCATGTGTGATCAGTTCGTTGACTAGTCACTAAGTAGCAGTTACTACGACACCCTTTCTATATCATCCCGCAAATTTCATTGCGGGTTAGATAGAGAGAACCGAGCGCCACGTGACTCGCTCCTTAACAGCCATAGATAGCTCTTTTCATGTGCGCTCGCCGGTTACAAGGCCTAAAAACCAAAAAGCGCAACATAGCCTCAGCCAGCCCCGGTACCGATATCTTTCCTACTTTCGTGTTGGTTAGTTGGCGTATTCGTCATTCTTTCTTGTTGTGTTCTTTGACACCTTCGAATATATATCCACCATACAGAATGCCGCATCTAAATAATAATTCTCTGGAGGCTTGCATTTCCGCGAGTGACGCTAGCAGGATGCGCCTAAGGAACTAGCATTCTGCAATGTAGGCTACGAAATGGCATACTTACTTTTTTTAATGCATCTAGGTATCGAGATGAGGGGATTTATTATACATAAAAATTAAGTATGGAAGAAATAGCAGTTTTTTTAGTATTTACACTTTGTACTGCCTACCTGGCTAAGAACTTGGCCTGAAGATTTAGATACTAGATCCATGGCATGTTTAACCCACCAGTTAAGGTTAGGGGCAGAGCCCTTACCTTAACTCCGAGCTTAGCACACGGAATAAAAACAAGTCCAATTATAATCCTTATTTTAGATTCTGATGGCGTTTTATTGTTATATTATTTATTTTATTATTTTATTTATTTTATTTTTATTTTATTAAATACATGCCATTTATTCAAATGGGAATGAGTAAAATATATGAAATCATATTTTCGGCTTTTTTTACCTATTAGGAAAAATAGGACAAAAATAGAATATTACGCTATCACAATAGACTTTACCGGTCAATCGGTAATGCACTCGGCTACCCGTAGCTTGTCAAAAGTGCAGCGAGTAGTAAAATGGCAAGTCTTAGCAACTTGCCAAGACGCACAATTACTATATGCTTGGATGTTTTTTAAGCCCGTAACAGACTACAATACTACCGATAACAGACCGTAACAGACATTATAATATATCGTAATATAACATGCTGTCTCATTCTTAATATATGGAACAACTAGATACGTCTGAGGCGAGCTTTAATCTATCGGGCTTAAATCTGTTCTATTACACCAATAAATGTAACATTGTATGAACTGTGGAGGGCCAAGACTCACCTACCATGAACAAATTGGTGGTGTTTTATTAGAATGAGTCACAAGCCCTAGGAACCAGGTCTTATGGCACTCGTATCTCTCTACCTACCCCGCAAGGGAGCTGGCCTGAAGCTAGATAGAAATGTAACATTAGTTTAAAATCAATAAAATAAGAATATAGAACCGGGACAACGTTATTCCTAAAGTATATTTGATCAGTCTAATGCTTTATTTGCATTGCAATATTCCAGAAAGCGAACCCGGGAGTGGCGCGCGTTGAATTCTAAGTAGCTACGATGTCACAGTAAAAGTACTTAAAGTAATGGGAGGTGCTCCAATATTAATTAAGCAGTTCAGTTTTGTTAATGCAATCTTGTTCCTAATTAATTCTCTACTAGAGCTCCCATATTACAGCATCGTTAGGCAACTCGCTCTCTGTCAAAACATAAAAACAAGATGCACATAAACCACGCAAGCTGCGTTTTATTTTTTTTTCGAGTAACTACGGGCTTTAGTAGTGTTGTTGTGTTTATCTTATTAAGATTTTTTTTTTATACAACGTCGGGAGGCATATAAGCATACGGCCCACCTGATGCAAAGCTGTTATCGTAGCCTATAAATGCTTGCAATACATTAAGTATCACTCGCTCGATGCCACCTCTGCTGCTAACACAGCAACCACTGAAATAAATATTTTAGTGATTCGAGAAACCTTTGTAGAATCGGCTTTAAAATAAAATAATTTTCAATACTAATTAACGTAATTGAAAATTTATTTCTTGTTCCCGTGACAATATATTACACTTTTAATCCACTAACACCGAGATTGAAATGAATAACTATGTAAGTACTATCTGTAAACAACTTTTAAAGAACAATTTTGCTTATTTTCTACTTTGCGTAAAGAAGTAGTCATACAAAACACAACAAAACTCATATAGGTATTTGGTAACTGCGTAAACAAAGAGAGTTCTTAGGTAAACGTTTACAGAGGTTACGTTAAACTTCGTTTATCTCATCGACGTATTTGAGAGTCGAATTATCAAAGTTCAGGTTCTATAAACGGTTATAGAGATCGTTAATTTCTGTATCTAATTATTGTTTCTTTTATACTACGTCGGGAGACATACAAGCATACGGCCCACCTGATGTGAAGCGGGTACCGTAGCCTATTAACGCTTGCTCTATATTAAGTATCACTCGCGCGATGTCTCCTCTGCTGCTTACACAGCAACTCCTCGGGAGCTTACTGGTGACCTCACTCACACGCCGGAACAACAACCCTCTAGTTGTTATTTGGCTGCGGTTTTCTGTGAGGTGAAGTAACTTCCCCAGAAGGGCAGCTTTGATGCGCCCTACCTCACTTAAAATTGTTTTGTATAAACCTGCATTTTTTGCGTTAAATCTACATTTATATTTTTATATGACATCAGAATCTTTCGTTACTTCACGTTGTATATGTACAGATGTACAAAGTGAAAGTACAAGAATGTAGGAGCCGAGGATGGCTACTCGCCTATCACGACCAATATAGTCGTGTTTTATCAGGTGATGCCAGTCAGAAGTCCTAGGAATCGGCGATTGTGACTAAAAACAGCTATGAATGACATGGAAAGCCAGTTCGGTGTGCAAGTATCGAATCACGTGGAACTAGATTCTTTCGAAAAAACCTATCAATTGTTGTAAAGTGTCTTTTTCGATCGGGGAAGTAAAATACGGTGCTTGCAAATAGATTCGATCTAATATTCTGAAATGACCGATTATACACAATCTACTGGAGGAGTGATGGTACAATTCAAAATCATAACCTTAAAATCTAGAACAATCTGTGATGTCGAATTAGGTAAATAAACGATTGACAAAATAATAATGATATTAGCGGAGCAGACGGACATTGTCCTGTCCAAAAATAATAAAAATATCCTAGAATCTGATTGTCCAGCCGTTTAGTGACATACACACGTATAGAAGAATTATATATAATAACGATCGACTTAGTCGATCGATGAATATGAAAGCAATCGGGGTGTATCGTGCCAATCTGGAAGCACCTTAGTTTATAAGGCAGCAAGAACAATCAAATCTAAAAAATCGGATCTAAGCATACCGGTGTGGATAGTATGCCAGTGTTTCGTAAAGTGTGTGCCACGGCACACTGATGTACCGTGGTCATTAGCCGGTGTGCCGCGGTTAATGACGAGTACGTCAGAAAGTTGCGGAGATAATACCTACATATAGGTGAGAGTTATGCAAACTTATGAACGATTGTTCCAAATTTTAATCGCATTTCTTTTCATATTTATAATATATACTTACATCTAAATTATGTTGATTTGGTAGGTGTATCTTGAACATAAAACAGTTTGCAGAACCCTGGTATAGCAGATACTCATGGTCGACATCAAAGTTTTTAGAACAAAATGATCGACAATATACTGGATTTCATTCTTCGTCGACGGTATCTAGGTATTTCTCGAAAACCTCACGCACTGCTCGTGTGAACCTAAACCTTGTGGATCGTTCTCATTCTGTCACAATTGTTCTGAATAGTAATGCGAGAATTACCAAACTTATGAAAATCGAGGTATTATATTTTTTTCTATAATAGGCTCCGTGTCTGTCAAATCTTGATACAAAAAGTGATACGGACTAGTAATTGTCATGTTGACAGTTCTATTAGACCTTACATTGACGCGACTGACAAAGAATCCTAAGGTTGCAAACGACTTTCTTACTGAGCTTTGTAAAGAATAGTCCTTTCGAAAAAACGCTACAGAAACTTTGCATTCCAACGAGACGATTTTAGTATCAATAAGTTATTTATATTGTAAAACATAATTTCATATATAAAAAAACTACTACACCGTTCGGAATAACACTAAAAAATATACCTAATTATATTTCACTACTTAATGAAATGTTTAAGTGGCCATAATCACTGTTCAGCATAAAATTCCTGTAGAGGTCCGTCAAATGACCATTTATCCTATATCGGTTGGATATAGGGTCGTTTGATGCACCTGTAGGTAACCTACAGGAACTTGATCGATCCCTACTTATCTCTACCGATTGGGGAATATTGTGGAGATGCCGCGTTATGTTATGTCGTGAAAAACAGTGATAGCTCAGTGCATAAAGAACCGACCCATTATCCAACGGATATGATGAATGTTGCCCACACCAGGTGCTCATCAGGTGCACACACTTGCTCGAAGGAAAACATCGTGAGGAAACCCGCATGTCCAAGAAATAACATTTCGAAATACGTGCGATCTAACCTAAAAAAAGGTCTGGTTTTTCCTCTAGGTTGTCGAGGTCTGACGGCAGTCGCTCTGTGTAAAAGTCAGTACCTTCGCCAAATCCTTAGGGTTAAATAGTGGACCCCGCCAATCATAATGGATTAAGAAAGGCTAGGGAGAGGGAGAAAAAACAAAAGTCATCACTTCATGTTTGTTACTAAGTACATATATACTTACAATATCGCAAGTTATATTTCTATAATGAAGCTGCAATTTTTTCACGAAATATTCTAAGAGAAAGTACTATATTTAACCGATGGCTCAACATAGGTACGCTGTATTTATACAAATAGCTGTTTTCTAAATGCTAATAAAATATATACATAAAGGTAGGTAATACTAACTTATGCAAGGTCGATTAACTTGTGGTTAGCTTAAGTCAATAGCATACCTCTGACATTTTACTCTCTCATAGCATTTCAATGATATAAATATGTAGATTTTAGAAGCCTGGTGATAATAAATGACATCATCCAAGAACTTCCGAAAAACAAAAAAAAAATAAACAGGAAAACAGTTAAAGTCAAATAAACTAGGACCAATACAAACGTCGAAATATTGAGAGTATTTCTTTTTTTTTATTTATATTCATAAATGGTGATTAGTTCTTCCAGATTAATCTACTATAGCGCTACTATTTAGGTCCTGTACATATCGATCGCAATTAATTTCAAGAGTACACGAGACCGCGTGAGGCGAAGTCGATCGATTTTTTGATACCGAATATCGTTTTTTATTTTTATACTACGTCCGGAGGTATACAAGCATACGGCCCGTCTGATATAACGCTTGCGATATATTAAGTATCACTACCGCGATGCCTCCTCTGCTGCTAACACAGCAACTCCTTGGAAGCTTACTGGTGACCTCACTCACACGCAGGAACACAATGACCCTCTAGGGAGTTGTTATTTGGCTGCGGTTTTCTGTGAGGTGGAGGTACTTACCCAGACGGGCTGCTTTGATGCGCCCTACCTCTCTTTCGTATTTTGCTGTAGATAAGTGATAATTATTATGTTCAGTAGTGGAGCTCCAGCGCCCCTGCCCCTTAGCTAAAGACATTATATCGTCTATTTAGTATTGTCTTAGGTTTTCGCGATTGTTACACATTGAATTAAACAATTTTTAACGGAAGTATCGCGTATTTTATTTATTTTGTTGAACCTGACGTTTCGTGGTCGCAGGAACTACCACCTTAGTCTTCCTGTGACCACGGACGCTGCAAAGCGTTCGAAACGTCAGGTTCAACAAAATAAATAAAATACGCGATACTTCCGTTAAAAATTGTTTAATTCAATATCGTCTATTTATTTAAATTGGTCCATCGAGCCAGAAACACGACCTAGCTCTAGATGGCAGCTCTACTGTCAATCTAAAATTCAAGACGCATGCTCCGTTGGTTCAGACATGTATTTAAGAATGCAGGAGGATAGAATTACGAAACAGAAATACAACGCGAAAGGATGTAGGAGACGAAGAAGGCCAAGACTTTTGTTTTGCTCGTATTTAGAAGAAGGTGACGTCAGGGATAGAATTACGAAACAGAAATACAACGCGAAAGCAGAAGGATGTAGGAGACGAAGAAGGCCAAGACTTTTGTTTTGCTCGTGTTTTAGAAGAAGGTGACGTCAGGGATAGAATTACGAAACAGAAATACAACGCGAAAGCAGAAGGATGTAGGAGACGAAGAAGGCCAAGACTTTTGTTTTGCTCGTGTTTTAGAAGAAGGTGACGTCAGGGATAGAATTACGAAACAGAAATACAACGCGAAAGCAGAAGGATGTAGGAGACGAAGAAGGCCAAGACTTTTGTTTTGCTCGTGTTTTAGAAGAAGGTGACGTCAGGGATAGAATTACGAAACAGAAATACAACGCGAAAGCAGAAGGATGTAGGAGACGAAGAAGGCCAAGACTTTTGTTTTGCTCGTGTTTTAGAAGAAGGTGATGTCAGGGATAGAATTACGAAACAGAAATACAACGCGAAAGCAGAAGGATGTAGGAGACGAAGAAGGCCAAGACTTTTGTTTTGCTCGTGTTTTAGAAGAAGGTGACGTCAGGGATAGAATTACGAAACAGAAATACAACGCGAAAGCAGAAGGATGTAGGAGACGAAGAAGGCCAAGACTTTTGTTTTGCTCGTGTTTTAGAAGAAGGTGACGTCAGGGATAGAATTACGAAACAGAAATACAACGCGAAAGCAGAAGGATGTAGGAGACGAAGAAGGCCAAGACTTTTGTTTTGCTCGTGTTTTAGAAGAAGGTGACGTCAGGGATAGAATTACGAAACAGAAATACAACGCGAAAGCAGAAGGATGTAGGAGACGAAGAAGGCCAAGACTTTTGTTTTGCTCGTGTTTTAGAAGAAGGTGACGTCAGGGATAGAATTACGAAACAGAAATACAACGCGAAAGCAGAAGGATGTAGGAGACGAAGAAGGCCAAGACTTTTGTTTTGCTCGTGTTTTAGAAGAAGGTGATGTCAGGAGTCTTAGAAACCGGCGAGCGTGCATGAGAAAAGCAATGAATATTAAAGAAGCGAGAAAAATGTGTAAGGATCGAATCATCTGGCGGTCGGTTCTTTCTGCCTACCCCGTAAGGATATTTTGCGTGAAGTTATAAATAAATAAATATTGTCGGACAAATTACACAGCGCCATCTAGCCCCAAAGTAAGCGAAACTTGTGTTATGGGTACTAGACAACTGATAAACATACGAGTACGTAAATATTTTCTTTTTTGTAAATACATACTTATTATACATAGAAAATACCCAGACCAATACAAACAGACATGTTCATGCACACAAATGTTTGTACTGTGTGGGAATCGAACCCACGAGCGTTGGTGTCAAAGTAGCGTTACAACGCGTTTCACCACTGCGCCACCGAGCTCGTCAAGTTATAGATAACATTGTGCTATGACCTATACTACTATTATGGCAGTCCGGCGACCATGACGGATGGAAGGTTTCGCCGCTTAATAATTTCAGTAGCCATTCGGCAATTCCACTTCATAGGTAAAATAAACAACTAGGTACTTATTAATATTAAATAGGTAGGTATTTTCGAAGTCCATAAACAAGCGAGATAGAACGTATATTACATTTTTAAAATAACCTTTGATGGCATGTGTTTTATTGCTTGTGGTTATATGTTGGTTTATTGACAGATAGAGTTTGCATTCACATGATTTTATTTAGAACTATTGTCCGTAATGATTACACTGTAAACTACTATAGACTTTGTTTTTATTATTATTATTTTTTAATTATTGGTTAAAATGTCTCTTTTTGGCGAGACAGCGCCGGTGTTGCAGGTATATGTTTCTACAACGGTGCCTGCAACACAAAAACATTTTGTAAGTGTAAATGCTAGGTAGGTATAAATAAACCGATGTTAAGAGCGCATACCATGCCAACAAACTGTTTTACAGTTTGGCATAATACTGTATTATGAAAACATGTACCTACGAGTATCATAAGTAAAATAAATAAAAAAAAAAAAAACGTAATACTCGTATATTATAATATAATACGTTTAAAAAAAATTGCTACAAAATTTTTATTAACATTAAGTAAATTGAATTAAATATAATTGCAAATTTTTGCACTTGGATTTTTAATTTGTTATGTCGATAAATTTCAGAGCTCATATAGAGTATATAGTGCTAATATAATAGTGCTTATTCTTCCTACCGTTATCTCGTTTCCTAATCCAGTATGATTGGAGAAGTCCCCTACCTAAGCCTAAGGATTTGGCGAAGATACTGATTTTGATACGGAACGACTGCCGTCAGATCTCCACAACCCAGAGAGAAAAACAGACCTTTCTTAGGTTAGGTCACACTTTCGAAATATAACTTCTTGGGTATACTAGTTGTCTCACGATGTTTTCCTACAGTGACGTGCAAGTGATAATTACAAATATGTACATAAATCCGAAAACACGAATATAGTTGTTGAATCTACATACATACAGGATTCGAACCGGGGACCATTCGGTTAATAAGCCGGTAATTTATCCACTAGTAAGGCTATCATTGCTCAAAAGACAATTATAGTGCATTGTGTATTATTAATTATTATTGAGTAGGTATTTATTATTGTATATGTGTACAGTGAGTAAGAAAATCCATTAATTGGTCGAGTTTGTAATAATTAACGACCGCCTTATAAACATTATTTTTCATCACATTTGCTAGATAACGAATGTAAAGCAGGATGAAAAAAAAATACTTGAACCATATTTAATTAATAAAATAGTCGTGGACGGGTAATAGCTAATAATAGCCGGTAATAAGTTCGAATTTACATCTAGAGCCCATCGATCAACACAAAGGTAGACAGTATCGTACCCTAAACGTTATCAAACTCACCATTCATTGGTCATTAAAACAGTCAAGCCTAAAATAGCATCAAAACTATATTCAAGACAAAATAGAGTTTCTTCTGATCGGATAGAAATAGGTATGCACTACTTCATACAAACTTATAGCATAAGCAATACAAAAAAAGAGGCCTTGATTTATCTATTTCAAATAACGAATTTAAATAATAAATTTAAAAACTGTCAAAACTAGCTTAAACTAGCAGTTAAAATATAAAATTAATATTAAAACGTGGCATACATGCATAAATTTTTCTTCAAGTTTAAAATGAAAAATAAATATTATGTTCATATAATTCAAACATTTGCATGAAATATGACGTTTAGATGAGATGTGATATAATGAAATTAAAAATAAAACACCTTTGTTGGCGTTATTAGAGTCATATGACCCCCTTTGCGTGAATGTTACGAGGCTGTTTACAAGCAAGTGTCATGAAACAATAATTTAACCATTCAAGGACTCACGTACATCAAATTGATTTATTCATTAAAGATTAATTCAATTATCTAGGTTATTTGGTAAAGAGTATACCTACCTGTCTATCTAAGTACAAGGCCTATATCAGCTTGTTAACTCCTTTAATTAAAGAAACAGCCGACTGTAAAACGATACTCATTGAACAAAATAGGAATGTCGAACATCGTTTAAGCGTTTAACTTAAAAAAAATGGCTAAAGTGTAACTTCCACTCGCGCATGGGTTTCGTACCATAAAGCTTTCGTTTTAGCTGTTAGGTTTTTGTTATTGTCGCACTAATGGGGTTTTCTTTTTAAATAACAGTTAATGGAATAGTGAAATAATAATCATCAACGAAAGCATATTAGACTAGACTTGTACATTAACATAAAGAAAACCTTGGCGGACTAACTTAATAGATATTTTAAAAACTATCACTGGTAGTTGGCGGTATTTATAAGTACGAGATATTTTTATACCACTAAGTTGGAAAACAAACATACGGCCTACCTGATGGTATGCAGTTACCGTCGCCTTCGGATAGTTACCGACTCAGTAAAAACCTCCTTTGAAGATAATTTTATCCGCATTGTACATTCTTTTATATAACGTCGGGAGACATACAAGCATACGTACCACCTATTGTAAAATGGTTACCGTAGCCTATGAACACTGGTACATTAAGTATCGGTCGCGCGAGGCCACCTCTGCTGCCACACAGCAACTCCTTCGGAGCTTACTGGTGACCTCACTCACACGTAGGAACACAATATTCCTCCAGGGAGTTTGTTATTTGACTGTGGTTTTCTGTGAGGTGGAGATACTTCCCCAGACGAGCCTGCTTTAGTGCACCATACCTCTCGTAAGTGCATACGATTAGTAAGACAAATAATGCTAGTGCAGTGTTAAGACATCAAAAATCTCACATGTTCAGTACTCTTCAAGCAGGTGACTGTACCTAACAAACATCTATTTAATAAACACATATAAAAGGTCAATTTGAACATTTTAAGCCATATAAAGCTACGACACATATCCACAAAATATCTTTCCAATATCGATCTTCTATTTCAAATCGCACTTAAATGAGGCATACCTAAATGCTTTTTTATACATCTGGTAGATGAGCAAGCTAAATTTACAACTGGCAAATTGCAATTCGACAGCCTTCGTAGTTGACGTGATGAGAAATGCAACTGTGGCACCACACAGACAAACGGACACTGAAGGCTGACTAAGTAGGTTCTAGTCCTTTTCATCACAATTAGAACTTTAAAATCTCGATTTTACAAACGGACGGAAGTTTCCTACAATTGTACCTCCCGCTCATTCCAATAACCTTGATCCTTTGTGTGAACGAGATAAACATCGCGAGACGCTACCGTAGTGACGTCACCCATAGAATCCACATAAAGAAATTAAGCAACTGGTTGTTAGACAAAAAAAAGTTTAACATGAGAGCGCAGATTGGCCGCCTACGAAATTAAACGAAACTATGCATTTTTTACCACACCTGTACGCAGGTTGCATTCAAGTCAATGGACTTTAGTGCTAAGTAAAAAACTTTTTCGATTGAATTATTTTAAATTTTAAATTCTAATGACAGCATTATTCTATTTACATCAAACTGCACTATTTTATTATTTATTGTGTATATTAACATTGAATTGTTAATTAAAATTTAGAATGTCCTGTGACCTATCAACGAATAGCTTCGGATAGGTTACTCACCTTTAAAAAGAAGTCCGGTGCGCGCGCAGGTAAAACACCGAAATCCCACAGGTTAACGATATCCTTGATTTGAAAATCCGATTTTGTAAGTCGCTCGTAACCGGCCGCAGCGCGGATCCCGGCAAACACTCGTGCGTTTGCTATTAGCGACGCACGACGACACAGGCAACCACAACGTGCTCTGTTTGTTTATAAAATTATGATCCACTTATTAATAATTTCGATGACAAGGACTGCGCATGCCCGTGCAACACGCGCCCCTTTCGAAATAAGGTTATGTTATAAGTTGTAAGCAACTCCGACTTCACTCACCGGTACACGCACTTCGCACTTTCCGAGAAGAATCCTATTGGAAGAGATCTGCGCGAACTTTTTCCGACTTCGCGAGACACCGAAATGGCACAACTTTAGTCGTTCCCACGAGAGTTCTTCGTTATTACCACACACAAAACTCACTATTTCACCTTTTCGACTATTCACCGGCTCTACCTGCGGTAAACGAAGGCCGTGTGTGTATAATAAACACTTGAAAACTCCGGAACCGGTAATAATTTGATTCCGCACGTGAACGTGACAGTCAAAATAAAATTCAGGTAAATACGCAACACTTGAACTCACTCACTGACGAGAACACATTTTATGTTTATGGCGCTGTGGGGTCCGAGCGATAAATTAAACGAATAGAAAAGAAAATAAATGAAGAACTAAGTTCGTCGACTGCGAAGTCGAGCGTCCGACACTCGCTGAGCGCTGTACTAAACGCGAGAGGCCGCGCGACCCGCCCCGCCGCGCGCCCGCCCGTCCCCCGCCCGCGCCCTGCGACCCGCGCCTATACAGGCGTAAAAATATAAAGTAACAAAAAATCTCAGAAGGAGCATAGTACAGACGACAAACTTGACTCCATAGGTGGACGGTCCATTTGTCCCATATTTGTTTGTTTGGGTAGTTTTTGTAGAGAGCGGGGCGCGGGGCGGGGCGCCGGAGGCGGTCGGCATTCAATTAATCTGCCAACACGTGCGTGATGCACCCTCCAGTTCCACCGGCGGCGGCATGGTACCTACGCGACCGAGGTTATCATTCGATTCATTGAGCGACCGTAAACGACTACTATTTGTTTACCTGCAATTAGGTACATAAATGAGATAATTACACGGAGGTAAAGATATAACGTCGACTCTATTTGCTGAAACAATAAACTAATGTAATCTGCCAATTCGAAACTAACTGTTGGTAGAGAATGTAAACTAATTCGATTTAATGTGTGTGTTGTGTTTCTCTCAACCATCATCTTCGAGCTATCATAACCTGCACTTGGTGCTATCCGAAATCTAGCAACTCTAGGCTTTTATAAAAGCGAACCAGATCCCAGCTCGACTGAGAAAATTTTCAAACTGCATCTTTTAGAAGACTGCAGCCAAATGTCAATTTCCGTACCTGCAAGTAAGACACCGTAGGGTTACTTTTGACGCTAATTCCAATAACAATCCAATTCCATTGTCAAAGTTCTGGGTATCTAATTTTACGTGATCTCAAATATAATTTGGTCAATTTGGTATTTAATCTCATTACTTGAGCCTAACCAGAGAATCAACGATGAAGATCAAACTAATTTACGGGTAATGTAGCGATTCAAGGGTTTAATTCCAAAACGGATTTGTCGGAGTTGATTTCCTGGGTAACCCTAGTGGTGGAAGCTTTCATAACTCGTAAGTTCCTGCATACATCTTGGTGAATGGTAATTTGATCCTAAAAAAGATGTCTATCCAAAAGCTACATGCATTACCCCCAGATATGCCCTTTGCTTGTTTGTTCTTCACGTAGATAAAATAAGGTGATATATGAAGTCACACATACTTCATTTAATCGAATGTATGGTATATAAACAAGCTGTGTAGGCAGAGCTGATATTTTTTTAAATTTAAAAATTATTTAAATACTATATTTTTAATTTTTTTTAAATATATGGAACCCTGTACTACATCTAGCGACGAGTGCTGTTACTTTTTCTGTTGATGGGAGTGCAGTGCAGACTCTGCACTGCAGAGTGGCCGGCCATACGTTTTCCCATATGTTTTTTTTTCTAATTGGAACGATTTTGGACCGTTCTTCCTCACCAACGAACATTTAAATTTCAAATTAAAGGATATAAAACTACAATATGTTAGCTATTAGTGTGTCGACTTTGAAGTTTCTCACTATTACCGTCTAAACGCTAGCTGGATGACATCAGTCTACCCCAAACGGCAATTTTGAGGGTAATGTGGCTCCGCTGGCTATCGCAGCTCTGCCAATAAATCAGTAATTATCTCGTTTCTCTACAAAACACTGATATTCAAATGTGAAAGTTTGTGACACATATAGATTTTGTTTACATTGTTACTATTTCACACAAAAGCGGCTGTCAGGATTTAGATGAAGTTAAGTTAGATGAAGCACGCAATAAAATAGGTATGTTATGCAAGAGCAGTGATAACCCTGTGGAGAAAGAACCGGCTTGTTGTCTGATGGTCCAGGATTCAAATCAACAAATCCTGTTGTGGGCATGTACCACTAAATTCGTGTTTTCAGATTTATGGACGTATTATTTATTCGTAGGATTTATGTACATATTTGTAATTATCACTTGCCTGGTGAAGAAGGAAAACATCGTGAGGAAACACGCACGTCAAAGAAATTATATTCTGAAAGTCGTGCTACCTAACCTAAGTATAGTCTGATTTTCTCTCTGGGTTGTGGAGGACTGAGGGCAGTCCAGTCGCTCCATGTCAAAATAATTATCTTTGGCAAATCCATAGAAGAAGAAGAAAATAAGTATGTTATATTTATAGTATTGACGATCTCGGTGGCTCAGTCGTGAATGACGCGACTTTGACACCAACGCTCGATTCGATAGTCACAAGGCATACATTTGTGTGCATGAACATGTCTGTTTGTCTTGGTCTGGATGTTTTAAGAGAGGTAGGGTGCATCTAAACAGCCCGTCTGGGAAAGTACCTCCACCTCACAGAAAACCGCAGCCAAATAACAACTCCCTAGACGTTTTTTTTACATCAGGTAAACGTATGCTTGAGTACCTCCCGACGTAGTATATAAAAAAAAACTAAACCCGGAAATATTTAGGGTTCCTGTGTAAAATTTGTAAAGCGTAACGCCACGCGGAGCCGTGGTCATAAGTTACTTCGAAATAAAAGTGAAATGGGCAGAACAAGTTGTCACGGGCAGCCGGCCGGAGTAGCGGGGATCGCGTGCTATAAACAAGAGAAGAGGTGCTGCAAGCCGCTGGGTGACCATGTATATTTTCACGCCGGGTCCCTTACGAGTTAAGCAGAGAGAACCGAGCGCCATAAGACGCGGTCACACACCTCTTTTGCTTCTTTAATATTCATAGCTGTTTTCACGGACGCTCCCAGCCTATGGCTCCTGATATCCCTAACCCATAAATAGTACAGTTTCTCCCTCTATTTCTCTGCACTGACATTTTGGCCTCTAGAAATAAAACTATAAATGCGATTGAGATGCGGTTTTCACCAGAAAGTCAAACTAAATTGCATCTTTCTAATGGTATCAAAATGGAGTTAATTTGATAACCGGAAGTATTTAAAAAAGTACATTTTGTAAAAGTAGTGGTGGGATTTGCGCGAATCTTCTGATAAAACACGAACAATTTGGTCTTGGTAGGTGAGTCGTAGTCTTCCGGCTCCTACATCCTTCCACTTCCGCTTTGTATATCTTATACATATATATCTTCTACATATAATACTTACGAAGGGTTAAAAGCTTTTAGAACAGACATAAATAAAGTTGCGAGAACACCAAATCTATGTATATATAATTTCTATCTTTCTAAAATTACGTATATCAATCCCGTCATTACATAGGCGTGCGCGGGAATATGGATCCAACGAGTAGAGGCTCCTTTCAGAACGTATATGGAAAATAGTACAATGTTGTCACCCATTTGTGTGTGGGAAATTATTAATTTATAGTTCTTATATCACGGGTTTATCCCGGTCATTTGATAGGTGGGGATTTGGATCCAACGCGTAGAGGCCCCTTTGAGAAGCTTGATGTAATGTTGTATACCCGCCGTGACCTTCGCCAGGGCATTTCAAAGGGACATATATACCCGTGAAACAGGTCACGCCAGGTTTTGAGAATTTTGCGAATGTGTTGGAAATTATTGTGCTATTAAAATGAGATCTGAAGGAATTGTTGGTACTGAGCTATTACAGAAGAGGGATGGACACATACCCCAACGATCATATCTGATTTACAGGCGGTGGCTCGCCACTCACTGGATGGACCCCCGAAATGCTAGAGAAATTCGGCCGGGGGCAACACCGGTGTGAGTGACTCAGGGGTGTCGAGAGGTGTGCTGCGCTTTCTCCAAAGATCCTCGCGGCGTTATGCCCTTTATTCTCCCTGATATACTCCGTGGGTTTCCACCCATGGAGCATATCATGGAGAATTAAAGGGGAAATTATTTACTAAAAAACGCGCCCTATCCCACTTTTGGATTTGGAATATATTTTCATATGTTCGCGGATTATAATTAAAAACATACTATATCTAGCATTACACAAATATTTGTTTCATAAACCCATGGAGCATATCACTTGATAAAGCCATATGCTATATCGACTCCTCTATGGACTACCAATGAAGGCAAGCCAGAGCTGAGACTCCTGCGGGCCTTCTTGACTTTCCACTCCGACCGACGAAGACACGCCGGAGATGAAGGCCCTGATCGCTCTCTGGTGCACTCGGGTACGTGGTGTCGTTATGCACCAACACTTCGCCACAAGCTGCCCTGGGCGGTTCCAAAGGTTTTCTTCTACTGCCCCACCGCTTGTCAACGTGACACAAGAACTCTAACTGTAATAAATATGCGGTTCCAGAGAATTTTTCATCCGAGAAGCCTTAAGTTGCAGAATGATCTCCAAGCCAAGGTTTTCCCAAGAAACTGCATAACATCCCAGCTGCAACATGAGCTTAATGTATTCACCCCACTCGACTTCGCCCGCGTAGTATTGGAATTTGTTCACAGTTTCATGTGATTTTTTAATTAAAGTTGTAACTTCTTATAACATCAGTTATCTGCCAGTGAAGGTCCCGTCAAAATTACTCCAGTCAAAAAATATTTTGGTATAAATACCCTGTATACATTCATACGCATTCACTAAAAAGTTGTAATATTCTTCTCTAAAAGGATACAATAAAACTGAATTAAACAATTTTTAACGGAAATATCGCGTATTTTATTTATTTTGTTGAACCTGACGTTCCGAACGCTTTGCAGCGTCGGTCCGTGGTCGCAGGACGTCTTCCTGCGACCACGGACGCTGCAAAGCGATATTTCCGTTAAAAATTGTTTAATTCAGTTTTATTGTATCCTTTTAGAGAAGAATATTACAACTTTTTAGTGAATGCGTATGAATGTATACAGGGTATTTATACCAAAATATTTTTTGACTGGAGTAATTTTGACGGGACCTTCACTGGCAGATAACTGATGTTATAAGAAGTTACAACTTTAATTAAAAAATCACATGAAACTGTGAACAAATTCCAATACTACGCGGGCGAAGTCGAGTGGGGTGAATACATTAAGCTCATGTTGCAGCTGGGATGTTATGCAGTTTCTTGGGAAAACCTTGGCTTGGAGATCATTCTGCAACTTAAGGCTTCTCGGATGAAAAATTCTCTGGAACCGCATATTTATTACAGTTAGAGTTCTTGTGTCACGTTGACAAGCGGTGGGGCAGTAGAAGAAAACCTTTGGAACCGCCCAGGGCAGCTTGTGGCGAAGTGTTGGTGCATAACGACACCACGTACCCGAGTGCACCAGAGAGCGATCAGGGCCTTCATCTCCGGCGTGTCTTCGTCGGTCGGAGTGGAAAGTCAAGAAGGCCCGCAGGAGTCTCAGCTCTGGCTTGCCTTCATTGGTAGTCCATAGAGGAGTCGATATAGCATATGGCTTTATCAAGTGATATGCTCCATGGGTTTATGAAACAAATATTTGTGTAATGCTAGATATAGTATGTTTTTAATTATAATCCGCGAACATATGAAAATATATTCCAAATCCAAAAGTGGGATAGGGCGCGTTTTTTAGTAAATAATTCCCCCTTTAATTCTCCATGATATGCTCCATGGGTGGAAACCCACGGAGTATATCAGGGAGAATAAAGGGCATAACGCCGCGAGGATCTTTGGAGAAAGCGCAGCACACCTCTCGACACCCCTGAGTCACTCACACCGGTGTTGCCCCCGGCCGAATTTCTCTAGCATTTCGGGGGTCCATCCAGTGAGTGGCGAGCCACCGCCTGTAAATCAGATATGATCGTTGGGGTATGTGTCCATCCCTCTTCTGTAATAGCTCAGTACCAACAATTCCTTCAGATCTCATTTTAATAGCACAATAATTTCCAACACATTCGCAAAATTCTCAAAACCTGGCGTGACCTGTTTCACGGGTATATATGTCCCTTTGAAATGCCCTGGCGAAGGTCACGGCGGGTATACAACATTACATCAAGCTTCTCAAAGGGGCCTCTACGCGTTGGATCCAAATCCCCACCTATCAAATGACCGGGATAAACCCGTGATATAAGAACTATAAATTAATAATTTCCCACACACAAATGGGTGACAACATTGTACTATTTTCCATATACGTTCTGAAAGGAGCCTCTACTCGTTGGATCCATATTCCCGCGCACGCCTATGTAATGACGGGATTGATATACGTAATTTTAGAAAGATAGAAATTATATATACATAGATTTGGTGTTCTCGCAACTTTATTTATGTCTGTTCTAAAAGCTTTTAACCCTTCGTAAGTATTATATGTAGAAGATATATATGTATAAGATATACAAAGCGGAAGTGGAAGGATGTAGGAGCCGGAAGACTACGACTCACCTACCAAGACCAAATTGTTCGTGTTTTATCAGAAGATTCGCGCAAATCCCACCACTACTTTTACAAAATGTACTTTTTTAAATACTTCCGGTTATCAAATTAACTCCATTTTGATACCATTAGAAAGATGCAATTTAGTTTGACTTTCTGGTGAAAACCGCATCTCAATCGCATTTATAGTTTTATTTCTAGAGGCCAAAATGTCAGTGCAGAGAAATAGAGGGAGAAACTGTACTATTTATGGGTTAGGGATATCAGGAGCCATAGGCTGGGAGCGTCCGTGAAAACAGCTATGAATATTAAAGAAGCAAAAGAGGTGTGTGACCGCGTCTTATGGCGCTCGGTTCTCTCTGCTTAACTCGTAAGGGACCCGGCGTGAAAATATACATGGTCACCCAGCGGCTTGCAGCACCTCTTCTCTTGTTTATAGCACGCGATCCCCGCTACTCCGGCCGGCTGCCCGTGACAACTTGTTCTGCCCATTTCACTTTTATTTCGAAGTAACTTATGACCACGGCTCCGCGTGGCGTTACGCTTTACAAATTTTACACAGGAACCCTAAATATTTCCGGGTTTAGTTTTTTTTTATATACTACGTCGGGAGGTACTCAAGCATACGTTTACCTGATGTAAAAAAACCGTCTAGGGAGTTGTTATTTGGCTGCGGTTTTCTGTGAGGTGGAGGTACTTTCCCAGACGGGCTGTTTAGATGCACCCTACCTCTCTTAAAACATCCAGACCAAGACAAACAGACATGTTCATGCACACAAATGTATGCCTTGTGACTATCGAATCGAGCGTTGGTGTCAAAGTCGCGTCATTCACGACTGAGCCACCGAGATCGTCAATACTATAAATATAACATACTTATTTTCTTCTTCTTCTATGGATTTGCCAAAGATAATTATTTTGACATGGAGCGACTGGACTGCCCTCAGTCCTCCACAACCCAGAGAGAAAATCAGACTATACTTAGGTTAGGTAGCACGACTTTCAGAATATAATTTCTTTGACGTGCGTGTTTCCTCACGATGTTTTCCTTCTTCACCAGGCAAGTGATAATTACAAATATGTACATAAATCCTACGAATAAATAATACGTCCATAAATCTGAAAACACGAATTTAGTGGTACATGCCCACAACAGGATTTGTTGATTTGAATCCTGGACCATCAGACAACAAGCCGGTTCTTTCTCCACAGGGTTATCACTGCTCTTGCATAACATACCTATTTTATTGCGTGCTTCATCTAACTTAACTTCATCTAAATCCTGACAGCCGCTTTTGTGTGAAATAGTAACAATGTAAACAAAATCTATATGTGTCACAAACTTTCACATTTGAATATCAGTGTTTTGTAGAGAAACGAGATAATTACTGATTTATTGGCAGAGCTGCGATAGCCAGCGGAGCCACATTACCCTCAAAATTGCCGTTTGGGGTAGACTGATGTCATCCAGCTAGCGTTTAGACGGTAATAGTGAGAAACTCCAAAATCGACACACTAATAGCTAACATATTGTAGTTTTGTATCCTTTAATTTGAAATTTAAATGTTCGTTGGTGAGGAAGAACGGTCCAAAATCGTTCCAATTAGAAAAAAAAACATATGGGAGAACGTATGGCCGGCCACTCTGCAGTGCAGAGTCTGCACTGCACTCCCATCAACAGAAAAAGTAACAGCACTCGTCGCTAGATGTAGTACAGGGTTCCATATATTAAAAAAAAAATTAAAATATAATATTTAAATAATTTTTAAATTTAAAAAAATATCTATTTAAAGATGAATATTAGTAAATGCATATGAATGTATACATAGTATTTATACCAAAATATGATTTTAATAATGATTTTGACGGGACTTTCACTTTTTAACTAGTTTAATTCAATGTATAACAATCGCTAAAATCTAAGACATACTATACAATAAAACTATTATTTTTCTGAAACGTTTCATGGCCATGGTTTCATACAATTGTAGGTATGTGTTATCAAAAGGTTCTAAAAAGGTACTTAGTGCGTTTTGGCCATCCAAATTGTTAAATAGTCCCGCACTAATTCGTGGATATTATGGCAACTCTATATAATAATCAAATGTAACAAAATAATCAATTTATTATGTACGGGAACCCTCTATAGCGCGTAAAAATTAGATTTACATAGGGATTAGTGCGCTTATAAACAAATTTAAACTACTAAATTCTTCACTCATTCACATTCAGTATAAAATGAAATAACACCATTTTATTACATTACAATATTATTAATTAATATTGTATTATTTATTTATTTAGCTCAGTGGCGCAGTGGTGAAACGCGTTGTTACGCTACTTTGACACCAACGCTCGTGGGTTCGATTCCCACACAGTACAAACATTTGTGTGCATGAACATGTCTGTTTGTCTTGGTCTGGGTATTTTCTATGTATAATAAGTATGTATTTACAAAATAAAATGTATTTACGTATGTTTATCAGTTGTGTAGTACCCATAACACAAGCTTCGCTTACTTTGGGGCTAGATGGCGCTGTGTAATTTGTCCGACAATATTTAAAAAAAAAAAATATTTAAAAAAAAAAAAAAAAAATATTTATTTATATTTAAATTTAAAAAATTGTATTAATAAAAACACTAACTTATTTTTTTTATTAATTTAAATGTGAATAATAACATAAGTTTTAATCAATAGCTTTAATTAAAGAGTAACAAACATCTACGTCCTATATTCACAATTTTTTATATTTTAATATTAGTAGGATTTGTGGAAACGAGACAAATATCGATAGACACGTGTGACGTAAATAATTTTATTAAAATATATATTATATCATATATTAGATTATTTCTTAGTTACCCCGAGTAGTAGTCCTGAGGCAGAGCTGCTAGCGCTACAAAGATAGAGTTGCTATGGCTACTGTAACACTATAGATTGTATGTTCTATTACCTGAAGGACAAAACATTTGTTTCCTAGAACATGTCCCTTTGTCTTGGTCTGAATTTTTTCGAATGTTACTTAGGTTGTTTTCGAATTATGCTTACGAATATACTTTTATATATGTATACATGTCTGTCTAGATATATATATATATATATATCTAGACAGACATATATATATATATATATATATATATAACACATACCTACAATTGTATGAAACCATGGCCATGAAACGTTTCAGAAAAATAATAGTTTTATTGTATAGTATGTCTTAGATTTTAGCGATTGTTATACATTGAATTAAACTAGTTAAAAAGTGAAAGTCCCGTCAAAATCATTATTAAAATCATATTTTGGTATAAATACCATGTATACATTCATATGCATTTACTAATATTCATCTTTAAAAAGATTCAATAAAATGGGATGAAACAATTTTTAACGGAAATATCGCGTATTTTATTTATTTTGTTGAACCTGACGTTCCGAACGCTTTGCAGCGTCGGTCCGTGGTCGCAGGACGTCTTCCTGCGACCACGGACGCTGCAAAGCGATATTTCCGTTAAAAATTGTTTAATTCAGTTTTATTGTATCCTTTTAGAGAAGAATATTACAACTTTTTAGTGAATGCGTATGAATGTATACAGGGTATTTATACCAAAATATGATTTTAATAATGATTTTGATATGTCTAGATATATATATATATATATATGGATACACCCACTACACACGCATATATATATATATGTGTGTTTTGTGTTTTAATGTTTACTTCATGTAAATTTGTCTTATTTGGTGCAATAAAGTGTATTGTATTGTATGTAGGTACTATAGCAGCAATTACTTAGTCTCAGACTAGATTTAAAAAAATTTGAATTTTAGTCAAATCTCTGAGCGTAGTGAGTGAGAGTGTAGTGAATCCAGCAATGATTCTGAGCAATTTGTGATACTGATATAAATGTTCTATTTCTGATAGGATCACTAAGTATGCACCTATATTGAGTTAAACAATTTTTAACGGAAGTATCGCGCGTTTTATTTCTTCTTGCGACCACGGACGCTGCAAAGCGAAACGTCAGGTTCAACAAAATAAATAAAACACGCGATACTTCCGTTAAAAATTGTTTAATTCAATGTGTAACAATCGCGAAAACCTATGACAATGCTATGCACCTATACTTCTAGATTTAATAACAGGGTTTAGCCAATTGAAAATTCTCAATTCGATTATTTTTTATAATTAATATTTAGAGCTGATTCCAGACGCTTACTGGTGAAGCATCAAACTCCTTCGGAATACCTACGTAAAGTTCTAAGTACTCGTAAATACCTCCTTACAGCATTTACTCAAGTCTTAAGTTTCTTAATTAATAATTACTAATACCTTATACTTTCACCTGTCTTATGAATAAATAAGTATCTTGCACGAGTAATGTAATATTCCTCCAAACAAAAGTATTCAACATTTCGGCTAAGGTACAGTGAGCACAAAAAATAAGGTCATAAAATGTGATAATGTAAAAATATATCTACTCATGAACAACGTATGTTATAGCGCTGACCACAGAAACTTCGGAAACAAGTCGAAGACATTTAACCACTGTGGTAGAAAACTCTTTTAAATGAGTATTCTGTACGGTCGAGATACGTCGTCTAGCCAGTTGTAACTGTATACCGATTCCTCGTTCGCAAAGTAATATTTCTTATTCAACTTGGAATATCCATCAGTATTCGAGAAGTACGTTCATTTTAAAAATGATGGAAGATAAAATAATATCATCGTATATTTTGTGTTTCTGTGGCTGGTTGCTTAAAATCTATCAGAGAGTCTGCGTAGGCGGCGGTGAGAGGGGGTTTTTTATAACGTTTAATAGCAAACAAGCATCTGGATTGTTTGGTGCGAAGTAGTTGCTGTAGACTACATAGACTTGAACATAAGAAACATATTTCACGTGTTGCAACTTCTGCTGTGATGCAATGTGAAATATCCCCATGAGCTTATTAGTGACACTTGCAGAAAAACATCAATTCTCGAAACGAACGTTATTTGGTTGCAATCTCCTGTTGGAGGAACTTGACTTTATCACTATGCATAACCTTATTCTATTCATTCATTGAATGAGCCTACGCAGACGCTCTGATAGATTTTAACCAGTCGCAGATACACAAAATATATAATATATAATTTGGCTTCCATCATTTTTAAACTGAACATACTTGTCCAGTTGTCTAGTTGATATTTCGAATTGAGAAAGAAATATTACTTTGCAAACGAGAGCTTGATGATGGAGAATTATGTGCACAGTGTGCAAGCAAGGTCGATTTTGCTTTTACACACAAAAAGTGATAAAGCGAAGATAATTTGTTATGTTTTCTCATACAACGTGTGGTTGGATTATGAACGCTTGTAACACAGAAAGAAGTTCGCGTGGTGCAACTCCTGCTGCTCCCTGCTGCAGCGACTCGTCAATAGTTTACTAGTAACATGATTCATTCGTAGGAACACAACAACTACTTCCCCATTCGAGCTACTTAATACACCCTACTTCTCTTATTTGTTCAGTTATCACTCGAACGATATTACAATATATTGGATAGAACTTAAAGTATGTAGAACATAATTTTCCCCCTGACTGTACAAAGATGGGTACACATCACGAGAGCCGTGTTTTATTTGCATTCGTAATGTACCACAGATTCATTCGCATTATGTTTTACTTAATGTAAAATCTGTTAGGAATCCTTCCACTTTCTTTTCTTTTTGTACATTACGCTGGATGATAGATCATCATATAAATTCCTACCGATGCATATGCCACATCAAGAGTATCATAGCCGTGTTGCCATCTCCGTGCTAATGTATCACCTTCTCATCAATATCTTAGTAATCACACTCACTTGCAACATTCCTTTACGGATTCTACTTTAAGTTAAAGCTGAGTTAAGAGCTAAGGTGATTTGATTTTCCACGATCCGAGCAAGAAAATAGAAGGCGAGATTAGAAAAGAAATTGTTAGTTTTTTTTTAATTTATTTTTTTACACTACGCCGGGAGTCATACAAAGATGCGGCCCACCTGATGTAAAGCGGTTACCGTAGTCTATAAACGCTTGCAACACTTTAAGTATCACTCGCGTGATGCCATCTCTGCTGCTAATACAGCAACTCTTTAGGAGTTTACTGGTGACCTCACTCACACGAAGGAGCTCGACAATTCACTCCTCGAGGCCTACAAAGAGTTGTTATTTGGCTACGGTTTTCTGCGAGGTGGACGTACTTCTCCAGACGGGCTTTAATGCGCCCTACCTCTCATAAAAACACACAGACCAAGCCAAACAAACATGTTGAACGAATGTTTGACCTGTGTGGGAATCGAACCCACGAGCGTCGATGTCAAAGTCGCGTTATTAACTGCTGCGCCACCGAGCTCGTCAAAAGTGACTATTACTTACAAAAATTGTCACAAATAGCCAACGCGAATTTGCGTGGTTTCGCACATCCACAAAACAAAGAAATTAATTCATTGCGTGTCGCACCGAGCCATGCCGTGATTGATATTAAAGCCATCGCAAGCCCGCAATGATTCGCGCGAACTCGCTATGGTAAACGCAGGCACGCGTGTGCTACAGCGTACCACCGCAGACGTTGTATTTCCTTTGTTGAGGTAATAATGATGATGATGACGAGCTCGGTGGCGCAGTGGTGAAACACGCTGTTACGTTACTTTGACACCAACGCTCGTGGGTTCGATTCCCACACAGTACAAACATTTGTGTGCATGAACATCTCTGTTTGTCTTGGTCTGGGTGTCTTTAAGAGAGTTAGGGCGTATCTAAGCAGACCGTCTGTAGAAGTACCTTCACCTCACAAATAACCGCAGCCAAATAACAACTCCCTAGAGGATTGTTGTGTGCGTGCGCGTGAGTAAAGTCACTAGTAAGCTCCTAAGAAGTTGTTGTTTTAGCAGCAGAGGTAGCATCGCGAGAGTGATACTTAATGTATTGCAAGCGTTTATAGACTACGGTAACTCGTTTTGTCGTGTGGACAAGCATATGCTTGTACATCACCCGACGTTGCATAAAAAAAAACACTGTGTACGCAGAAGTACGGTTTATTCCCGAAAAGAAAGTCTAGTTTTTGGCAAAACTCTTCAGTGTCTTTCATAAGAATGCGGCCAATTTACACGACTGCCCCAAAAAAAAGAGTCTTGGGTTCGTTCCAAAAAAGGAGTGTTGTGAATAATGAAATGATATGTTCATGTCATTATTCAGTAAGAAGTTTTTGAAATCTGGTTTGTTTATTGTTTGTCCAAAAACATCATATAATTACGTAACAAACTATATAAAATCTTTAACACTTGTGTCCTCTGTATACATTTGAAATATTGTTTATATTTATTCGTCAAAATGGGGAAAGAACGTTACACTCCCTTCTTGGAGCAGTCGTGTAAATAGGCCTGAAATATAATTGTAAATTGGCGTGCTTTAAAACAAAAATCAACCTTGCTTGTACGCAGTGCATGTAACTCTCCGTCATCAGGCTTTCGTTCGCAGAGTAAAATTTATTTCTCAATTCGGAATATACCGGGTACTTATAGGCCGATTCTACTAAAAAAACTGCAACTGCACTGCAGCGCGGCGTGTGTCAACATGCGTACATTTTGACGTTTCGTTAAGCGATCTGACAGCAGGGAAACGTCAAAATGTACGTATTTTGACACACGCCGCGCTGCAGTGCAGTTGCAGTTTTCTAGTAGAATCGGCCTACTGGAGAGGTAAGTTCAGTTTAAAGATGTTTTGTATTAGATATCCGCCAAGAAAGGCTTTTACAAAAATATATGTAATTGTGAAAGTCTTATTATTTTACACTTAGTTAAATATTATATTTTGTGTACAAGGATAAAATGTTGTACTTAGTTCTTTTGAAATTCGATTTAAATTTGCATTTTTTGAAGTGTAGACTTCTTTAGGATCGTTGTGATTTGAAACTCGTTGAAACGAAAAGTGACAGTAAAAAGAGACAACCACATATACCTATAGGATTTAACGTGCGAGAGAATGAGAAATGAAGGCATTATACAGTGTTTATTACAGGGTCCGAGCGTTGTACGTGTGATAGAACGTGTGTGTGCGCGCCAGCGTATTACGAATGTTGAGATAAGGCGTCATAACAACCGTGGTGTATTATACATGTGTATTGTTTAAATAAATATTTCATTATTTTAATAAAAACATTTATCAAGTATGCCATAAACGAATGCAGAATATGTCGTGATTATTAAGTTCACGTTTTTGAAGATTTCACTGCTATCGCGTGTGGAACTGTACACAATTTTTTTTATCAACGTCTGGAGGCATACAAGTACACGGCGCACCTAATGTAAAGTGATTAGTGTAGCGTATGAATAAATGAAGCCTGCGTTTTCTGCGAGATGGAGGTAACTTCCTTAGTCGGACCGTTTACTTATACACGCAACGGTCTCCATGACAATCTATGAATGTACATATTTTACATTAAACCTAATATATGTAAGTATACGCGCATTTTAAACATATATTTTTATCTTTTTAGGCGTACCTTGAATGTAGATATTAAAGAGACCCATAAAATTCTTAGACTCTACCTTGACCGTGCTACTGTACAATCCATCCGCTGGGTGTGTTCTCGTTTGACGCTCATCGACATATTTCAAGGATAAAACAAATTTCGTAGATCTACGAAATTCGTTTCCTAAATATCTATATTTAGGAAAAAATGATCATTTTGTGTTAATTAAAAACATTTTCCGTTCGAAAAAATGTTAATTATTAAATATCGATTCGAGTCTACTGATCAATGGGAGATTATTTTAACCAGCATACTTATAAGAGCCGCGATGTTAATCAGTGCGATCTACATTACCCGCCGACTTGTCGCGGGGAGTTAACCCCGACCCGAACCGAGGTTTTACGTAGTTGATTACTACGTAAAATCCCTCTTATCGGTTCTCCATGATTAGAAGTGCTTTCAACTATTTTGACAAGAACTAAAGTAGTACTACCGGAGAATAAAAATAAACAGTATTTTCGAGAATTGAATATATGTATATATTTATGTTTCAAGTACATTTATCATGAATTTAGTGTCACCTTTAAAGCTAGTCTGTGGATACAGTGATGCTGAAAACATTATTTTTATACAACGTCAGGAGGCTTGCAAGCATGTCGCTCGCACAATGCCACCTTTGCTGCTTACTGGCAACCGCACTCACTCGCAGGAACACAACAGCCCTTCAGGGTGTTGTATTTGACTTTTTTGTTTTGCGATTTTCTGCGAGGTGGAAGTACTTCCCCAGACGGGCTGCTCTAATGCATTCTATCTCTTTTAGAAACACACACACACACACAAACCTTTGTCCTCTGTGGGAATCAAACCTACGAACATTGGTGTCAAAAAAGTTTTGCTAACCACTTCACCACCGAGTTCGTCAAAACACCAAAACGTGGAACTTGCTTACGTTTCATATGACCCGGGAAAAAAGGAAACAAAGTAAAATTCAGCTGTTTTTGAAGTTATACTTCTTTAGGCGCTTTATGAAAAAAATATGAAAGTGAAGTTTTAAGATGCGCGCGCATCACTGTAACACAAAAGTAACAGGTTGAAGCTGCTAAATATTTCACAGTATTACTGGTAGACGGCGCTATAGTTAAAAATGTATAACATTTGTACTTGACATTTGACTTGTATGTAGTACATTCCATAAACATCGTCGCTACTATTTGAAAGACGTTTTTAATTTTACTCCAATAACCCTTCTTATAAATTAAAATATTAGTATTTAATATAATTAATACTAAATATTATTGAATTATTAATGTTAAATATTTATTTAATGATGCCAAAGAAGTATAACTTCTCACGCGCGTACATAAGTACACGCACCCATTTTTTTTATACTACGTCGGGAGGCATACAAGCACACGGCCCACCTAATGTAAAGCGGGTACCGTAGCCTATTAACGCTTGCGATATATTAATTATCACTCGCGCGATGCCTCCTTTGCTGCTTACAAGGCAACTCCTTGGGAGCTTACTGGTGACCTCACTCACACGCAGGAACACAACAACCCTCTAGGGAGTTGTTATTTGACTGCGGTTTTCTGTGAGGTGGAGGTACATCCAGACCAAGACAAACAGACATGTTCATGCACACAAATTGTTGTCTTGTGTGGGAATCGAGCCCACGAGCGGTGGTGTCAAAGTGGCGTCCTTCACGACTGAGCCGCCGAGCTCATCGTCGTATTTCCGTGGAATACAGGGATACGCGCAGACGAAGTCGCAGGGTGCGGCTAGTCAATTATAAATGTGGCGAAAACAGGCAAATTGTAATGATATTATGAGACTACATACATTAAAAGTTAAATTTAATCTATCAGGAAATTTTTCAGTATGTAACGGTTCATAGCTGCTCTATTTTATCACAGGGTATATTTTCCCCATTAGGTCAGCTTACATTAGGAGCCGTAGAAACCAGCGAGTGTGTATGAGTAGATCTGCGATCTGCGATGATAAAGCGAGTGAGGAATGTAAGGATCTTATGACGATCGATTCTCTCTACCTACCCCGCAAGGAACATGGCGTGAGGATATAGTAGTATAGCCAATATATTTGTGTACATAACGTACAACGAAACACATTTATATGAATCTGTGTGGTTTATTTCTTAACGTAACAAAATTTTCAAAACATACGTCACCTGTGTAATATTTGTACAAAATGGATGACGCGTGTAAACATGTAGCGTTCTAAGTAACTCTCATAAATTATGCATTGTTTTAGATACAGGTGGAATTATAATGGTTTACTTAGATATAAGGCTTATTTCGTGAATCAAATGTGTGTGTACATACGTTTAATACGACGTCGGGAGAACTACAAGCATAGGTAAACCTGACCTGACATAAATAAATATTGTCGGACCAATTACACAGCGCCATCTAGCCCCAAAGTAAGCGAAACTTGTGTTATGGGTACTAGACAAGTGATAAACATATGTAAATACATTTTTTTTTGCAAATACATACTTATTATACATAGAAAATACCCAGACCAAGGCAAACAGACATGTTCATGCACACAAATGTTTGTACTGTGTGGAAATCGAACCCACGAGCGTCGGTGTCAAAGTAGCGTAACAGCACGTTCCACCACTGCGCTACCGAGCTCGTCAGAATTTAAGAGAGGTGTAAGCATAGCGCATATAAGCAAGTCTATAGAAACAATTTGGTCGTGGTAGGTAGTGAATCATAGCCTTCCTCGGCTCCAACACCCTTCTACTGTCTCGGTGTGTGCCTGTTACGTCATGGTCTCCTCTTACATTATTTCTACATGTCCGAATCAGAAAAATATGTTGGATCCAACTACGAGTATAATATCTTTTAATCATTTAATTATCTAGGTTCACATAAATTAAATTGATACACATTTATACATACTCGTATGAACGACCAAGCCCTAACTGACTGATAGATCAACGCACAGCCACGGTTTTTAGAAAGATCAGATTAGATCAGAAAGCGATCAGATTTAGTTCATTTTTATGTCTTATTTTCTTCCGTTTTATCCAGAGTTCAGTTCAGTCGGTATATTATTTGCGTATACCATGTTTATATTCCTGTAGCGTTAGCCAGTTTCGTAATTTATTAGGGTTCCGTACCTAAAGGGTAAAACGGGACCCTATTACTGAGGCTCCGCTGTCCGTCCGTCCGTCCGTCCGTCTGTCACCAGGCTGTATCTCACGAACCGGGATAGTTAGACAGTTTAAATTTTCACAGATGATGTATTTCTGTTGCTGCTATAACAACAAATACTAAGAAATAGAATAAAATAAATATTTAAGGGGGCTCCCATACAGTAAACGTGATTTTTAGGGTTCCGTACCCAAAGGGTAAAACGGAACCCTATTACGGAGGCTCCGCTGTCCGTCCGTCCGTCCGTCCGTCCGTCCGTCCGTCTGTCACCAGGCTGTATCTCATGAACCGTGATAGTTAGAGAGTTGAAATTTTCACAGATGATGTATTTCTTTTGCCGCTATAACAACAAATACTAAAAAATAGAATAAAATAAATATTTAAGGGGGCTCCCATACAACAAACGTGATTTTTTTTGCCGTTTTTGTAGATAATGGTACGGAACCCTTCGTGCGCGAGTCCGACTCGCACTTGGCCGATTTTTTTGCTCGTTTTTGCTCGATATTGATAATGGCAACAGGTAGACGCTTGAAATATTCACAGAATATTTAGTTATATATTTACTTTAAGAATAAAGAATTAAATTAAAATAAAACAAATATTTAAGGGGGGCTTCCATACAACAAACGTGATTTTTTACCGTTTTTATAGATAATGGTACGAAACCCTTCGTGCGCGAGTCCGACTCGCACTTGGCCGATTTTTATGTCGTATTTTCTTCGAGTTCAGTACAGTCGGTATGTTATTTGCGTATACCATGTTTATATTCCTGTAGCGTTAGCCAGTTCCGTAATTTATTAGGGTTCCCTACCCAAAGGGTAAAACGAAACCCTATTACTGAGGCTCCGCTGTCCGTCCGTCCGTCCGTCTGTCACCAGGCTGTATCTCATGAACCGTGATAGTTAGACAGTTTAAATTTTTACAGCTGATGTATTTCTATTGCTGCTATAACAACAAATACTAAAAAATAGAATAAAATAAATATTTAAGGGGGCTCCCATACAACAAACGTGAATTTTTTGTTCATTTTTGCTCGATATTGATAACGGCAATAGGTAGACGCTTGAAATATTCACAGAATATTTATTTATATATTCGTTTTAAGAATAAATAATTAAGTTAAAATAAAACAAATATTTAAGGGGGGCTCCCATACAACAAACGTGATTTATTTGCCGTTTTTATCGATAATGGTACGGAACCCTTCGTGTGCGAGTCCGACTCGCACTTGGCCGATTTTTAGAATTAGCGGTGTCTACCATCTAAGCCTAAAGATGTGGTGAAGAAACTCATTTTTAGGGTTCCGTACCCAAAGGGTAAAACGGAACCCTATTACTGAGGCTCCGCTGTCCGTCCGTCCGTCCGTCTGTCACCAGGCTGTATCTCTTGAACCGTGATAGTTAGACAGTTGAAATTTTCACAGATGATGTATTTCTATTGCTGCTATAACAACAAATACTAAAAAATAGAATAAAATAAATATTTAAGGGGGCTCCCATACAACAAACGTGAATTTTTTGCTCATTAGGGTTCCGTACCCAAAGGGTAAAACGGAACCCTATTACGGAGGCTCCGCTGTCCGTCCGTCCGTCCGTCCGTCCGTCCGTCTGTCACCAGGCTGTATCTCATGAACCGTGATAGTTAGAGAGTTGAAATTTTCACAGATGATGTATTTCTTTTGCCGCTATAACAACAAATACTAAAAAATAGAATAAAATAAATATTTAAGGGGGCTCCCATACAACAAACGTGTTTTTTTTGCCGTTTTTGTAGATAATGGTACGGAACCCTTCGTGCGCGAGTCCGACTCGCACTTGGCCGATTTTTTTTGCTCGATATTGATAACGGCAATAGGTAGACGCTTGAAATATTCACAGAATATTTATTTATATATTCGTTTTAAGAATAAATAATTAAGTTAAAATAAAACAAATATTTAAGGGGGGGCTCCCATACAACAAACGTGATTTTTTTGCCGTTTTTATCGATAATGGTACGGAACCCTTCGTGTGCGAGTCCGACTCGCACTTGGCCGATTTTTAGAATTAGCGGTGTCTACCACCTAAGCCTAAAGATGTGGTGAAGAAACTCATTTTTAGGGTTCCGTACCCAAAGGGTAAAACGGAACCCTATTACTGAGGCTCCGCTGTCCGTCCGTCCGTCCGTCCGTCCGTCCGTCTGTCACCAGGCTGTATCTCTTGAACCGTGATAGTTATACAGTTGAAATTTTCACAGATGATGTATTTCTATTGCTGCTATAACAACAAATACTAAAAAATAGAATAAAATAAATATTTAAGGGGGCTCCCATACAACAAACGTGAATTTTTTGCTCATTTTTGCTCGATATTGATAACGGCAACAGGTAGACGCTTGAAATATTCACAGAATATTTATTTATATATTCGCTTTAAGAATAAATAATTAAATTAAAATAAAAGCAAATATTTAAGGGGGGCTCCCATACAACAAACGTGATTTTTTTGCCGTTTTTATCGATAATGGTACGGAACCCTTCGTATGCGAGTCCGACTCGCACTTGGCCGATTTTTAGAATTAGCGGTGTCTACCACCTAAGCCTAAAGATGTGGTGAAGAAACTCATTTTTATACAGAGCAATTGACGTACCTCCACAATTCGAAAGCTAATATAGAAACTTCGTAGGTCAGTCGAATGGTTTTCGAAATATAATTTCTGTGACGTGCGGGCGCGCTCACGATTCTTCCCTTCAGCGCCGAGCATGTGATAATCAAAAATAAGTGCATAACACCGTAAACACATATTCACCAGGATTCGAACTGAGGATCCCTCGGTTGAGCAGTCAGAACCCGTTACTATATATATATACGTTTTCCCATACACGCAATTTGATCCAACCTGTTTTGTGTGCTTCCGCCACCAATTAGTTCATGCGGCCTAGCGCCGGCCGGTACCCACCCACTACTGTTAGTGCGTGCTACATGCCGACGCTGCCATGGCTGCTCCGGTAATCTCTGCCTCGGCTGCTGCGGTCGTCCGCCATCTGGAACAGAATCTGCATGCCCCCACCACCACCGTCGCTGCCACGACTGGCCTGGTCGTCGCTGCGACACGTGTTTCGCCTCTCCACGAGGCATCATCAGGCGTTGTAGACGTTAATCGTAAGAATAACATGCTACAAGTGACAAATCCATCGCAGTGCCGTCCCTTATATTGAATTGAGGGTGGGGGTGGATGGTGTGAGCGAAAAGATATTTAATAGTGGGGAATGGTTTACGTACGAGTCTGGACCTTTCTGGGCGATTATCACACTTCGCCGAGCATCTCATAGACAAAGTACGTAACTTATACCCCACTAATACATATCAAATTTTACACACCATAGACAAAGGTTTAAAACTAAATATTAGGGAACAATTAGAAATTAATAAACATAAAAATTCTAATTACTCTCATGAACAAACAGACTGACGTAAACCATTCCCCACTATTAAATATCTTTTCGCTCACACCATCCACCCCCACCCTCAATTCAATATAAGGGACGGCACTGCGATGGATTTGTCACTTGCAGCATGTTATTCTTACGATTAACGTCTACAACGCCTGATGATGCCTCGTGGAGAGGCGAAACACGTGTCGCAGCGACGACCAGGCCAGTCGTGGCAGCGACGGTGGTGGTGGGGGCATGCGGATTCTGTTCCAGATGGCGGACGACCGCAGCAGCCGAGGCAGAGACTACCGGAGCAGCCATGGCAGCGTCGGCATGTAGCACGCACTAACAGTAGTGGGTGGGTGCCGGCCGGCGCTAGGCCGCATGAACTAATTGGTGGCGGAAGCACACAAAACAGGTTGGATCAAATTGCGTGTAGGTTTGACTTTCGCAAAATAACGCCTGAATCTATTAACTATTTTCCCATACATTTCGCGGTCGTATACGACTACCCGGGTTTCGAAGGGTTAATAGGCCGGTTTTGAATCCATTACCATGTCACTGCTTCGTATATACTGCACTATTTTTCTATGTATGTATATCTTTACGCCAGGTCCCTTGCGGGGTAGGCAGAGAGAACCGAGCGTCATGAGACGCGGTCCTTACACACTTCACTCGCTTCTTTCACATTAATAGCTCTTTTCATGCACGCTCGCCGGTTCCTAAGGCTCCTGACATCACCTGCTGATAAAACACAACCAATTTGGTCATGGTAGGTTAGTCTTGGTCTTACTCGGCTCCTACATACTTCCACTTTCGCATTGTATATCTGTTTCGTCATTCTTTCATCTTGCATTCTTTCTACATGTCCGAACCAACGGAGCATGCCCTTTCTTATCTTAACACCGACACTATTTTTGTTTATTATAATATATATTAATATTTATTTCTCTATAATATATAATAATTTTAAGAGCTGTGAATGTCAAACGAGCGAATGAGGTGTGTAAGGTATAAGGTTTATTATTTATGTAAGTGGATACTCTTAACGTTAAACTAAAAGAAATTCAACTAAATATTCAAATAACATTCAATTCAATAAATCAATGAACTCGAAACGTACTCTATTTGCGTTAAAGCTTTGATCTTTTGTTTTGGACGAATTGAACGAGGCTTTTATATTTATTGCCTTTTAATTTGTAATCAGATCTTCACCATTTACAAAATTAATAAATATAAAATGGAAAAAGAGTGTTCATAATGGAGTCATGAACCTCCAAGTTAAAGTAAACAAATATAAAATTAAACACACGAATTAAAAACCGAATTGAAAATCTTTCTGTTTCATTTTTTTATACCACCAAGGTGGCAAACAAGCATACGGCCTGCCTGTCACCGTACTGTCACCGTAGCCTATGGACATTTGCAACACCAGGGGTGTCACTCATGCTTTGCCGACCGTCTAAAAACCTCTTGGTGCCTTTCTTGAAGAGACCCATACGGTAGTCCCTTGGGAAAACTTGAAACTTGAGAGTTCTCGGAAGCAAGCTTAGAAAATTAGATTCTATAAGTCACAAATTTACATGACCTGTAGAATCTAGTATGTCTTCTTCTTAGCGGTATCATGTTGCTAAGTCTGAGGACCTTTACTAAGGATTTGGCGAAGATACAATTATTTATATAGAGCTACTGCCGTCTAATCTCCAACAACCCAGAGAGAAAACCAGATCGTTCAATATATAAAGTAATTGTAATTAATAGACACAGTTGTGTTGCCTTAAACACGGAAATCCGTACGTTAAACAGTGCATTCTCATAATTGCTGTAATATCTATGGTTCCAGCCTCCCAATCTCACGGGTCCGATAAAAATGCTTTCCACCGTCACTCGTCTTTGATGTCGCCCCTTTTGTTTTTATTCTCATTCCATAGGGGAATGTTAGAAATTTTGACGTGAACAACGCGAAATAAGACAGTATGTCCCGCTGGTATTTGGTTCTTAAATTACGACACTTGTTTTATCATTGTTTATTATTGGGTTACATTTTTGTGTTGTTGTAAAAAGCATTTGTGCTTCTGACAATACAATATCACTAATCACTAACATATTATAAAACAAAGTCCTCCGCCGCGTCTGTCTGATCGCGATAAATCAAAAACTACTCCACCGATTTTCATGCTGTTTTCACCAATGGATAGAGTGGTTCTCGAGGAAGATTTAAGTATATAATTTGTTAAGTTTTTGTATACATTAAAGATATTTGTTGGAGGTGTAGGAAAAAAATTAATCGTCTTTTCAACGAAAACGCTGCCTAAACCCTTTGAGCTATAACAAAATAATGTATGGTGGAATTGTGTATCTTATATCGGTCTATAGAAAAGTCCGCGATGGCATATGTCTATCTCTTAAGTATAACATATTATATCCATTTTAATACTTTAAAAAATGGGCAATTATAAACCAGTAATTGGAAAGCTATTTACACAAATACGAAATTAATCTTTATCATTTTAAATACGTTAGTTGGCTTGAGCATTTCATGAAGATTATTTTTTCCCTTTACACCATACAAATTAAATGAATACCTTAGGAGATATAGCAAAATGAAAATAATGCGCAACGAAATTAATTTCGTGTCGCCGTGAATCAGGCGAGCCGCGCGGGCGCCCCGTGACCCCGCGCCTCGCGTCCGAGCCGATGGGGTCCGAAAGTTTATGTAGTGTTTCAATGTATGGTGGAATTGTGTATCTTATATAGGTCTATAGAAAAGGCCGGGATGGCATATGTCTATATGTTAAAGATAACATACCACCTATATCCATTTTAATGCTTTAAAAAAATTGGCAATTGTAAAGCGGTAATGTCAAAGCTATTTGATTTTTTGTTTGTTACGATTTAACTCAAAAACTACTCAACCAATTTTACCGAAAATTACATCTCCTCGGAGTAACAAAGGCTATTTTATATTTTCTGTAAAGAAGCCGTGCGAAGCCGGGGCGGGTTGCTAGTATATATATATATATATATATATATATATTATTATGCGAAAAAAAAGTAGAACAAAGGATTTGCATCGTGAATATTTAATACGATATTTTGGGAACGTAGTTTGCTGCACTTTTGAAACTAAATTCAACGATAACCCAATTCCAATATCCAAATTTAGCGTAAAATTTGCATAATAACTACTGTAACAATTCCTATTATGAGGTCAATAGTGTTTAGTGTCACAGTTTTAGTCACTAGTAAAACAATTGGCGCCAATGTCACGGCTCAAAAGTTTATTGGCGATAATGACGATTGAAATTGACTTCAAGATTATCCCTCCCTACTGATGCCAAAAATAATGATAATAAGGATACTATTATCACTTACATTACGCAAATAAAAAAGAGAGATTAAAACTAAAAAATATATATTAAGATACCATATGATTTAAAGAATGTAAGACGTGTCTAAGTGCCCGTAAGGGTCTAATGGCAAATAAATGATTTTTATCTTTAAAAATACCATAATAATCTCATTCACTCACTCGCTTCCGTAGCTTAATTTTCATAGTTCTTTTAATGCCATCATTCTTACCTTTTGCATTCTTTGTATTGCATTACATGTCCGTACAAATGGACCATCTCATCTTATCTTAACATCGACGTCCTCTTTTAGACCGACACTCTTTCTTAAAACTTCCATTGCGAACTCGACCGAACGAACGAACTAATTCACTCTTAGAGCAATCGGAATTATTATGAAATGTCAATTTTACTTTGTTTCTGTAGTTAGGTACATGCCAAAAATAGTGTGATATTCATTATTAACAACCGCCTTCCAACATACCGGTATTCAATCCCTACCGCTAACCACAGAAAATTAAATAACAATGAATGGAGCTCACCGCTCGTCGACGATATCTGTCATCAGTTGTTTTCAAACCATTTATTATTGAAACGGGTGATACCTATGACATAACAATATCTCTAAAATTGATGGCAGTAGAGTTTAAAATAAAAGATAAAAGAATATGAAAGACATTTATTTGCCATTAGGCCCTCAAGTGCACTTAGACACGTCTTAGATTATTGAAATAAGCTCGTATTGTATTTTATTATTTTTTTATAGCTTTAATCTGTTTTTTTAATCTACCAACATTTCGAAATTGACCTGAACATTTCGAGAATGAATGAAAAATTGACCATGAAATGCCAAAGAAACTTGCCAATATAAGTCTTTTTCAAATCATGAATTTAATAAATTTATGTGACTGGTTACAGGGAAAGTTGACCTAAATTCGTTGACAGCTTGTAGTAGTGGTAATTACAAACAGACTTGACTATGGAATATCCGGTCTAAAAAGGAACACCTTTCGAATTTTTTTTTTTACGTACTACTCTTGTGCAATGATTAATTATTCATTGTTAGGTTTATTCACTTACTGTAACTTTATAACAGTTTTTGTGTAGTGGGGAAGTCTACTGATAAATATCGTCATGAAAAATAAGTATTCTTACAAAAATATCGAAGATACCCATATCTTATTTATTTTTATTTTTAGATTACAAAAAAATATTTAAAAAATTATTTGACACCTTCGCTTTATTAAAGGCGATATTTAAAAACAAACCCAATGAAAACCAGCAGATGTTTTCTAAAACATCTACGTTTTCTTAGCTGTCTAATAAAGTACAATGATCCTAGGTAATATACCAAAAATCTTAGAAAACCGTGATAGGCGTGGTACAACTACCAGCCAATAATTAAAAATAATGGTAATTCTATCCTAGTAAAGTTTTTATCTGCTCCTTCATGTAATCGAAGGAAGGCATGGGTGTGAGCGAGACAGCTAGTAGGTGTGAGCGGATACCTACCTCCGTCGTCCGTTGTTCGTTGTTTAGTCTGCTTGCGTGATTCGGCCGTTGTAGATGCGATGAATGTGCTCTCTGATTTTACGTGCAATTTGATTTAACCTGCTTTGTGTGCTTCCGCCACCAATTAGTTCATGCGGCCTAGCGCCGGCCGGCACTCACCCACTACTGTTAGTACGTGCTACATGCCGACGCTGCCATGGCTGCTCCGGTAGTCTCTGCCTCGGCTGCTGCGGTCGTCCGCCATCTGGAACAGAATCCGCATGCCCCCACCACCACCGTCGCTGCCACGCCTGGTCGTCGCTGCGACACGTGTTTCGCCTCTCCACGAGGCATCATCAGGCGTTGTAGACGTTAATCGTAAGAATAACATGCTACAAGTGACAAATCCATCGCAGTGCCGTCCCTTATATTGAATTGAGGGTGAGGGTGGATGGTGATCACGTGTCGCAGCGACGACCAGGCCAGTTGTGGCAGCGACGGTGGTGGTGGGGGCATGCGGATTCTGTTCCAGATGGCGGAAGTTTGTTTCACCATGGATACTTCAGAAAAATACCCATACCAATAGACACCTGTGCAAATAATTGAAGAATGAAATCCGGTGAGGTGGTTAATTTTTTGTAGTTCTATGTTGAATGCCGATTTAGAACATCCATCTATTTTCAAACTTATCTTGTGGCCTGATGAGTCCAAATTTGACCAAGATTGCATCACAGATTTTCACAACGCTCATTATTGGGCCCTAATAGCACGAGGAAATCCCAAGAAGCAGATAAAAGGATTCAGTTTGAATGTATGGATCGGTATAATATCCAATTATGCGGATTGCGTTTTTATTATTTATTTAAGCGGAGAACACTATGAAAGTTTGCCCGACTTGTTAGATGACATACCGCATAACCTGATAAGAGACATGTGATTCCAACGTGAGGGCTGCCCTGCACATTACAAAAGATGTGTCAGAAAGAGGTTAGATACTAATTATGCTGATAAGTGGATCGGAAGGGGTGGAGCGTGGCCAGCCAGAAGTGACATCACGCCCAGGGATTTTTACGTGTGGGTGCATATGAAGAGTCTCGTGTATTACGAACCGAATGAGATCCATAGATGAGATGCATCTGTGGATACCTTGAGATAAAATTTATCGATGCGGTAACTGAAATAAGGAAGGTGCAGTTGTCAACTGGGGTCATCAAAAGTGGACTAAGAAAGAGGATGCGGATATGTGTGCGAAACAGGGGCGCCCATGTTGACCATGTACTAAGGTAACAACGTAACGTAACGTTGTAAAAATAATTAATAATTACCCACCAACTTCTATTTTTTATTATTTTGTTTGATTTCCTTTTTTTTTGCTTAATACATTATATACATTAATATTTTATACATATCTATCAACCCTCTCAAGCTATGCATAGCTTATCCGTGGTTGATGAGTCACTTACATTATAGAATAGAACAATTAAAACCAAACATCGAAAACCAAACAGTATACAGCTAAGTACCCGCTCAAGTCCAACCGACGACACCTCGACCCGTTTGTGCAGGTTATTGATGCCCAGCCATGCAATTCTGCAAGAGCAAACATCCTTACATTCTCGGAAACATCGGCTGTTATAGCCTTGAATACAAAATTGAAGTGCGACACTAGCGCCGCAAGGCTGCGTTTGGAATTGGAATTCTGCAAGGCAAACAGCCTCGCGTACGCTTACAGCCTTATAGAATACCAAATAATTAAGCTGTGATCGCAGTAGACGATGTCAAAGCTGTGACATCTGTGATCACAGCAACGCACACAGCCATTACGAGTCGCTTAGAGAATTGCATGGCTGAACGTGAAGCACGCGGGTCGCGGGCGGCGCGCCCTCAGCTGCACACGCACCACCCAGCCACCAACGCGTACCAGCAGATTTGAGTTCTTTTAAAATGATGATCTGCATGATGCAACCAGGAAGTTCTTCATGTAAAAGATCACTCGTATCCAAAAATATTATTTTTAAATATGATTATGATTACATTCGTATATGCAACAGTGCTATCCTACGCACAACACATTAAACACACATAATATTATTATTACCTACGAGTATATCTTCCACATAAATATGTAAGCGAGCAATACACTGGCTAATCACGGAGAATTTAAAGACTTTTTCCTAATATTTTATTTTTATTTTATATCATTACTGTCGCAACAACATAATAATGCCCGCCTGATTGTAAGCAAGCGTTTACCGTTAGCCCATAAATACCCGCAACGCCAGTGGTATCCCTCGCGCGTTTCTATGTTTTAGATATACCTACCTGTTAAACAAAAAGAGTTCTTAACATTCAACACACACGTTGAGTGTTAAGAACTCCTCTCATCTATTTATATAGTATCTTTTTAGTGTTTTGTATAAGTGTGCATGTGTTTTTACTTGTGTCATTTGACTATATACGAGTATTTCGTCTGGTAACTCATTCATTAAGTTAGGTAGTATATATTCGAATGTGCGTGCACCGTATACATTGTTAGTAGATGGCAATATATATATTGTTTTTGTTGGCAGTCTTAAACAAGCCTTCTTTCCTGAATTTTTAAGATGTAGGCACTTTTTCGAGCTGTTACCTAGGAAGCGGCAGAGGAGTACGGATATTTTTTTTTTCACTCCGCAACATCGTGGAGAAGCCTCTTGGCCTTGGACCAAAAGGTTTTCTGCTGATTCGTTGACCTTGAGAAAGCATTTGATAGGGTCGTACAAAAGAATCTCTAGAATATTTTGCCCAGATATGGAGTTGACGGTGATCTGCTCTGTGCCGTGCAATCCACTTATGAGGATTGTACAGCACGTGTGCGGGTGGACGGCAGCTTGTCGCCCTGGCTTCATGTCAACATTGGTGTCAGACAGTGATGCGTGCTGTCGCCTCTGCTATTTATCCTGTATGTGGACACTTGTCTTCAGAGAATAAGAAATATGTATGTGGGAATGCGAATGAGTATCTCAGTGGTCAACTGCCAGCTTTATGCAGACGACGCGGAATCACAGCAGACACATGACTTTCACAGTTCATCGAATATTGTATATCGAGGAAATTTTAACAGATATTTATGTGCTCGAGTGTACATAAGACTAATTAACTTCTGTTGAGGGACTAAACAGAACGTGACTCGAAGAAAAAGAAAAATATAGATCACTTTATTAAATGAAAAGTTTGAAAGAGACTTCGGGTTAACCAGCTTCTTGGCACTTTTGAGTGTTCCATATCATAATTGCCACAAATAACTAACTTCGGCGGTCATTGTTAATTGATCTGTCTGTGTATCAAAATAAATAAATTCTGATTTTGATTCGAAGGTTTCTAGAGTCAAACGGTACAAACCGGAGACTTGAATTTTGACACAGATAACAACTATTATAATCCAGTTCCCCCTCCCCTTTACGTTCCTCTTCCCCCTTTTACATTTCTGAGATGGAAACAAAAAAATAAATACAATTGATAAGATAGATAAACATTATAGGTAAAATATGTTTCAGTTGTTAAGAAATCATAAAAACCTGACTGTATAACCATGTTTGTATGTGAAGCATTGTTCTTCACTCAAACAAATAACGTTTGTTTTATAACATCGTAATAAATAAATTATAATTATTCATGGACGTAATTTAATTCAAATTCACCTCGAGATTATGGTCAAGTTTGATTCACGTGCGAGTCAGATTTGTGTTGGCTCTGGGATGAGTTTAGAATAAGTTTCGGTCAGATGAAAAGATGAAGAAAATAGAGTAGTGTTTTCAATCACCACAGTTTTTCGGAAATCATGAAATGTCTTTCACAAATCGAGTTGAATCCATAGTGAGCGAGTCCGGTATTTATGGTATTTAGCTGATTTTATAACTCCGCGTGCCTTGCCTTGATACTAAGCAGCGTAAATGATCAAGATGATTTATAGGAATCATCGGTATATAAATAAGTTTTAAGATCGACGTGCTTTTCGAAATAGAATAGAAATATGTCGTGAGATCGACGTGCTTTTATAGAAATATGTCGTCTGTTTATATGTAATTTTAGAAGTCATTGTGTTCGTGATCTCGGTGGGTAAATCATATAATTTTATCATGACTGTGTGTTATCAACGCCTTGCGTCAGGAATTGATTTCGTGCGTAATGTAGTACAGAAATTAGTCGCGTAATTTACGCACATGTACCTACCTGTCGCTGCTCTTAGAACTCTTAACGCAAAAGTAAAAGTCTTTGTTTTATATATTTGTTTACGTCCTATATAGCCTTCGATATCTGCTGTCTTTCAGACGCTCATATACCTCAATTAATGGCGGTAAAAAAAAACGACAGGTTTAAAGAGGGAATTCAAGGGCCCCTTTTAATGAATTTCTCTTAGAAATTTGCAACAATTTATATGCAAATGAGACGCTATAAAAATGAAATGACAGAGTGTTCCGCGAATAAATATTTATACATAATGTTTATGTATATCATGGTTCGAAGGGGAAGTACTGTCAGTCTTGGCAGTTGTCAATAGATGACAGCCGTTAATTTTTATTTTTTTGATTCTTTTTATCCCCGAGGGGAAAGGCAAAGGGATCTAGCCCATACAGCCAAGTCATCAGTTTAGAACCATTTGAAAATATTAATTCTATGTTCCAGCTTCAGGAACTGTGCTCAAAAAATACTTGGGAAGGGTACGTCGACCCAATCAACCCAGTTTAAATACCACCCGTAAAACGATAGTGATTTTTACAAGATTTTCTTGATGATTATTCACGTCTTCCAAAAAGTGCACAAACGTGTTATATTTGAGTTTTTTCATTACTATATAATTTCACTAGCACTAATGTTACAAAATACTATCGAAATTGTCACATAAAACTAATTTTATACTGAGCTGTAAAAATTTCAAGTATAACAACAATGTCACTCGTCAAAAGCGCGGGAAGAAGTCCGACAGCCGTCAAGTCAAGTGTGCGATCTTCGGTTTGCTGGTCAAGCGCCGGTACTCTATAACAAAATAAATAAAAATATAGACATATACACAAAGACTTCCTACAGCTGTAACAAAGCGCTGTCATCATATTTAGGATCATTAAGTTACGAGGAGACTGATGAAAATAGATTTGCCAATCACTACTCAACACAAATATTATATCCTATGTACACTCATACACTGTACAGTATATTCTCCAGAACAGAGACACTATCCAATTAAACATGCACTGACACAACACACATCATAATACACATTAAGTATATGTCATACAACATATAAAATACACATACTAACGCAACATCAATTTGAGCAAAATTATATATCTATCTAGGTACTACTTATTTTACATAAATAGCAAAACTTAATAGGTACTTACCAACACCTAATTGTTATGGAGGAGCGGAGTTTCCTAGCACAAGTATATATATATACTTAAAAGGAGACTCCAACCACAAATCATTTGTACAAAAAAATAATAATAATAAAGATATTTGTATTTGTATTGTATTTGTATTCGGGCGGCGTGACCTGTCAGAACCCGCTATATATTTCCCATACATTTCGCGGTCGTATTCGACCACCCGGGTTTTGAAAGAATATCTACTCCATCGAACTACCGTGAAGCAGCATACCAAAATTTACTCATTGATAAAGGAGACTCAGTCGTATATGGCATATTTAAACGAGTCAACTCATTTTAATGCTTCACAACTACATTTATTGTTCAACTATGAAGGCCTGAAATGTAAAACTAGTAAAGGATAATTTGACGAGCTCGGTGGCGCAGTGGCGCAACGCGCTGTTACGTTACTTTGACATCAACGCACGTGGGTTCGACTCCCACACAGGACAAACATTTGTGTGCATGAATATGTCTGTTTGTCTTGGTCTCAAGCGGAGGCCGCTAAAGATAAGCCAAATAAACCTTGGAGGGTCAAAGGTTGCGACAAGGGAATTGGCGGTGATCAGTCAGGACCAGGAGCTACATATTACCCTAGTGCAGGAATTTTACCCCGACGACTATATACTGTCGCTGGGACCAGGGTCTAAAGCTGGTTTACACATAGGGGGTGGCCGGCATCCCATTACTGTGCTGAACGACCTAAGCACTACACATTGCTTTGTAGCATGCACTGACTCTCATCATCTTGGGCATAAAGTACCCTGCACTCAAGGTACTGTATAAGAGAACATATGTTGCATTGCTTACCTACGCAGCAGCAATTTGGTGCCATGATTAACAGCGTATGCTTGCCGCAGTGTTGTACTGTGAAGTCAAAGACAGGCACTAATTCTTCTAACCAAGGCATACAGATCCACCAGTACGGCTGCCCTGCCCGTTCTGGCTGGAGTCCTCCCTGCAGATCTGGAGGTAGTCCGTGCTGGTCACCTTGATGGGGCGCGTAAGACCGCGGTTGGTGGGGAGTTGAGCCGACGGAGACGCGATATCTGGGCCGCTGCGGTTCGCGAGTGGCAGGATCGCTGGGCTGATCAAGTTAGGGGTAGGGAATTACATCGATTCTTCCCGGATGTGGAGGCCCGGCTCAGGGCTACCAGGGTCGTGCCTGATTACCAAGTTTCACAGATGCTCCTGGGACATGGTATATTTCGTAAGAGATCTGCATGAAGATCTGTGTTGTGTGACGATGGATGGGATTATGCGCCACGGGCCAGAATTGGGTCCGGTATACCACACCGATCTTGTGACGTCGGCGGCGAACTTCGCGGATTTCCGCAGGTTCGCGCATGCTTGGCATGGGAGAAGAAGTGCTGAAGAATGGGTTGAAAAGACTGGCTTGGGTCGCTACAATTAGATCAAAGTTGGTTACAGACGGCAAGGAAGGTGTAAGCGTGCATGTCGTTACCCCAGAATGGGGAGAAGCCGGAAGACGAAGGTGGTTTATTCTGCTCTGTTGTATCTAGGACACAACAGAGCAGAATAAATAATTTGTAGGGAGTGAAGAATTGCCCGCGGCACGAAGAGAGCCTTAGAGCAGCATGTGCCGTGCGCATCTCCCGCGATTCTTCTCAAATGACCGCGAGGTTGGTGGAGCCATGGGAGGTGGCAGGTTCTGTTTGTCTTGGTCTGGATATTTTTAAAAGAAATAGAGCACATCAGTCTCTGAGAGTTGCAAGCTATTAATTTACAACTCTGCCTCGTTGTACATGCATGCCCGCACATTTGTCAACAAGTTTTAAGAGAGGTAGGGCGCATCAAAGCAGCCCTTCCGTCCGCCCGTCTGGGGAAGTACCTCCACCTCACAGAAAACCGCAGCCAAATAACAATTTCCTAGAATTGGGTTGTGTTCCTGTGTGTCAGTGAGGTCACCAGCAAGCTCCTATGGAGTTGCTGTATTAGTAGCGGAGGTGACATCACGCGAGTGATACTTAATGTATTGCAAGCGTTTATAGGATACGGTAACCGCTGTACATCAGGTGGGCCGTATGCCTCCCGACGTTGTATATATAAAAAAAATGTCTTTATCCTTATAAAATTACAACAAAAAACTAAGGTGTTATCTTAAAGACTTAACCCTTTGAGACCCGGGTGGTCGTATACGACCGCGAAATGTATGGGAAAACGTATATAACGGGTTCTGACTGCTCAAAGAACTCCTGTCTTAATGCCTTGGAATAGTGATTAGTGGGGTGTTAGTCTCTTATTTATACTGAAAACGTAATTAAATTATTACTCTTGTTTATACATATTCATTTTTTTTTTCATTCATTCATTTTATTGACTATGAATGAAAATTCATAGTCAATAAAATATTTCAACGACTAAAAGACTTCAACAACTTCGAAAGGTCTAGAATTGTTTAACTAATTTTTAAGTATTTCAGTAGTATTATGTAATCGATTGAGATTTTTTTTTATTAGCGACTCGGATCTCTCGAATCTAGTATTGGTATCCTGGTGCTAAACATACGTTGTTATAATGAAAACTAGACAGTCGATTGGGAAAACTAGTCGGGTTTACGAATGTTCGTTTCCCAGATCCCGAGTGACAAGATAATTGCCCTGTACTGTAAGTACATTTTAACGGTTTTCTGCGTCTTCTTTAATGAACTTTTATTTTTAATTAAGCAACTTTTTGGGGTGTGTTCTACTTCTGTGTTTGGATAACGAATTTATTTACTTTAAGTATTTTATAACCGTTGCTTTCTATATAAGTAAGTTAAATCTATATACCTAATGTGCTCTGAACATACTGACAGTTCAGGACCAAAATGCCCCTAGCCACGGTGGATGTACTACCATGGGATACTGTGTGAGAACCGAACTCATGGGCCTTCGTGGCAAGCATTGCTAACCACTACGCTACTGGGTGCGACAAATCCATGTTTGTCACCCATCAGAAAAGGAAATAACAACTACTATTTGTGATATAGTCCCGAATGAAGTTACCTTAATGAAGACAGTTCTATCTACATTTTCACGTTACATCCCTTGTGGGGTAGGCAGAGAGAAGTTAGCGCCACTTGTTGTTTACGCCGCTCACTTGCTTGTTTAACATTCATAGCTCTGTCATGCACACTCGGCGTTTCTTAGGATTTATGACGCCATTTTATTATAACAGGCGACTATAGTCTGATCGTGGTAGGTGAGTCCTTGACTACTCGACTAAGAAATTAGGGTAATTAATTAATCAAGCTAAAACTCGTAACATATGATTTTCATTTTTGACGAGCTCGGTGGCGAAGTGGTTAGTGACGCTACTTTGACACCAACTGTCGTGGGTTCGATTACGACACAGGACAAACATTCTGGGTGTTTTTAAGAGAGGCAGGGCACATCAAAGAAGCTCATATCCTCCTCACAGAAAACTGCAGACAATTAACAACTCCCTGGGTTGTTATATTCCTGCCTGTGATTGAGGTCATCAATAAGCTCCTAAGGAGTTATTGTGTTAGCAGTAGAGGTGGCATCGCGCTAGTGATACTTAATGAGCACTTCACAGGCTACGGTAACCGCTTTACGTCAGACGGGCCATATGCCTGTATGCTTTTCGACGTTGTGAAAAAAAATATGAACACAAGTCAAAAAGTTTTGTGTAAATGACTCATCAGGTCAGAAATACGGAAATCATCGGCAATACCGATTCAGCGTCACGCTTTCCCCTTCATATTGTATGCAAATAGCGATGTTACGGCCCAGTGGTTAATAATGCCTATGATATATCCGATGTGCATTCGAACATATTGTGCCATACCATAGATCAGTGGTTCTTAATCGGTGGATTTGCCGATCAGTGGTGGTCCCTGGTAACACTGGAAGTGGTCCGTGAAACCATTCTTTTTTTTATATACAAGCTCAGCATAGTGGCTCCGCTTCGCCTGATGGTAAGCGAAAGAAGAGCCCAAATCGCAACTGCATCTGACTACACAGTGTCCTGTCGGTTGACGCTGCCATGCTGGCCCGCAAGATGCTTCTTCACGCTTCGTTTGAACGATCTCATATTGTAGGAAGGAGAAAACACATGTGCAGGCAAGCCGTTACACTGTTTAATGGTAGGATAGAGATAGGCGTTGCCAAACTTTTTGGTACGCGTACGTAGAACAATGACATCGCAAGCCTGCACGTGTGGGTCTATGATGGAAGGTAGAGGATGGGATAAGGGAAAACAGTTTTTCAGATCACTCCTCATTGTAAAGGCGGTGAAATACGCTTAGCGAGCCAATGTCCCTACGGAGTTGGAGAAGTTCTGGGTTTTTGGTGACCTCTTCAACCCCCCTCCACCCTTTCACGGGTGTTTCGCCGTGTGTACGGTGGTAGCCAACCAGGCGGGAATGAAAACCCATTCTTTTGGCAGACATGCATTTGGTTTTGACTAGCATTGAACTAAGCATACAGAGTAAGTAAAGAGTATACAATCACTAAAATTGCATAAAAATAACATACTTACCATTATAAATAAGGCTATGAAAAACTTTATGCGTGTTTTTTTTTCTATAGAACAACTCTTCATTCACTTATATTTACCTCCAAACGGTTGATGGTCCATGATAAGACAGATTTTTTTTTCAAAAATGGTCTGTGATCACTGAAACGTTGAGAACCAGTGCCATTTATCATACTCATTCCGGTGCTGGTATACAGATCTCCCTAAACTAAAGCATGGGTGGGCTTATAGTTTAGGGTAGGGATTAGAACGCATCGCGGTCAGGAGTCCGGACTCCGGCCTTTCGCTAAATCGTTTATTTTATTTGGATTTTATTTTATTTATTAAAATAACCCTTTTTTAGCACCATACTATGACTCTATATAAATACGATACAAGGAATATCATTTAATTCTTGTAGTTAATTAACTTCAAAAAAAGATGAGGTTCTGTGTTCGTTGCGAATGTTTTTTTAATATATGTTCACTGACACCTCAGAAACGACTTAACTGATTTGAGTAACCAAGTGTCATGTCATACCCAAAGATAAAGTGTCCATATTCCTACACAATCTTCATTCCATCAACAATAAAATCAAATTCACCATGGAATAAGACGCAAATAATTAACTAGCATTCTTTGATATATTAATTACCAGGAAACTTGATAACTCACTTACTCATACAGTGTATAGGAAACCCACCCATACAGACAAAAGGCAAATCTTTGTTTCAGAGAGCACACGGCATCTGCGACGCTGAGCATCTAGAGGAGAAACTCCAACATGTCAAACAAGTACTGCGGAGCAATAGTCACAAACTCCCTCGCATGCGTCACAGCAGCCGCCCGAAGCCACCTACAGTTGAACGTCAACCTGCTATCTTACCATACTTAAAGGGAGTCACAGACAAAATCGGCAACATCTTAATGGCGAGTTTCAATTAAAATTTATTTCAAGGGGCATGAAATAAATTTTAAGAAGATCGGTCAATTTCTAAGACCTATCAAGTGTAATATCCCCTTACAAGATGCAGGAGTATACAAATTAGACTGCGAATGTGGTTTATCATAGATAGGGCAAACAAAGAGAAGCATAGCTACTCGAGTGAAAGAACACATTGCAGGCGGGCGGGAATAAAATTCTGCAGTATGTTATATGTATATTAGTTATACACTGGACCAGCGAAACCATTACTTTTACATTAATTACATGGGGTTCGATAAACCACAAATCCTTGCCAAGGAGAGTCGCTACATGCCTAGAATGCTACGCGAGGTTATTGAAATAAGAAAACACCCCAATTTCAATAGAGAAGGTGGTTGGCAAATACCACCTGCTTGGGATCCAGTTCTAAAAATAATCAAGTCACAAACCAAGAGATCTACTCAAAAACATTCGGACACCGTGAGCGATTTTTGTGTGAATCGGAACATATATAATTAATCCGTCCATGTCGGTAGATGTAATAATTGAATAACCAATGTAAGACAAATATCACCTTAGTCTTCCTGCGACCACGGACGCTGCTATGCATTCGAAATGTCAGGTTCAACAAAATAAATAAAACACGCGATACTTCCGTTAAAAATTGTTTAATTCAATGTATAGCAATCGCGAAAACCTAAGACATTTTGTTTTATTTGTTGGCAAAAAAGGAAATTTTATTTATTTATTAACTTTTTTACTTTCATGCTAGCGGATAAACAATATTTTGAGTTTTTTCGGTAAGTGTGTAAACATAAAGATTTTTCCAAACGCCAACTTCAACTGATGTTTTTAATTCATTTGCTAGTAACGCCACAGTTTGAAAATTATTGTGTGGAAAAATTCGAAAATCGACTTCATGAATTGACTAAATGTGCCCAATGTAAATGTTTTAGTGGTTATTGCCTTTCAAATGAAACCGGTTTGGGGCACATCGTTTGAGTGTTTTCAAAGTGTTTACACCTTTTGTGTTTTATATATCTATATATGGATATATTTGTATATACACAATAATTGCTCGCTAAGTAATAGGATACTATACGTACGCATATACAGTACAGTACATATTTTATATTATGGAAAGGTTTAAAAAAAGGTATATGTTTGTTAGGTAAGAATTATCGCTTAGTTTACTTTTAAGCCTGTAAAAAAAATCCATAACAACGGAATGGCATACAGCGTGAAATTGAAACTCGGCGGTGCAAATAACCGTAGTAATGGTTACGCGGGACAATTCACCCCGTTCGGCGGGCTTTCTTGATAATCATAGCTGAAATCATGCTCACATGATTCGAGAGGCTGACTTATTGAGATGATATTTCAAAGTTATGGATATGATTGTCAATATTATACTGTGAAAATAGTGAACGTATTTTTGAGGGCAAAAAGGAATACCTTTCCATTCCAACGCTTCCGAGGATATATCACTCTTATGTATTAATGTAAATATCATTAGCATTTCAGTACCTATATGCAATTTTTTTCATATTCCGTTGAAATGTATCCAACAACATATGGAATCGATACTTGAAATTATATAGGTAGTAATGTACAACTTAAAACTATGTAGAGCAATGATAGACCAGTGGATAAGGAACTGGCCCATTGTCCCCGGTTCAAATTCTGATGGACGCATGTCCCATAAATTTGTGCTTTCGGATTTATGTAGATACATAGGTATTTATCACTAGTTCGAGGGTGATGGAAAACATCGTGAGGAAACCCACACGTATCGAAAAACGTGTGACCTAACCTAAGAAAGATTGGTTTTTCCTCAGAGTTACGGAGGTCTAACGACAGTTGCTCCATATAAAAATCAGTATCTTCGCCAAATCCTTAGGCTTAGGCAGCGGACCCCGTGATTCCTAATGGGTTAGGAAACGGAATAACGCTGAATAGAACATACTAAATATTTTTTAGCTTACATTTCTCATACGAAATTCATAGCCTTTTCCAATCATCGTCGGGGACCACCAGGGATCAATCCTTAGTCAGAGATACACATGAGCGGCCTCCGTGGTTGTTCATGTATGCTTACGATATTGTGCTAGTGAATGCTAACAGGATGCGCCTGGTGCGACAAGTGAATGCTTGGAGAGAGACGCTTGAAAACGACGGTCTGAAGCTAAATGTGGCGAAGACAGAGCCTTGCTACTTGGCCTGCAATGTCTCAGATCCTACACCCGTTCGCATTGGCGAAGACACGGTCGAGCGCACGGACTGGTGTAGATGTTTGGACCTGTCCTCCACGCTACTGGAGACATCGATTGCGACGTTAAGGAACGCATTTCAGCAGCTTGGGCCAAGTGGCATGAGATGGCTGGTGACATTTGTGACCCTAGAATGCCGGTTAAGCTAATGGGACAGGTTTATAAATCCATCATTAGACCTGTCATTTCATATGGCAGCGAAGCATGGCCAGTACTTGAGCGGCACAAGCAGGAGCTGCGTGTCACGGAGTTGAATATCCTGCGCTGGATGTGCAGAGTGACGTGAAAGGATCGTGTAAGTAACGCCCGCATTCGCGGTAGCCTTCGTGTCCGTGACATAGCAGACAAACTGCAAGAGTGTCGCCTACGCCGGTACCGGTAAAAAATACCCCTAAGAAATCTCCATTTGCTGTGGTTCCTAAATTCCAGAACACACCTCTTACTGTCACCAAAAGCATTAGGATGCTTGGCGTCAAGATCTCCAGTGAAGTATAATATCGAAATCACCTGGAGGAGAAGGTCAAGTTGGCGCCCAAAAAACTTGGTGTGCTCAATAGAGCAAAGCAGTAAATAAATATAATAAAAAAACTTATGTAAGTGCCGAGCTGTGAGAATTGTCGATAATTCTAAGCTTACACACGGTATTAAACCCTTAAGTTTAAGGAGAGATTTTGCCTCCCTTTGTGTGTTCTACCGATTGTACAACGGATTGTGTTCTGAAGAATTGTTCGATATGATGTCGACAGTACATTTTATAACTGCACCGCTCGCTGACGGCGGGGAGCTCACACTCACACACACTGGAACCGCAATGGTCGCGTACTGTGCGGTTCCAGAGAAGGTTTTCCAAGGGACCACGGCATGGAATACTTCAAGAAATGCGTGAAGAGGTTTTTAGAGGGTCTGATGTTGCAAATGTCCATAGGCTACGGTGACTGTTTACCATCAGGCAGCATGCTTGATTGCCACCTTAGTGGTATAAAAAAAGAATCACTTCCAACGCAAACTTTGTCTTCTTCACCAACCATTATTCATTCCACTGCAGGGGTTCGGGTTTCCCTTCAAACGAATGTGATTAGAGTATACTACGCCATGCTACTGAACTGCAGATTGCGGGAGTCCAGTTTTTTCAAACGGTCCGTTTAATTTAACGACTGTTTTCTATAGAGAACAGCCGAGTTCGACGGCTTAACTTACCCTCCGAGCACGGAGAAGCTCGAGGTAGAAAATCCATTTATAGACAGACTGGCATCGACCTTGCTTAACCTGCGTCTTCGATAAGAGTAACATGTACAAAGACGCCATCGAGCTCCTCAGCAAACTTCATATTTGACCATACATACGTTTGAGACGGTGGGCATGCACCGATATTTCACAGTCAACGTTATGCTAAAGGTAAATTCAACAATTGTTTAAAAATCTCTAAACAAAGGCCCATTTCTTACAATTATACAATAGCACAGCAAAAGTACAAACATTTCCAGTGGCGCGGTAATGCTGCCGCTTATCTAGCTTGCTTATGCTACTTCTAAAGCGCTAAGAGTTGCATTTCATGAATTTAACTACCATAATACGAGAGCGTAAAAAACTTTTTAAAAGAGTAAACTTTTTCAAGATTTGCATTTCAGGAACTTTGAATCTAATGTCCTAGATTTTAAATTCAGTGGTGCCTGAACAATGTACTTTTAAATTAAAAGATTCAAAAGATAATTTGTTCAAGAAGCTTATGGAAAAGTGCTTTTATTTAGTTTTTCTATTATTTTTGAGTAAACTACTTGTTTTCACTTCCTTGAATCTATATCTCTTCTGAAATCACAGGTTATTTGATAGATGTGTGCGGATCTATCTCATAGAAACCGCTTTGAGAAGATTTATCATCATATCATTATCATTTTCAGTCCAAAGACATTCACTGTTGAACTATATTTTTCTTATATTTCTGGAACGATTGGTCCAACGCAGTTTGCATTAATCGAATCCTGTGTTTTTGACCAGATCGTTGGTCCATCATCCTACGCTGCATTTCTCGGCTCGTAGTCGCCATTCGAGAACCTTTCTGCTCCAGCGGCCATCAGCTTTTCGAAGTATGTGTGCTACCAATTTCAGCTTGTTGATCCTTAGAGTTATGTGGCTCTAGCGGTAACTCTAGGTCTACTACACATGTATTCATCCCCAAATATATCAAGCAGAGAATCTCCGACCATGGCTCTCTCTAACGCGGGCTGTGCAACCAAGAGCTTCCGTATGTGGGCCGTAGTTAGGGAACCACATTTCTGAACCGGGAATCATCACTGGTTGAAGACTTGCGTCTCAAGACATTGAAGTTTTACGGAGATCAAGAAGATCTATAAAGAATGTAAGGTGTTATACCTGCCGCCAGACGTCGCAGGAGATATCAATGGAATAACTTACTAGCAGGTCTCAGCAGCCATTAGGACCATTGCAAAATGCGCGGGAAATATATATAGTAAGTATTATAGTGGGTTATAGATATCAAATTTGGGGGTACTTGATTCTACTGCAGGGAGACGATTTCTGCCTCATGGGTATCGAGAAGCGAGTAGGACTTTCTTCGAAGTTACTTGCTGCGTAAGGGTTTTTAATACTTTTGTGCCAGGAGCATATATCTCTGTCAACTCCCCTCTAGACGGTTAAAAAAGGCAACTTAGAGACAAGAGTCTTTCTTGGGTCTCCGTCTGACGATGACATGTCGGACAGGAAGGTGATCGATTCATTCAGTATCCGTGGTGTCACTACTCAATGCATGTCGCCACGAGCTGCCCTGTGCGCAGAAAATTTGTAGTTATTATTCATTTTTATTATGTGGCATGACATAAATGTTAATTTTGTATTATTTTAATATCATATCAGAAGGTGATGTCAGGAGCCTTAGGAACCGGCGAGCGTGCATAAAAAGAGCTATGAATGTGAAAGAAGCGAGTGAAGTGTGTAAGGACCGCTTCTTATGGCGCTCGGTTCCTTCTGTCTACTCCGCAAGGGACCTGGCGTAAAGATACATACATATCACACAAATTTATAGGAGTATAGCTTCAGTATGAAAAGCCATATAATTATAAATTTGTGTGGTCGAATGACTACCAATGGTTATTTATTTTAATACCAATGGTTATAGGTTTGATTTCTCGCAAAAGTGAAATATTTGTTACACAAACACCAAGACAAAATATGAATTTTGTCTTGGTGTTTGTGTGTTTATTATGTATTAAATGTGTGCATTTAGAAAAATAAATGTTTACGTTTATCAGTAACCATTGTTAAAGCTTTGCTTATTTTGGGAATAGATAGGCTGTGTAATTCTTTCAAAAACATATATTCATGTTATATGTGCTAGTTTCTTATAAAATATGAATTCCCTGAAAAGGACATTGTCATAAAACTACTTGAATGGCGACCTCCTCTTGCGAACAAACTCATTCAATCACTCATAAAACAAATATCCTACATAAATTCTCCCGCAACTATTGTGGAAATAAAAAACAGAATAGTAAATACATATAAAACCCCAAACATATCCCTTGAACTGAATAAATAAAATCAGCATACGGAACCCTCGTTAGCCAGCGCATACGTCTCGCGTTCGCAACACGAAACCCCGAACGAATGTAATATGACATTGAGAGGGCAAATTGACACTTTTCAACGTAATAAAATGTCCCGAACGATATAAATGTATTATTTATTGGTTTGTACTCGACGAAAAATGCCAGCTGCGGTCTATACAGACCTAACACAATACATAAAAATGCTCGCAAAACAAGCATCATCGTGTCTTAATAGTCTTTGTCCGTAGCTTGTTTGAGTACAATTTTATTATTTACGTATTGGTATTGCTACGTAATTAATTGAGCACTGATAGCCCAGTGGGTAAAGAACCAACCTAGTGACCAATTGATCCCTGGTTCGAATCCTGGCGGGTACCATTAATATTATCGCACAATAATAATAAATATTGTCGCACAAATTACACAGCGCCACCTAGCCCCAAAGTAAGCGAAGCTTGTGTTATAGGTACTAGACAACTGATAAACATACGTAAATACATTTTTTTTTTGTAAATACACACTTATTTTACATAGGAAACACCCAGACCAAGACAAACAGACATGTACATGCACACAAATGTTTGTACTGTGTGGGAATCGAACCCACGAGCGTTGGTGTCAAAGTAGCGCACCAACGCGTTTCACCACTGCGCCACCGAGCTCGTCATTCAATTAGTGTTCTCCGATTTATGTACATATTTGTAGTGTAGAAAACCGTGCCCAAGAAATTATATATGGAAATACGTGTGTGATCTTACCTAAAACACGCGATACTTCCGTTAAAAAGAAATAAAAATTGTTTAATTCAATGATTAAAAAAATTGCTATAAAATTAATACACTGCAGTGTTTACCTACACACAAATAAAAAGTGACAAAATAACTGCATTTTACTAAATGTATATGAATGTGTACAGCTAAGAACAGGTCACTATTATCATTCAAAGTTCGAATGTAACTCTTATTGTGTAGGACATAAGACCGACTTTGAACCGTCAAACCGTTCATGGTACTTTTACAAAAAAAAAAAAATTGTATGTTTCTTATTGTTTGTTCCGGCTAATCTCCGAAACCTCCGGACGTTCACTGACAAATAGCTGATGTTATAAGGAGTGACTTCAGCTACTTTTATTTTATTGAGATTATAAAATTATTCTCCGGCGGAATACAATATAAATAAATTATTTGCGGGAAGAAATTAAAAATAGAACCCGTAACATTGTAAACAAATTCCAATTCCACGCTAACAGCTACGCGTCCAATACAGAAAGTGTTATACGTGCGGTACCTTCCCCGCTGCGAACACAGCAACTCCTTAAGAGTTTACTGGTAACCTCACTCACTCGCAGAAACACAGCAACTCTCCAGGCAGTTGTATCTGACTGCGGTTTGCTGCGAGGCTGAGGTCTTTCTCCAGTCAGACTGCTTTGATGATTCCTACCTCTCTACCTACGTAACTACATGTTTGTAATATTTATCACAATGTCTATTCATCATCAGAAGCCTTTGAACCGAACTAAAATAATTACAGTTATTTAAAATTTGTCCGGTCTCAAACTTTGGAGACAAAGCTGTAGAAAAGGTGTCGGCGGGCTTTCAGAGATATGCAGCGAAGTTTCGGTTTTTTACATTTTTTACAAAATGACTCACGCAACTCTTTTTTATACGACGTCGGAAGGAATGCAAGCGTTCATAGGCTACGGTAACTACTTTACATTAGGTGTGCTATATGCTTGTATGCCTCCGAAGTTGTATAAAAAACACTGGTCTTTGGGTTCAATGAGCGCAGTTTGTCGGTTTCATTTTTAACTAACCTCCACCCCGCCCACCGCCCATTTTTTATATAGTGATTTAGTTTGTTGGTATCCAGCAGAAATTTTAGTGTAAAGGATTACAATCGCATATTAAAATGGGAGGGAGATAACTTGGTCGGGCGAGCTCTCTTTTGTGCTATGTCCCTAAGAACACGGTATGCGTAAATGTTGTAGCCACGGGAAACTTCAGCGATCTTTCCAGAATCTTGAGCTTAGAGATATTGTACAATTTGGAACTTTGTTATATTCAGTGTTATATTTATTTTATGGATTTGATAGTATGGTAGTAAGAGAGTATCGAGCGCCATAAGATATAGTCCTTACACACTTCAGGCTTCTTTGACATTCACAAGTCCATCAATTCATCTCGTTGTCACAGGCTCCTTTTTAGGGTTCCGTACCCAAAGGGTAAAACGGAACCCTATTACTGAGGCTCCGCTGTCCGTCCGTCCGTCCGTCCGTCCGTCCGTCCGTCCGTCCGTCCGTCCGTCCGTCCGTCTGTCACCAGGCTGTATCTCTTGAACCGTGATAGTTAGACACTTGAAATTTTCACAGATGATGTATTTCTGTTGCCGCTATAACAACAAATACTAAAAAATAGAATAAAATAAATATTTAAGGGGGCTCCCATACACCAAACGTGATTTTTTTGCTGTTTTTATAGATAATGGTACGGAACCCTTCGTGCGCGAGTCCGACTCGCACTTGGCCGATTTTTCTTCTTAGTGTTATCGCGTTTCCTAATCCATTAGAATTGGCGGGGTCCGCAACCTAAGCCTAAGTATTTGGTCAAGGTATGGATTTTTGGAGCGACTGCCGTCAGACCTTCAAAGCCCAGGAAATCGTCACACGGCTTTCGAAATATAATTTCTTGGACATACGATTTCCTCACGATGTTTTCCTCCTCCGCCGAGCAAGTGGTAATTAAAAATATGTACATAAATTCGAAAACACGAATTTAGTGGTACATGCCGAGATTCGAACCGGGGACCATTTTTTCAGTAGTCGTAGGCCGGTACTTCATTTACGGAGCTATCACTGCTTGCTGTCACAGATTAAACGAAATCAAACTATATTTACAAATACAATACTGGTTTCCCATCTTTCAAATAAAATACGATTAAAAGATGAAAGAAAACCAAACAGAAAACATTGTAGTTGATAAAGCGTCAACCACTATACCATAAGAAAAAATAAATTTACAGAACATATTACAAATAGGCTCGTATGAAATAAAAATATTCATATGTTTATTACACTCCTTACATTAATGTACATATGTCATTACATAGTATTTGACGGCAGTGCTAAAAAAATATTTGTTTATTGAAATAGTAATAGTAACTAACACACTTTTCCTAGCTTTGGATTGGCCTACGTGTGGTCCCACATAAGTCAGCTGGGCTGGAGAAGTCCAGGGTCCAGACTACATTTGTACTAAAAATTGTAATCTGTACAGATGGACAGACAGAGTTACTTTCGACTTTTTAAAATTAGTGTGAGAGTGTAGAAAAAGATACAGCTGAAATAAAACATTGAATTTGCATATTAAACAAACAACAACCAAATATGAGTAGTCTGGCCCGCAATGGGTTTTGTGCCAGCAAGCAAAAAATCGCCGAAATGAATAGACTTCTTGTATAGCCATGAATTTTTTTTTTTCTATTGGCTCAGTATAGTGACTCCTCTTCGCCTGTTGGTAAGCGAAAAGAGGATCCCAAATTGCAGCAGCAAATGGCAAAGGACTAAGTGTACTGTCAGTTGACGCATAGTTATTTAGAGTACTTACCATGGTACAGGCGGTAAAATATACTCGTACTTAGCGAGCTAATGCCCCTACGACAAAGCTGGTCCGGCGTGAAGAACCGGCGCACCCTGTTCAGGACTCCGAGTTTTTTTGAACGGCGGACAGACAGCGGAGCCTCAGTAACAGAATTCCGTTAGTATTCTTTGTATACTAACGATGATGAAATATATTCAAAAATACCATTTCCTCCTCCCCCACTCCTTATCACCGAAGTTTGTACAGCGAAAAATCAGCAGTAAAAGTCTTTGTAAATATTATAATTACTTACTTACTTAGGGGCACCGGAGTACGGGTTAGGACGGCCTCCAGAGGCGATGCGCACCGATCCGCTCCCGTCGGTGCGACAAACAGCGCATGTGGGGCAAGGGAGCCGCCATCCTTTTGCAGCGACAATTCCGGCGACTCGAGAAGATCTGAGTGCCGCATAGGCACTTGGTATGTGAGAAGATAATGAGACACGCTTAGACGCTTTGTGTATGATTAAGCGCAAGTGGAGCGGGAAGGGATCTGGGGTAGACCGATCACACCCTTACTGGCGGAGGTGTCTTACTCACCTTCCGATTAGCCTTTGGTGGGAACGAATATTGCTTGGTAGGGCTCAGACTTCTCTGAGTGCACAATAACTTGGCATCACGTGAGTATTTCTAGTTGCACCACACGCTCCCGTAACCTCAGCGTATGCTTAAGAAGAGATGTTCCAGATTTAGTTGAAGGGAATGAAAGGATGAATGGATGAGTTGGGACCAAACGGGACAGCTACGACGTTGTTCGTGGTCCATATGGATATAAGAGAGTGAATGAAGCAGGTAAGCCAATTCTAGATTTATGTATGGCACGAAACCTCCTCCTTGTACTTTCTTTCATCCTAATGGCTTGGAGACGCGCAGTCATCGTACCCTTACACCTACGTATAAAGGCAAGGGGTCACGCATGGACTGCGTCAGCAATAGGGGCATCAGTTTGATCAGCCTAGCAGCATAAGCATGCGTTAATACGAGTATAATGGAAATATATAGGAGAATAAGAGTGAAATCAGATGGAATGCATTGGAAGGCACGGGATGGATATCGATATGGAAGAGGATATACGGATCAAGTTTTCGCACTCCGTAATATCGTAGAGGCCTGAATTGGAGGACCTGGCCATAGACCAGAAAGTTTCCTGCGGTTTTGTGGACATTAATAAAGTTTCGCGCATCCCTGTCAAATGACTGGATTGCGCGAAAGAAACTATGGGAGATATTTCCGAAATACGGGATTGACGGTGCTCATTGCTATGCAGTCCGTGTACATGGTTTGTTTAACATGTGTACGAATATATGTCGGCATGCCACCCTGGTTTGACGTTTAAATTGGTGTAATTGATATACTTTTACTGAAGAAATTTCTATAATTCGGTACCAACGTCTTACACATCGAACGAAATATATATAATACGTACGACATTTACGACACGAAATAGTACGACAAAATATTGGAAAATTTATTAAATTGAAGTCGGCTTTTATTAAGTAGAGATTATTACCATTATATTAACCTCAAAGAATCTCACGGTTCCATCCAGCGTGCGAGGGTAAATTCCCAGCCGTCGGCGAGCGGTTAGATTGTGAAACGTTGCTGGCCTCCTATTGCATTATGTAATATTGTTTTATTATTTGTGTTATCACAAAGTTCCATTGTATAGGTTATTTATTAATATTTAATTAAGCTATAATTATGTACAAGCTGGTAAATATTATGTATTCGCCTCAATAATTGAGGTACAATCTATAATGTACACACAGCGACACCTCAGGCTATACTGTTTGACCTTTGTACAGGTCTTATGGTGCGCGCAATAAGAGTGAAAGTGGTGCATCAGATGTCTAACATGACCTGTCGCTGTGTATACCTGTGCTTTTACGACACTGTGGAATTCTCTATCTATGACTCTTATGTAGAGATTATTTTGGCTCTTTGTGGGATAATCATCATTCATTGAAAAAAGACCAACATTGGCATTCAAAATGTTGGTAATTCAATAAACAATAAGAAATTTATAAAATACAATAACATTTGATTATTTTGTATGACGTGTCAAAGTGCCCTCGAGGGCCCAATGACAAGTAAAGACTTTTTATATTTTTTATAAGTCCACCTAACAATTGTTTATTTTAATACTTATTATTATTGAATATAATGTACGTCGAAGATATTACAAAATAAGCATCTGTGGCGCTACGCCAAATATACATATGATGCATTTTGTGTCATATTTTTGGCACTAAATTCATTAATAATTCAAACGTAATTTATTAATTTTTAAGGGAGGTAGGGCAAATCAAAGAATCTGAGGAAGTACGTCCACCTCACTGAAAGACCGCAGCCAACAACAACTCCATAGAGGGTTGTTGTGTTCCAGCGCGTGAGTGAGGTCTCCAGTAAGCTCCTAAGGAGTTGCTGTGTTAGCAGCAGAGGTGGCATCACGCAATTATAATTTAATGTACGCAAGCGTTTATAAGCTATGTATTAGTAACCGCTATACAACAGGTGGGCCGTATGCTTGTATGCATCTGGAGATAGTATAAAAAAAATCGTACCTTCAGAGGACGAGTTCCGGTAGCACTTTATTACATCATATATGTACATATATTGATGTATAGAGATTAAGTGGTTGAGAAATGCCACACCTTTGATGGCGTAAACCTCTTTTACAGCTTCACAAACGTCTTACCCAGATTAAGTAACTTACGGAATGTCGCATAAACTTTAAGATGCGGTTCCATCTGCACTACATTATTTAAATAGACTCGTAAGTTCGTTATTGGCATAGTAAAAAGCTTTATGGTAGATATTAAGTCGAGTAAGCGTTCAAACAATGCCGTTATTATTATTAGATAGCCAACCTTAGCCAAAGACATTGGAGATTAATACCCAATAAGATGGTGGAGATGTTCTCCCATAAGTAGCTTCGTGATGAACAAGCGACACAAGGAAAGGTGTGGGCGAAGGAAACGGATTGGTAAATAGTACGTGAATTGTTGTGCATTCGATGTCGGCACGTCACTTTATTTTACCCTGTTTTAAGCACTCTTTAATACTCGTAGAAAAAAAAACAATTTTTAACAGAAGTATCGCGTGTTTTATCCCGCTTGTGGAGTGTCCGTGGTCGCAGGAAGAGTCTTCCTGCGACCACGGATGCTGCAAAGCATTCGAAACGTCAGGTTCAACATAATAAATAAAACGCGATATTTCCGTTAAAAATTGTTTAATTCAATGTGTAACAGTCGCGAATACCTAAGACTCTTTGATTATATGAAGTGACAGTTGTCACAGTCAATGAAGTTTTTTTTAATAAAGTTTATTTAAGTCAACGCTACACTGCAACTCCTTAGGAGCTTATTGGTGACCTCACTCGCTTGCAGCAGAAATGCAGCAGCCCTTCGGGGAGTTGTTACTTAGCTGCGGTTTTCCGTGAGGTAAAGGTACTTCCCCAGACATTCGGACCAAGACAAACAGACATGTTCATGCACACATATGTATGGCCTGTGTGGTACTCGAACCCACGAGCGTAATAACAGTAAATAGTGAGCAAAAACACTTTTGCGCGTAAATTATTTATTACAAATTCTTTTGTTGCGAAATATCAGACACATGTGTTTATACGGAATAAATTATTTTTTTGGATGTTAGAAACAGAGTTGATCTGATAGAAAGTGTCGGTGTTAAAATGAGAAAAGGCATGCTCCGTTGGTATACGAAGTGATAGTTGTCACAGTTATTTAAAATAACGCTACACAGTAACTCCTTAGGAGCTTACTGGTGACCTCACTCACTCGCAGGACTGCAACAACCCTCCAGGGAGTTGTTACTTGGCTGCGATTTTCTGTGAGGTAGACGTCTTTCTCCAGACGGACTGCTTTGATGCGGCCTACCTATCTTAAATAAACCAAGACCAAGATAAACAGACATGTTCGTAAGCACTAAAATTTTATCTAATTTTATTTATTTATTTCAAGTAAGTATACAGTTTTTTAACAAAGTTAATCATATCTACTGATTACACTAAAACAGGTACTAAAATATAAAAATAAAACTATGAGTCGCCTGTAAATAATTTATAAGTTTAAAGGGTGCCTTTCTAAACATTGACGTCTCCTGTTTGTTGAGCAGAGATGTTTTAATTGATAAAGAATCAAACTATATGCCAACCTCCTGATACCTGGTTCGATTCTTGACATGGGTATGTACCACTTAATTCGTGTTTTCGGTTTTATGATTAAATGAACATATTTGTAATCATTACTCACTCAGTAGTGAAGAAAAACATTGAGTGGGAAACTACTCGTGCAATAAAATTATATTCTGAGAAACGTGTGACGTTTTGTAAAAAGAGTGATACTCATAGCATAAATACTAGATATAAGCATAATCTTGTGTTACATGCAAGCCGTCTCCACAAAATAAGTAATTCTTTTATGGGGCAATGTATACGGTTCTATAACAAACTTCCCAGCAATATAAGAGAATTGTCAATAAACAAATTTAAAACTACTGTTAAAGCCAAATTGTGTAGCAGGGCATATTATAAAGTATCTGACTATATTAATGATAAAAATGCCCGGGAGTGAGCCGATCCAATTATAATGTAATTAATAAATTATGTAAATTTGTTTGGATACCAAAAGAGGGATGCCTGAGTTTTTTGGCAGTATTTTTATCAGTGCTCACCTAGTCATGAACTGCACGGTAGGGAAAAAAATTGTGACGATTCCAAACAAATGTAGCCATTTTTACGGAATAAAAAGATTTTGACTTTGACTTTGACTAACCTAAGCAATGTCTACATCATCAAGTCAATGCTCTTGGGGTTAGGCAGAGAGAATCAAGCGTCACATGACTGTTTATTACTATTCGATGTATTATTAGAATGTTCACAGAAAGTGAGGTTGTCATCATGAATGAGAAGAAAGTCCATTTCAAGACTTACTACGAGTATTTTGTAATGTCTTCACATAAAGTGTACATTTTCTTAAATGGCAAGACCGGCCTCATGCTCCCTTAGTACTCGTAGATGCCTACCGTTGCTGCCATGGCTGTCATGGCTGAAATTGCATATATCAAATTGGTTGTAAAATCACTTCTGCAAAATAACACCTGAGTAACAATTTTCCTGAAAGTCAGTTTGTAATATATTCTTAATTTTTGTGCCCCACATATTTCGGGCCCAAACTCTATATTCAGGTGATCCAGTATGATTGATACGGCTTTACTATTAAGACATAGCTAAAGCTAATCGCGTCCTTGACATAAGCATGTTTCATAAATAAGTTAATATCACGTATATTATATTTTAATGTTTTGTTATGTTTATACTGTATGACGAAAATATATATTGTAATTACAAGGTTCAATGCTATGAAAACCTACTATGAAATCAAGCCGACTTCTGTGAAGTTATATTTAAGCAAATTTTTATGAAACCAATAGGAAGTTCGGGCATTCCCAATAAAAAAGAAGTTAGTTATCTTCTACCATACCTACACACAAAAAGCATATGCTTCATATTAATAACCTCCCGTTTTTTAAACTCTATTAAAACATAATACTGTAATGAACTCCTGAATTACTAGTTCCTTAGGATTATACTCGTACCTAGTCAATGAAATATAACGTCGTCACGATTTAGTATTTTTGACACTCACACAGATCATAAAGTATCTAGATCATTCTAGAAAACACAATAGAGAGGAAGATAATACTTTTGCTGCTAAACCGGTGGTTCTACAGCTACATACGTTCATTAATCCGGACGAGCTCGGTCGTCGGTGGGGTAATACCTCCAGCTCACAGGAAACCGCAGCCAAATGACAACTCCCTGAAGGAGGGCTGTTATGTTCCTCCGCGTGAGTGAGGTCACCAATAAGCTCCTAAGGAGTTGCTGTGATAACAGCAGAGGTGGCATCGCCGCTTTACATTAGATGGGCCCTATGTTTGTACCCTTCCGATGTTGATTAAAAAAACATGAGGTTAAAATAATATTATGTCGAATCAAATTTGATCATCTCAGCTGAAACCACATCGATACCCGCTGTTTTATTTTTATATTACAATCATTTTCCAAGTATCAACCATATAAACTCCATGTTGATGTCTTCATCGGAACCATCGGTCACAGTGTCAGCATTCGGGGCACATATGGTCCCAAATATATACCCCATCTTCTAAAACTTAATGTGTACTAGCAATTTTAGACTGCAGCAAAAAGCAGAGATAGAGATGCCAGCAGTCGTGCTCACTAAAATGTCTAGACGGGCGGCGGCACTGGGGGGCGGGTCATCGAGTTCCCTAAAATATGGTTGAGCACGGTGATGGCTGCCGTCTGCGTCAACTCGTGAACGGGAGCCGCTCGGAGGGACTGATCTGCCCGCGTCTCTCGTTCCACTTTCTGCTTAAAACAAAAACTAATGTACGACAATCCGGACAAGACAAAAAAAAAAAAACAAAGCCTGAGACAACCACACTAACAGTGCTACCAACCACACAAAAAAAATGACAAATATATTGAAATTAAACTATTTTTAACGGAAGTATCGCGTGTTTTATTTATTTTGTTGAAACCTGACAAATATCTCAATGGTAACTCACACCACCATCCATGTCAGTTAGCTACCGTAGGTAAATCTTTGTTTCAGAGAGCACACGGCATCTGCGACGCTGAGCATCTAGAGGAGGAACTCCAACATGTCAAACAAGTACTGCGGAGCAATAGTCACACACTCCCTCGCATGCGTCACAGAAGCCGCCCGAAGCCACCTACAGTTGAACGTCAACCTGCCATCTTACCATACTTAAAGGGAGTCACAGACAAAATTGGCAACATCTTACGGCGAGCTTCAATTAAAACTTATTTCAAGCCCCATAAGAAGATCAGTCAATTTCTAAGACCTATCAAGTCTAATATCCCCCTACAAGATGCAGGAGTATACAAATTAGACTGCGAATGTGGTTTATCATACATAGGGCAAACAAAGAGAAGCGTAGGTACTCGTGTGAAAGAACACATTGCTGACATGAAGAATAGGCGCGATAAAAACTCTGCAGTATGTGAACATACACTGGACCAACCAAACCATTACATCCGGTTCGATAAACCACAAATCCTCGCCAAGGAAAATCGCTACATGCCGAGAATGTTGCGCGAGGCTATTGAAATAAGAAAACACCCCAATTTCAATAGAGAAGATGGTTGGCAAGTACCACCTGCTTGGGATCCAGTCCTAAAAATAATCAAGTCACAAATCCAAAGATCTACTAAAAAATGTTCGGACACTGTGAGCGATTTTTGTGTGAATCGGAACATATATAATTAATCCATGCATGTCGGTAGATGTAATAATTGAATAACTAATGTAAGACAAATACCACCTTAGTCTTTCCTGCGACCACGGACGCTGCAAAGCGTTCGAAACGTCAGGTTTCAACAAAATAAATAAAACACGCGATACTTCCGTTAAAAATAGTTTAATTTCAATGTGTAACAATCGCGAAAACCTAAGACAATACTATGACAAATATATATTTAAGGCACTTATTCTATTGTAATCGCACTTGCGGAGTGATAATAAACTAACAATCTGACAAACAAACAAAGGCACGGGCCAAAGAGCCTGTGGATATGACTCTTATATATATAAAAAAAAAGTAATTTTAGACTTTAGTTACAGTTCTATCTATCTATTATGCAAGCCGAGGAACAACTTGTAAACTTCTATACCTCTTTTCATAAGATTTCGGCATTAGTACCGAAATTTCTTGCCAGTCTCTCTTCCTCACCCAGAGTTATTCTACCATATTTCTCTTTTATAAGTGGCTTAATTTCTAAATAGAAGTTTAGAAATTAAGTTGATGTTAAGGTACTAAGGTTCGAAGATACATACGTAATTCAAACGCTTCTCCGCAACTTACAATAATTTATGTCTTGATGCGTATCTCCATGCTTCTTTGTGTGTGTCTTCAATCGTGTAGGTACATTTGAGCTGTTAAGGATGGCATTTGCAAAATTTAATAAATATATTCCTTATCTTCCAAATTTTCGCACTTAATCCTTTCAAGATCTTCGCACTCCCCAGGTACCTTACAACCAATGGACTTCCCAGGTATTTCGGAAAAATTTATCTTACTGATAAGAATCTATCACATTTTGTTTATGATTGCGTCGCTATAGGTATACACGTGCGAAAATTATTTTATAAGGTGCTCGATACAAGAGATTTTAAGAGAGATAGGGCGCATCAAAGCTGCCCGTCTGGGGAAGTACCTCCACCTCATTGAAAACCACAACCTACCAACTACAACCAACCACTCCCTGGAGGGTGGTTGTGTTCCTGCATGTGTGAGGTCATCAGTAAGTAGTAGGTGTGTCAGCAGCAGAGGTCACGCGAGTGATACTTAATGTATTACCAGCGTCCATACGCCACGGTAACATCAGGTGGTTGTATGCCTCCCGACATTGTATAAAAAATACAAGGTTTCGTACCATACATACGTATAAAACTAGCTTATATGTTATATATACTTACTTAACTCCATACCAATCAAAAACAGCCTTTTCATATTACTAAGGTGATACTTAAAGATGCGGGTTGCCTGATGGCAAGCGCTTACCTAACGTACGAGCGGCGGGGTCATCACTTATATTATAGCATTGTTGACCCTGTAATAAACTGTCTTTTTGAAGAACTTCACCTCACAGGTCGGGCTTTGTGTACATGAGCGAAATTTTTTCGCCAAACGGGACTCGTTTATTAACTGGAATCGTAGTCACATGCAGGTGATGTTTCCCTTTCGAAAATAATATTAGATTCGTTCACACATTCTATAACAAATTTATTTCCAGTCACAAAACTGACTGGCAGCCGATTTAGTGGCAGAAGTTGCTATACAAAGCAATAGACTTACAGAGAGGGGTAGATTAAAAATCGAGCGACTCACAGCCACAATGAAACTGTTTTCCATAGGCCCCTTTCAGGCACGCGCTTTGTTTGTGAAACGAAGTTCCCGTTTTTTACTCTATACACGCTTCAGTAGTATTTTCTCCTGGGGGAAAATATTGCGTAATGAATACCGCGTTCTGATTTAAAGCGCATTTGATGCAGTTGTATCCGAGCGCATCGCAATGTTAATTTGGGCAATAACGCTCTACATGTTCGTCCTTTTGATGTGCCTGAGCGAAATGAATGGTTTATTGGGGCGCTATATTAGTGAGAGCATTTTGTGCTGGAAGTTTTCTATATGTTTTTATATGTTTTTTTCTGTCTTATGGCGCTCGGTTCTCTCTGCCTACCCCGCAAGGGACCTGGCGTGAAGATATACATACATACATACATACAAGTTTTCTATTGTACACCGTATTGAATCAACATTTTTGTATACATTGTGGTTTTTTAATAACCTTCAAGTCCTCATAACCTCCAAGCAGATACATATATTCGTCTAGGTATAAGTATGGTTATAATTGTTTGTCGTGCAACTTGCTTCATTATTATTAACAACTAAAAAAATGCCGTTTTACATAAAATTTCAAAGTCTATTTGACGAAACTATATACAATAGTTTACTTTATTTTCGAGATTTTAGAGTTCATCACATGTTAAAGTTGTTATATATTATTCATTACAATTCTTAACAAATTTGCCCCGTATAGAGCAAATATTATCAGAAAGTCCAACTCCAAAGTCTCCGCCAAAGATCTGTCTTTTGGGCAAAACTGACGAAGCCTGACGAAGAGTGAGATAGAGAAGTTCTATGAACAGCTGTATACATCGTCGTTACAACCGATCAACAGTGCTAGTAACGACCCAGGAGCTAAACTGACCTCGACACTATATCGAAGATATCAGGGACATCAGTCTGTACGAGATTCGTATGGTTCTCAAACAATTTGAAAACTTCTTGATAGTAAAAGCTTGCGCCAGACGGCAAAGCTCGCTATACACAACCAGTACTTGTCTCAATGCTAACTTACGAAAGTGATAACTGGGTATAGCAGAGAGGGCATGAAAGTAGGATAAATGCGGTGAAAATGCGAGCGTTGCGTAAAACTTATGGCGTAACGTATATAGACCGCGATCGTAATGAGAAACAGAGTTGGACTGAAAGAGAGTGTCGGTGTTAAAATAAGAAGAACCATGCTTTGTTGGTTCGGACATGTAGAATGAATACAGGAAAGAAAAAGGAAAGAATTTTGAAACAGGCATTTGATGCAAAAGTAGAAGGATGGTAGAGTCCAGGAAGACCAAAACTACCTAACATGAGCAAACTGATAGTGTTTTATCAGAAGGTAATGAAGAGAGTGAGGTGTATAAGGATCGAGTGATGTGGCGCTCGGTTCTCTCTTCCTACCCTACAAGAGATTTGGCGTGAAATTATAGATAGATAGATAGACGTTACCAGTAATACAGTGTCGTCCACCTACCTTAGGTTGTTGAATTTCTTGAATATTGAATAATAGCTGTGATAAAATGCATTCATGCCGTGGATCATTACTTATATGTAAAGTGCAGTAACATCTATAAATAGTTGTTATTTATACTGGATTATTATACAGATCTTATTGATTATTGGTCAAATGCAGTTTTTATGCATTTCCATGAGAATAAAAGTCATAAACTACAGCATATTTGACCCGCTGCATAACCTACCATCCAAACACTAAAGTCGTGGTGCGCGCTTGAGGACAAACATGAATTTTCTATATATTTAAATGAGAAATTTAATCTCACTCGCTTAAAAGGGGCCGGTTAAGAGCTCTTTCAACTGCGGCACACAGGTTTGTGATGATGCAGAACTTTCTATTTCTATCAAATGCTGTAAAACACAGTTTAAGACAGGTAGGGCGCATCAAAGCAGGCCGTCTGGAAATACTTCCCCAGACGGGGATAAAAATTATAAATGAGGAAGAAAGGCTGACGAAAAACTTCGAGACAAATACCAAACCCGTTTTGGAGAGAGTTAAAGTGCGTCGGTGTTAAAATAAGAACAGGTATGCCCTTTAGTTTGAACATGTAGAAAGAATGCAGGATGAAAGAATGACGAATCAGGTATGGAGGCGAGGAAAGCCAAGACTTACCTACCATGACCAAATTCGTCGTTTTCTATCAGAAAGTGACTTCAGGAGTCCTAGAAACCGGCGAGCATGCAGGAGAAGAGCAATGAATGTGAAAGAAGCGAGTGAGGTATGTAAGGATCGGATCACGTGGCGCTCGGTCCTCTCTGCCTACCCGGCAAGGGATTTGGCGTGAAGTTATAGATAGATTGAATTTTAAAAATAGGATAACTACAATCTAGTATCAGGTGATTAATTTTTAAAAAGGTTATTACCGGATTGGTAATAAATAAATGAAAAGTTTTAAGAGCAAATTAATAATTCACTAATAAAAATCTGTATAATTTTGATTTTAAGATTGAACTTGTATTTTCGTCGCTACCTGTGTCTGTATTTTTAGATTAATGATCTATATATCTGCAGTCCGTGTAGTGCCATGCTGAGAATCCCCGATTTTAATTTAATGAGTGATCCTATGAATTCCAACTGACTTACTGGTACTTTATTCCAACTGACTTACATGACAAAAGTCATGGTATTACAGACATTTGATCTTACTTAACTTGTACATTATTGTTATCCCATTGGATAACAGATATTTTTTTATACACGTTTGACAGGAAACTGTTATATAGATCTGCTATACAGGCTGGCATATTCAGGAACACCGTACCTATATGAAATGTATATGTTTGTCTGTGTGTGCGGTTTTTTCGAATATTCGAAGTTTGAATTCAGATTCGGATTCAGTATAAAAAAGTAGAATAGGAATGTTCCGTAACACCGGTCCTATCTCTTAAAGAACATGGTCAAAATGACCGACAAATTAAAAAAAAAAATTTTGAATTGTTATATTATTGACGAGCCAGGTGTTCCTCTGGCAATGCAAGCTTGCGCATTCTCAACTGGGTTTTTTATATTGGGACGTTATGGATCGCTGTAAATAGCGACTATTCTCTGTAATACGATATACGAATGAGTTTTAGATGAAAAATCACACATTTTGTGTTTCGTCACTAGCTTACACTACTACCTCAATACTTAATAACTCTGCTCTCTAAGCAAACTAATAATTGACTCGACTTTTTAGCCGCTAGCCGAAGCTTGAATGAAAGTGCATGAGTCTTATTTATATGACTCCTTATATTTTTTCTTTTAAAATATTTGTTTCTATCTATCTAAATATTTACGTCAAGTCCCGTGCGGGACAGGCAGCATGAACTAAGCGTCACATGACCTGGTGCAGATACATCTCATCCGCTTTGTGTCTTTAGTTTGTAAAATACGGACACATACACCTCCAGTTTAGATTCTTTCTCTCTCCTCCTTTTCTGATAATACTAAACATATATTAAATATATAATATATGAAGGGGCGTGAATTCTAGTTCTGTTTGGACGGACGGGTTGGATTGGTCATTTAAATATTTAGAAAATTTTGGAGTAAGGTAAAGTCAACTTATAAATAATAACGTTCAGTATGAATATGTAACCTGCCTAAGAGTTAAACTACTTCTGCTAAATAATTTACATGTTCCCAGTGGCGGGTTTCAAGACTGTTGAAGAGATGGGCGCGGCGCGGGGCGCACACGCGGGCGCTACTTCAAGTCGCGAGTTACCGAACGGTAAGCTGAAATTAACGCTGTTAACTCAAGGACCGCATTAGAAACTATGTTATATTTACGTCAGTTGTGTGCGTCTGTGTCTCATTGCAATCTTCAGAGCCGAAGCCAGTGTAGTATACCTGGGATTAGTGAACGAAAATGAGTTTCTGTATTCGTAGTTCTTAGAAATAGGAATAGCGAATGGTTAAAGTATTTTAAAACAAATTTTAGTGCATGTGGTGGTAAGGGACGCTATCCACCTCGCAGCGCCGAATTCGGCGGGTTAAGGAGAAAGCCGTTTACGTACTTGGAATGTGAGATGTGAATTGAAAGGTAGCTGAATGAGCTCATAGATGTAATGAACAAGAGATGCCTAGATGCTCTGTGTGTAACAGAGAAGCGTCAGTGATGACCTTCCCGGTGGCATGATGGCCCTGTAGTGTGGCGCGAACTAGGCGATCATGCCAGCGCGGACATAGGTAGTGCTCTCATTTCGCTTATTACTCTCTGAAGATAAAAGATATTTGTTTGTCTCACGTTTTTGTTAACAATCTTATTGTATTTTATTCAATTCTCTTAGTTATTTTGGCGAAGAAGAAATGCCGAAAGAACCTTGCCAATATGCCTCTTCTCAAATCATCAATTTGATATTACAATAAATTCATGTCATCATATTTGTACAATAATAATGATGTCAAGCGTTGGAATTGAAGATTATTAAAAAAGGAAATGCTGAATAATTTCCAGACATCTTTCTCAGTTACGTATTCAATTCTACAATAAGCATGTAACAACTTACAACGAGTATGTTTGATGAGCTTTTTAAGTATATTGTCAGGAAAGAATTGAACTGTTTCAAGCAATACATTATAGAATCTACTAAAATTTATAAGACAACATCTACCAGTCCTAGCAAGCCCATACATAGGCATTCGCCACTTATTTCTAAGATTTTATCGAAAGGTGTTCTCAGCGGGCATGAAAAGAGGTACGTATATGAAAGAAGCAAGCCAGATGTATCAGAACCGCGTCTTGTGGTGGTTTGCTCTCTCTCTGCCTATTGACAAGGGGCAAGGATTATCGTTCCCACATTGCTACCACTGCTGCTAACATAGCAACTCTTTAAGAGCTTACACTAAAAAGACTCACTCAATCGCAGGAACACAATAAATCTCCCGGGAGTTGTTTCATGTCTGCGGTTTTGATGGCTCTTCTCCGGTTCGGTAGCTTTTATACGTCCTACTTCTCTTTCAACAGATCCTGGTTGTTCATTTGTGGGATTCAAGTGCTAATTTACTATATCACTATCTAAATCAACAAAACTTCATATTAGCAATTTCATCTAAATTACTTTGTGTGCTTCCGCTACTGATCAGTTCATGAGAACTAGCCCCGACCGGCATCCAGCCACTCCCGTTAGTAGATGCATGCCATCGTTACCATGACTGCTGCAGTCGTGTCTGTGAATACCCGCCATCTGAAACATGAACCGCATGCGCTCGCCACTGTAGTTGCACTGGTTGCTTCGAATGTCACTGCGACACATCGGCAACACGCGACGAATGACAAATACTTTTTTTTTTTTTGACCTAATGTGTTGTTGGCCCCTGTGGGCCGTGACTACGTCACCGGATGGGAATGTCGGGCGTGAAGCGCCACAGCCTAAAAAAGCAAGAAGTGACTGCCTAAGGGCCCCCGAGAGGGGTCGAACCTCGGCTTAGGGCGTCGCGGAGCTACAATAATCGAACTCGCGGGTTCGTGCCTTAAGGGCCTAAGATGAGAGGTACCTGGGCTACTTGGTACCTCGTGAATCGCGCAGAAGTCCTATCTGACCGCACTCGGATCCGCCGAGTGCGGTGTGCGTGTGGAGTGTTGGGGTCGGGGTCGGAGAAGTAGGGGGCGTTCGCAACAGTAATGCGATCATCGGGATCAACAAATCCATCACAATGTCGTCCCTTATGTAGAGTTGGAGGAGGGAGGTGGAAGGGCCGGGTAAAATATATATTTAATAGAGGAGAGTAGCTTACGTTAGTCTGTTTGTTGATAAGATAAATTTAAACTTTTTATGTTTAACAATTTGTAATTGTTTGTTATTGCCTACTATTATTGCACTAACGGTAGTGGGCGTGTGTCGACCGGCGTTAGTTCTCATGAACTAATCTATGGCGGAAGCACAATAGAGGGTTTAAATGAAATTGCCCGTAAATTTGATTTTCGCAAAATAAAACTAACCACAAACGAAACGCATAAATCATTATCACAGATTGACCGGTATTAATAAAATAGGATAACAAAATCAATTAATAACTGTGTAATATGCAATCATGCAAATACGACTGCGATCCTGTTCATTAAACCATAACAGTCACTCGCTTATCGGAGATTTTGAATTGATCTGTGTTGCCATTGTACGCACAAAAAATATGATTTTTTTTTATACTACGTCGGGTGGTATACAAGCATACGGCCCACCTGATTTAAGTGGGTACCGTAGCCTATTAACGCGTAAAATATATTAAGTATCATCAGCGCGATACCTCCTCTGCTGCTTACACAACTCCTTGAGAGCTTACTGGTGACCTCACTCACACGCAGGAACACAACAACCCTCTAGGGAGTTGTTATTTGGCTGCGGTTTTCTGTGAGGTGGAGGTACTTCCCCAGACGGGCTGCTTTGATGCGCCCTACCTCTCTTAAAACACCCAGACCAAGACCAACATGCACACAAATGTTTGCCTTGTGTGGAAATCGAACCGAAAGGCTACATAGCCTATGAACTTTGCAATACGAGAAGTATTGTTTGCCGCTGCTAACACAGCGAATCTCACTGATTACATCACTCACTCGCAGGTACATAACAACCGTCCAATGCGTTGTTATCTCGCTGCGGTTTTCTGTGAATTACTTCCCCAGTTGCCATGTGCCCTACCTCTTTTTACTCAATAAAACATCATTTCTGTCGCTATATCGGTTCATCGCCATTCCAATTTCAGGTAAAGGGAACAAATCAACCTACTCAATTTCCATATAATACGCAACATATTCGTACTTGCAAGGCCCTACATTTATGATCAACCCACTATAGTTTGATCCTCCCCAAATCATGTGAATATTGCATAACTTTTCTCAGGGTAAGAGGGTGGGTGGGTTCTTCATATTTTGGTCGGTTTTTATGTGTGAAAGACGAACACCCACTTCATGTTCACTATGTTTTATTCATTACTTTGGATTCACTTCACACTATGTAGGGCGAAAACATCAATTTTTTTCTTTAATATCATGTCACGTGATCGACAATTGTACAACCCACCTGATGTACAGCGTCTTTGTCTTCAATGTCGGCAGGGATATACCGTAGCCTATGAACGGTTGGAGCACAGGGTGTATCGCTCGCTCTTTGCTACCTTTGCGTCCAATACAGCTTCCCTCGCAGGAACACAACAACGCTCCAGGGAGTTGTTATTTGGCTGCGGATTCTGTGCGATCTACTTTAATGGGCACTATCTCTCTTCTCTTTCTATAAACTTTTTAGAAATAGTCTAATAAGCAATGCTAATTGCATGGAAGAGTATGCCAGCATTTGGTTTGCGAAAAGCCAATAATATGTCGTGTGAGCTTACATACAACCACAGTTCTGACGAGCTCGGTGGCGCAGTGGTGAAACGCGCTGTTACGCTACTTTGACACCAACGCTCGTGGGTTCGATTCCCACACAGTACAAACATTTGTGTGCATGAACATGTCTGTTTGTCTTGGTCTGGGTATTTTCTATGTATAATAAGTATGTATTTACAAAAAAAAAAATGTATTTACGTATGTTTATCAGTTGTCTAGTACCCATAACACAAGCTTCGCTTACTTTGGGGCTAGATGGCGCTGTGTAATTTGTCCGACAATATTTATTTATTTATTTATTATAAGATGCTTGTCTGGAATTTACCTCCACCTTTGATAAAACTGCAGCTAAATAGCAAGGGTCTACACACTGTACATGGTCGTTGAGTTCCTGCAAGTGAACATGTTAGTGATTTTCAAAGTAATTTTCACATTTCCTCTCGTAACAGCAAGTCGACCTATAGCCCTCCCTGCTGTTACGGGGAAACGAATCTTACTGAATTGCGAATTAGAAGAGACCATTAATTATATATTATAAGCAAACGAATCATAAGAGGGCGAAATTTGAATGCCAGAAAATCGTAATTTGCATGATTGTTGTGTGATTTTTAATTAAATTTTAATTTTCATAATTTTTAGAGTTTCGTACCAAAAATTCAAAAACTGAACCTTCACGACTCCACACTATCCATGCGCGTGATCATAAATATAATTTTATCGTCTTTGGCTCCGAAGTTTGAGACCCGACGGAAGAAAATTATTTCAGTTCGGTTCCCAAACTTCTGATGATGAATGATTGCTTCGGTAAATATTACGCATCAAAGCAGTCCGGCTGACCGAACAACTCCCTATGGGCTTGGTGTGTTCCTGTAAGTGAGTGAATTTACCAATAAGCTCTTAAGTAGTTATTGTGTTAGCAGCGGTTGTGGTAACACTTACGCAATACTTCCTGTGTTGGCAGCGTTTATAGGCTACAGAAATTACTTTACATCAATTGGGTCATATGCTTGCATACATTTTTTTTTGATTCTTTTTATCTCCGAGGGGAAAGGCAAAGGGATCCAGCCCGTATAGCTAAGTCTTCAGTTTAGAACCATTTGAAAATCTTAATTCTATGTTCCAGCTTCAGGAACTGTGCTGAAAAAATACTTGGGAAGGGTACCTAGACCCAATGAAACCAATTTAAATACCACCGGTAAAACGATAGTGATTTGTACAAGGTTTTCTCGGTGAATTTATTCACGTCTTCCAAAAAGTGCATAAACGTGTTATATTTGTGGTTTTTCATGTATAATTCCACTAGCACTTATGTTACAAAGTACTATCGAAATTGTCACATAAAACAAATTTTATACTGAATTGTAAAAATTTCAAGTATCACAACAATGTCACTCGTCAAAAGCGCGGGAAGAAGTCCCCATGCTTGCATACGTCTCGACGTTATGTAAAAATTGACAACAGGCAGGACTGAACATAACTATAGCAAGGAATAATACAGTAATTGAATATTTCAGAAATTTTCAGGTTTTATAAAGCAGCGTATGAAAATGAGTAAGCTATTTCATCAAACTTATAGAGCTTAAAGCGTATGATTACCTCAGTAAAGTTACATACGCAGTAATTATTCTCTTCTTAATTATACGAACACAAAAGTTAAATTACCAAAATTTATTTATATTTGTGTGCATGAACATGTCTGTTTGTCTTGGCCTGGTGTTTTCAAGAGAGGTAGGGCTCATCAGAGCAGCATGTCTGGGAAAGTACCACCGCCTCACAGAAAACTGCAGCCAAATAACAATTCCTTAAAGGGTTGTTGTGGTTCGTTTTTTTATTTTAAAATGTAGCTCACAATTTTCTAAGTACTATTAATGTTACGTAAAAAGGTAATGCGAAAATTTAATAACTATATTGCGTGCATATCGGCCGTGTTACTGAACTCATAAATGACCTAGAAAGGGAAATCAACGTCTTTTGCAGAATAATGATGAAGTTTCGTGAGTCAGTGGAATCAGCAGAACATGTATATAAAAAGCCTCCTACGTCGCTGAAGCAATTTGAGAGTAAAGAAACGATCGTTATCATCGCACTCACAGATTACATGACTTTAAGCAAAATTTGCCTTCAAATCAGTCGGGAGTGGTCCTTCGCAGGGTCAAGTCCCGTTTAAAATTGCGTGCGGCGCGCTGCAGCTCAGTCTTCTCAGTCTCGACAAGAGACGCTACTAACGTGAGCCTTGGTAGTCATGTCAAAAAAGGTGTTAGTTCCATTACTGTTTTATTTCATATATATTTCTAAATTTTTATACAGCGTCGGTAGGCAAACAAGCATTCCGCATACCGTAATTCTTGCGCTTCTTCTTCTTCGGTTCATTGCAGCGCGAAGTTAGTGAATCTTTATGTATCTTACACAAAGATTTCATTACAAAAAATGTAAGAGTTCGTGCCCGAGACGATTCTGTGGCAAATAAAGAATTTATGTCTGTTTTTACCCCCGACGCAAAAAAGAGGCGTGTTATAAGTTTGACCGCTATGTGTCGTGTGTGTCTGTCCGTAGCTCGATTTGGATGTGATTTTCAGGAACACCGTTCCTATATGAAATCTATATATTTGTCTGTGTGTGCGTTTTATTCGAATATTCGAATTTTGACTTCAGATTCGGATTCAGCATAAAAAGTAGAATAGGAATGTTCAGGAACACCGGTCCTATCTCTAGGAACGTGATAAAATGGCCGACAACTATAAAAAAAATTGAATTGTTATACTCGTATTATTGACAAGCCAGGTGTTCCTCTGGCAATGCAAGCATTCTCAACCGGTTTTATATATGAATAAATCATCATTATCCTATAAGTTGTAACTAACCTTTTCTACATATGGGGTCCTCCGTTAAGAGGAATAGGATATATCAGAAGAACACTCCCAAATAACAACTGTGGAGGGTTGTTTTTTGTTGAGATGCTACTAATACATAATTAACATCTCAGTTGCTATTGCATTAACAGGTAGCGCCAACATGAGTTATTTATTGTGTTGCAATCGTTCGTAGGCTTTAAATATACTTTACCCATATACGGAATGTAATGTGCGTGTCATCCGACGTAGTATAAAAATCAGGTTGTAATTATTTTGTACGTTCCTTTAATGAACATTTTCGCTCCATAATTTTTACACAGGATTCGTGTTGTCATTATGAGTGTAATGTAATAACCATTATGAAAACAGTTAAACAACTGAAACACGAATATATTTTCAAGCCGTTGTGAACTAATTCATTAGTGAAACAACCCATAAACAACCATACTAAAACTAAAGAAGCAATAACCTAAATTAAATACATAAACGTTTGGAGAAATATATTTCACATGGTACTCCAGTTTATGAATTAAACATGCACTGTCCACGACGAACAGAGGCTATCACTCTTCTGGAAGATAGATACATTGTTTTGTCTATCTATCTACCTATATCATCACCAAGTCTCTTCAGGAGTAGGCAGAGAGAACCGAGCGCTACATAAAAAAGCCGTCAAGTGCGAGTGAGACTCGAACCCTGAGGGTTCGGTAAAAAAAATTTTTCTAAATTATTTTCGAAAATTATATTTTTGTGATGTAATTACAAATTTACGGCGTTCGGATGTTTTCCTTTTCTTATGCTCTTATCGAATTTTAATGACTCTAGGTCAACAGGAAGTACCCAATAGTCTCAAATATGCGCATAAATGAGACGTAAACAGCCTTTGATTGTTGAAATAGTCTTTTGATTGAGTTGACTTAGAAGCTTGATTATGATGCTCGAAGGGATTGCAGACCTGAGTATTTGATAATAATTTTAGCTTGATATCTCCACCCGTCCCTGAGAAAAAGGTTCTTGACAGACGGACAGACAGACGGACAAGAAAGTGATCTAAATAGTTTTCATAAAATACTGATATTCTTATAGACTTCTTAGCATCTATGGATGTCTTACCAATACTTTAGCCTTCTTAGACTTAGTAAATAGGCTCTGAAAAGAGAGTTGTATTTGAATTAATATATCTATATTTTCACGCCAATTCCCTTGCGGGGCAGGCTGAGAAAGCCTAGCGTACACGACTCGGTTTTTGAATGCCTCACTTCTAATATTATAATAGCTCTTCTCATGCACGCTTCCTGGTTTCTATACCTCGTGATGTTCCGATAAAACATCCACGATTTGATCATCATATTCTATATCCTTTCACTTATGCGTTATATATCAATTTTTTTCTTCGATTATAATACGTATATAAGTATATTTTACCGCCTGTACCGTGGTGAGTGCTCTGAAAAACTATTTTCCCTTATCCCACCCTCTCCCTTCCGTCATAGAACCACACGTGCAGGCTTGCGATTGATTCCACTATTCAGGACATTTTTTCTCGTACGAAAAATTTCGGCAACTCCTATCTCTGTCGAACTATTAAAAAGTGGAACACCGTGCCTCCTTCCTACAACATGGAATCCTTCAAACGAAGCGTGAAGAAGCACCTTGCGGGCCAGCATGGTAGCGTTATCTGACAGGACACTGTAGTCTTGTCAGTTGCCGCTACAATTTAGGCTACTCTTGTCGCTTACCAACAGGCGAAGCCACTATGCTGAGCCAATTATAAAGAAAAAAATACTTTTTGTGTTTGCCATACATAGACAACTTTTTCATACCAGGTAAACATAGTGTTTATTGTTTACGGTAACCACTTTACATCAGGTGGATTGTATGCTTGAATGACACCTGACATTGTATTAAAAGAAACCTTAGCTGCCATCAAATAAAGGTTGAAAAAGATTTTCAACAGAACACAGCGAAGAATTGATCACCAAGGTAGCGAAGTGTGGCCCGTACTTAAGCGGCACAAGCAGAAGCTGCGTGTCACGGAGATGAAAATGCAGTGCTGAATGTGCGGAGTGACATGAAACTCGGCAAGTGTGCTGATGGTCTCACTATGCGGGATGCCGAAGACCGCGCGCAATGGAGAAATAAAATAGTTACGAGTAATAGATTCAGGCGTTATTTTGCGAAAGTCAAATTCACATGCAATTTGATCTAACCTGCTTTGTGTGCTTCCGCCACCAATTAATTCATGCGGCCTAGCGCCGGCCGGCACCCACCCACTACTGTTAGTAAATGCAACATGCCGACGCTGCCATGGCTGCTCCGGTAGTCTCTGCCTCGGCTGCTGCGGCCTCCCTTTGTGTGTTCTACCGATTGTACAACGGGGTGTGTTCTGAAGAGTTGTTCGAAATGATGCCGATAGCTACTTTTTATAACCGAACCGCTCGCCGACGGCGGGGAGTTCACCCTCACACGCTGGAACCGCAATGGTCGCGTACTGTGCGGTTCCAGAGAAGTTTTCTTCCGAGAACTCTCAAGCTGTGGAATGAGCTCCCAGCCGAGGTTTTTCCAAGGGACTACAGCATGGAGTTCTTCAAGAAATGCGTGAAGAGGTTTTTAGAGGGTCGCCAACGCATGAGTGATACCCCTGGTGTTGCAAATGTCCATAAGCTACGGTGACTATTTACCATACATACCAAAAATATAAAGCCATATCACGAAAACACGCAGGGTTTATCTGTGAGTGGCAGTTACAATAACATGAAAAAATGTATATTTAGGAACACCGTTCCTATATGAAATCTATATGTTTGACTGTGTGTGTGTTTGTCTGTGTGTTAGTTTGTCTCTCTCTCTCTGTGTGTGTGTCGCTTTTTTCGAATATTCGAATTTTGACTTCAGATTCGAATTCAGCATAAAAAAATAGAATATGAATGTCTAAAAACCAACCTCCTATCTCTTAAGGAACACGGTCAAAATGGTCGACAATGTTTTAAAAAAAAAAATGAAATTGTTATATAATTTACGAGCTAGGTGTTCCTCTGGCAATGCAAGCTTGCGCATTCTCAACTGATTTTTAGATTACTTACATACCTGCCGTTATTTATATACCTACTTGTTATGTAGTACATCTGATAGTTCATATTCTAAAAGTTAAGATACATAGGAATTAACTTGTTACAGTCGAGATTGATATAAATTATTTGTTTTAGGTAGAACATATCTATTGAAGTGCACGTTTTGCCTTAACATTACCTGGGCGTTTTTAGTTAACAAGATATCATACACGTGAGGTCTTCTTCTTCGCGTTATCCCATTTTCCAATCCATTGGGATTAGTGGGGGTCTGCTACCTAAGTCTAAGGATTTGGCTTGATTTTTACATGGAGCGACTGCCGTCAGACCTCCATAACCTAAAGGGAAAACGAAATCTTAGGTTAGGTCACACGTCCATACGTCTTTCGAAATATATTTTCTTAGACGTGTGGTTTCCTCACGATGTTTTCCTTCACCGCCGAGCAAGTGATAATTATGTACATAAATCCCGAAATACCAATTTAGTGGTACATGGCCCGCATGGATTCGTCCTCATCCACTGGGCTATCACTATTCCTTATATTATACATGTGAGGTACTTCGGTTAATATTATATATATTAACCTAAGTACCTCACATTAATGTAATGTAATGTACATTGCAATATCTGAATAGTAAATCATTTTGAATTTTTTTCTTAACATTTTTAGCAAAAATTTTTTAACAAACGTTTTCAATATTCATTCATTCTGAGCGTTTTATATGGTAGTTCCTCGTTCAACACTCTGAGTTTACTAATAACTCAGCGGAGTATATTATATTATTACATATTATATATATATATATACTCTTCATGTGGTCCCCAACTACATCTGCAATCAATTATCAATAAGATATACATATGTTATATAATTTAATTAATAAACAGTGTTCAGTGTGCTCGTGCAAGCATCGGCTTAGTGTTCGCTGCTCAGAATCAAACCCACGAGCGTTGGTATCTATCTATTTTTTTATACATCGTCGGGAGGCACTCGAGTATACGGTCCATCTGATGAAAAGCAGTTACCGTAGCCTATTAACGCTTGTAACATATGTCATTCGCGCGATACCTCCTCTGCTGCTTACACAGCAACTCCTTAGCGGCTTACTGGCAACCTCACTCACACAACAACCCTCTTGGGAGTTGTTATTTGCTGCGGTTTTCTGTGAGGTGGAGGTACTGCCCCAGACGGGCTGCTTTGATGCACCCTACCTCTCTTAAAACATCCAGACCAAGACAAACAGTTCATGCACACAAATGTTTGTCATGTGTGGGAATCGAACCCACGACAGTTGGTGTCAAAGTCGCGTCTTTCACGTCTGAGCCACCGAGCTCGTCAAAATCTATCTATCTATAATTTCAGGCCAAATCCCTTGCGGGGTAGGCAGAGAGAAAGCGCTGGTGTCAATGTAGAGTTATTAACCTATGCGCCACCAAGCCCGTCAATGTGTATTTATGTTACACAGTTGTTTTAGGAGCACACATAAACTTCGTGTAATTGAACTAAATGCAATATTACAGAACTTTACAGACAACGCTGTTCGAGTAATTCCCTCGATAAATATACCAAGCTTTATATTTGATATAATTTATTGATATAAATAAAACGTGACAAAGAAGCATGTGCAATACCTGATTGGAAGTACTTACCGCAGCCAACTACTTACTGAACTCAAGCGTAATCGTCTTTAAATACGGAGCAACCAGGGCAGCGACGGTGGCGGGTGCATGCGGTTCACGTTTCAGATCACAGACATTGTCAGACACGACCGCAGTAGCCGAGGCAGAGACGACCGGCGCAGCCATGGCAGCGGACAGCATCTACTAACGATAATGAGTGGGCCGGAACTAGTTCACGTGAACTAATTAGTAGCGGAAGAATACAAAGAATTTTAGATCAAAGTACCTTCTTTAAATAAGAACTGGAAAACAGGAGAAGGTCAAAGAAAGTGAAAAGAAGTATATCTAAATTATATATAAAAATGATAAATACTCGAATACTTAAACAAAATACCATTTACCGAAATTAAACGCTTAAGCATTTCATTCAGTGCCACTCCTTAGTTGAGTATTTATGAATAAAACATAGGAGATGTACTCAAGAGCAGCTATCTGTCTTCTGTGCGACGCCGGTATACCATTCGACAAACTGTATTCTCCATGCCGTGTACCTCATTCTGGCCCTCTCTTAAGGGCCATTCAACGGGCCTAAGTTTATTGTTAGTATATTGTGCAGCATTGTCTTTATGGGACCACTTTCCTTTGTTTACGAAACTAAGATATTTTTTGGAGTTGATGATTTATATGTCTTTGTAACGTGAGACTTATTATAATCCTTAAAGCGATAGTTTATCTTAACTACACGTGGTGTGCCTCGCGTAATATGAAACGAGGGTGATGCGAAAGATGGGTATAGAGCGATATAAATATGAGGTACTTCCTAAGTGAGCCTCGTCCATCATAAATGATGGACGAGGCTCACTTAGGAAGTACCTCATGACCTAGCTTCTTTCTAGTGAGTGAGGAAGCTCCTGTGCATGTTCTGGTTGAAAGCTGGGATAGCAACATCATTTATATAGCGCATCTGTTCATTGACAACCATAACACATCAGGTGAGCTATTTGTCAAATTTGCCACCCGTAATGACATATAAATAGAACAGTAAACTAAATAACAATTCCCTTGAGACGAGCTTAGTTACGTTAGTCATTCACTGGAACATTACACTTCTTCAGGGAGTTATTATATGTCTACGGTTATCTCAAAGAGCACAGTCACACTACTGTTACTCCGAGTCAAGAAATTTTTAACTGACGATTTGTGATCATTTATGGATGTATACCTGTATCTCATGTTTGTTTGTTTTTATTTTATGTATGTTCATATTCTTGTTTCTTTTTCATTTTTATGTATTGTTTTGTTTATTAGTCAATTCGATATACGTATTAGATACTCTTGTACTTTACTTTTAAGAAATTTATAGTATTGTTGTAGTAAGTCGGTGTACGTGTGTTCTTTAGCCCATGTAAGTTGTTCTATCAAAGACTCTAGGTTGGTTGGAAGAAATCTATTTTAGGGATTACCGGTAGATGGCGCTATAGTTAAAAATGTGCAATAGGTTAAAACTGCTAAATGTTTCATGACATTACCGGTCGATGGCGCTATAGTTAAAAATCTATAACATTTGTATTTTACATTTGACTTGTATGTAATACATTCCATAAACATCGTCGCTACTACTTGATAGACGTTTTTTTAATTTAAGTTATTAATGTTAAACACTTATTTAATGATGCCAGAGAAGTATAATTCCTCACGCGCGTACATAAATTCACGCACCAATTTTTTTTATATAATTTATTTTGAATGTAACGTACAATTTACGTACAACAACAATAACTATTACCCATTTTGGCTGTTCACTATGCGTAGAGAACTCTCTATCAGATACTCGTTTGGTACTCAGCAGTATGACGTTCAGGTAAAGCTGGTATAGACTGTACACGTGATAAACAGCCACTTACAAATGAAAACAGTACTGTAGGTACTACAAATTATGCCAAAAATTAAATGTTGTTCGCTGTTTCAGTAATTTGATTTTCAAGTGGGGTGTCACTTCTTGGTGTCTGTATCTGTAAATAATATCACCATACCTTTAATCTAATTTGTAACCTTGCCGAGGCGAGGCGAACTAGGCGAGGCGACATAATTAGGGATGTTCCGATACCACCTAAGTATCGATACCTACTCATTTCGATAATACTCAAATCTTTTTTCGATACTACTTAAATAAGTACTCCTAAAGTATCGATACTTACTGATATCGATACTTTTTGGAACTTTTATTTTGTTTTATTATTTTGAGGGTGCTATCAATGAACGTTGAAGGACAATAATTTAAACAAAATTGAGAAGAAAAAAATGTCACATAATGCCTATTGGCAATTTGCAAACACTTTTCATGTCCATTTAAAAATATTTTGACATCATAATGATTTTTATGTGTTTTAAATTGAAGTAACTGGGCGGCCGAGAGTTCTGGCTTCTTTATGTTTGATTGCATATAATAACTTTTTTTCATTAAACCTATGGAGTATGTATGTACATTTAACCTACTTAAAAAGCAAAATCTTATCTAAAAAGCTGTTATTTTTTTTAAGAAAGTCATTACAGAAAATCGCGGCCAAATAACAAATCACTAGAGAGCTGTTGTGTTCCTGCGTGTGAGTGAGGTCACCAGTAAGCTCCTAAGGAATTGCTGTTAACTGCAGAGGTGCCGTTAACCACTTTACATCAGGTGAATCATATACTTTAATGCCTCCCGACGTAGTATATAAAAAAAAGCTGTTTCAGCAATACACGAAATATATTTGTATATACAAAACTTGCTCTTCTCTTTAAATCTTCGCCATAATGCTGGGACACAATAAGATACACATTTCTGTAATTAATTAATTACAGAAATGTGTATCATTTATATAACAAACAATACAGGAGACAATCAAAGTCCAGCTCTATATTACATAAAGCTTATCACTGCAACCTCGAAATATTGGAATGTGTGAGTGAAATAAAACCATCAATGTACATTTCAGTGAACGTCCGCCCACATGACGACCATTGTACACCGAACCGTGACAAATGAAATTACACTGAAACGCTAGGGTTCGAATTCGCTGAAATGGATTCACTATTGTAACTTAAAATGATTTTTTTATAATTGAAACACTCAATTCATCAGAAAAGAATCTGACCATACCAATTTGATATGTGACGACTATTTTCTGATGATACTTTCATAATTTTGGTATTGATGATTACTCTACTTATATATATATAATATAAAACTACCATGATCGATAAAAATGTAATCGGTATGGCTGCCATTATATTCAATAAATTACCGGATAATTTTACATCATTAGATTTGACAACGTTTAATAAGAAATTAAAATTGTTTTTGACTCAAAAATGTTAATGGTAATATTATAGAGTAAAAGATTATTTGAATGATATTTTGACATACTGTTTTTTTTTTAACTCGCATTTCTTCATTTCCTAATTATTAAATTCCGTAATTATTTTTGAATTTTATAATGTGCCTTATTTGAATTTAGACTGACTTTTTGATTTATGATGACCATTATTATTATTTTCTATTTGTAAAATATGGCATAAAAACTATTGTACGTCTATTAAGGACAGGTCACAGTGATACGCAATAAATTCTAAGACTTTTGTAACCTGTGTTCCACAATAAAGATATTTGAATTGATTTGATTATATCTGACATTAATTTGACGTATTTTGAAGAAAAGCATACGTGGAAAACAGAGAGAAAAGGCGTGTGAAGGAATGACAAAGGAAAAAAAGAGAAAATAATTTTGAACAGCAAATTAATTGCTACATGGAAAACGACGAGTTTTAACGAGCTCGGTGGCGCAGTCGTGAATTACGCGACTTTGACACTGACGATTGTGGGTTCGATTGCCACACAAGACAAACATTTGTGTGCATGAACATGTCTTTTTGTCTTGGTCTGGATTTTTTAAGAAAGGTAGGGCGCATCAGAGTAAAAAGTCCCCATTTATCGTAGCTCCTCGATTAGAAGGTATACCCCTCAGCGTTACGCATAGCATCGGTATCCTGGGTGTCGTCATAGCGAGCAATGTACAGTTTCGCGGTCATCTGGAGAGTAAGGGTAAGTTGGCATCCAAGAAGATTAGTCTGATCAATAGATCTAAACAATAATTTACACCTTAACATCGTCTTCAACTTTATAAGGCCAGGTCTGGCTTCACATGGAATACTGTTCACATCTTTGGGCCGGCGCGCCACAATATTTGCTTACTTCATTTGATCGTATGCTACGTAAAGCAGTTCGAATCGTCGCCGACCCAGTGATCTCCACGTGGCTGGACTCGCTTTGTACACGAAGAGACTTTGCTTTTCTTTGTGTACTGTACAAATTGGATCATGGGGAGTGTTTGGAGGAGCTGTTCAACTTAATACCAGACGCTGAGTGCCACTCACTCGTCACAAACTTAAATTTCACCCTAACCATCTTGATGAGAGGCAATCCACTATAGTACGGTTTTTGAGGCATTTTCTACCACGTACGGTGAAATTGTGGAATAAATTACCCTCAGCGGTGTTCCCGAACAAATACGATATGGGTGGCTTCAAGAAAAGAGCCTACGTTTCCCTAAAAAGGCTGGCAACTGATCAGTGACCGGGGTTGCTGATGTTTTTGGGTGGTGGTGACTACTTACCATCAGGTGATCCACAAACTCCTTTGCTCCCCTCTAATATAAAAAAAGCAGCCCGTCTGGAGAAGTACCTCTATCGCACAGAAAACTGCGGTTGTTGCGGCGGCAACAACGCAAAGGGTTGTTGTGTTCCTGCGTGTGAGTGAGGTTACCTGTACACTCCTCAGGAGTTGCTGCTAACAGCAGAGGTGGCATCGCGCAAGTGATACTTAATGTATTACAAGCGTTCATAGGCTACGGTAATCGCGTTACATCAGGTGGTCCGTATGCTTGTATGCTTCCCGACGATGTTTTGAACGCTTTTAAATCAATAAATATGAAAAACACTATAGATCTGTGGGGTCTATTTGTCAAAACCATATCTTCTATTATTATTTCAATCGCTCCACATTTAGCTACAATTTTCAATTGTTGTGTGGCATCTGGTGTATTTCCTAACTTGATGAAACATTGTAAAATTATTCCATTATTTAAATCTGGTGATAGTTCGGACCCTTCGAATTTTCGACCTGTTTCCATATTGCCCATTCTTAGTAAAATTTTTGAAAAACTAATGCTTAGCCAGTTGCTCAGACATTTCAATACACATAATTTGCTTCATAGGAGACAGTTCGGATTTACGAGAGGTTGTTCAACTATAGACGCAGGGATTCGTTTGCTTAAAAGTATATTCGCGGCATGGGAAGGTTCGCAAGATGCCTTGGGAATTTTCTGTGATCTGTCTAAAGCGTTTGACTGCGTGCACCATGACACTCTTGTCAGAAAATTACACCACTACGGTATCAGGAACAAGGCTCTCGAACTTCCGTCTTCTTATCTGGGCAATAGGATACAGAAGGTCGATGTTAATGGTAAAATATCTTCGGGGTCCCCTGTAGTTATGGGAGTCCCACAGGAGTCAATTCTAGGTCCATTCTTATTTTTAGTATATATAAATGACTTACCTTATTATGTAAAGGATAAACATGAGATTGTATTGTTTGCGGATGATACCTCTTTGACATTCAAAATTAATAGACAGTTAGGTAATTATGACGAAGTTAACGATGCTCTCTCTAAAGTTATGCATTGGTTTAATGTTAATAATCTGCTTTTAAATGATAAAAAGACTAAAGTAATTAAGTTCTCAACACCTAATGTAAGACAGGTGACAACCAATGTACATGTTAATGGAACTAATTTAGCCCCTGTGGAGACAACTGTGTTCTTGGGTATAACAATCGACTCCAAACTACAATGGGGCCCACAAATTGAAAAATTATCAGGAAAACTAAGTTCTGTAGCCTATGCAGTGAAAACTATTAGACGGCTCACTGATGTTGATACGACTAGAATAGTTTATTTCAGATACTTTCACAGTATTATGTCATACGGAATTCTTCTTTGGGGTAACTCCGCGGACATTAACACCATCTTTTTATTGCAAAAGAGAGCCATAAGAGCTATCTACAAACTTGGTCCCCGGGAGAGCCTTAGAGAAAAATTCAAAGAAATAAATATTCTAACAGTTGCATCGCAATATATCTATGAAAATCTTTTGTATGTCCATAAAAACATAGACTCATTTTGTAAAAAGAGTGATACTCATAATATAAATACTAGATATAAGCATAATCTTAAAAAATGAAAGGGAGAAAGAAGAGAGACATAAAAAAATAGTAAGCAATTGCTATATAGCCGTATCCGTGGGTAGAGCTACTTTTAAAAGGCAGATTTCTTTTTATATACTACTAAGGTGGCAATCAAGCATACGGCCTGCCTGATGTAAACGGTCACCGTAGCATATGAACATTAGCAACACCAGGGGTGTCACTCATGCCGACCCTCTAAAAAAACCTCTTCACGAATTTCTTGAAGAATTCCATTCCATTCAATTCGTTTGTTATACATAAGGAAACTTATTTGAGTCTACGATTTTTATTTAAATATTTAAGAGGTGAAGCAATTTCCCCTCGTTAACCAAGCGGCGGCGATGAAATTCTGAAGGACGCTTGAATTTAGAAGCTGTATAATATTAAATTAAAGGAATTAATTCGCGCTATCTTTTGTTATCTTCTTCACATCGTTAAAGAGTAAGGTACAAGTGAATTAATTAGTTCACTTTGCTAAGGTTAATCCATGAATGTTTTTTGTTACAGTTGCGCATATTAGCACCCATAATAGGATAATAAAAAATAGGTATGTTATAACTATTTGTTTGTTCCATAAACTAATATAAATATTGTATAACCGTACCTTAACTACAAATTGACGCAAAAACACTATATAATAACTCCTTGGAGGTTTGTTGTGTTACAGCGAGTGAGGCTACCAGTAGGTTTAGAGCAGGTGTTGTCGTAACAGTGGGTTGGGCCACGAGCAAGCGAAGAAGGTCTCTATTACATTTTTCTATACAACGTCGGAAAGTATGCAAGCATACGGCCCACCTGATGTAAAGCGGTCACCGTAACTTATGAACGCTTGTAATACATTGTTTTTACTGGTAACCTGAATCACACGCAGGAACACAACAACGCTCTAGAATGTTTTTATTTGGTGGCGGTTTCCTGTATTGTAGAGGTACTTCCCCAGACGAGCTGTTTTTTTTTTTATATTAGAGGGGAGCAAAGGAGCTTGTGGCTCATCTAATGGTAAGTAGTCACCACCGCCCAAAAACATCAGCAACACCGGTCACTGATACGTTGCCAGCCTTTTTTGGGAAACATAGGCTCTTGAAGCCACCCATATCGTATATGCTTTGATGCCCAATGCATATACGATATGGGTGCTAATAATCTAATCTCAAATTTTTAGCACGCATTCATAACGGAACATCATCATTATAAGAACATTTGAAGATTAGAATTGGTCAAATTTCTCATGCATTGAACGAATCTGGTTATTTCCCGAGTTTAATCTGCGAAAGACTAATGTTAGTCATACTGGGAATTTGAATAAATTTGACATTAGCGTGTTGATTTAAGATTTGTTAAGAGTAAAACGGACATCCTCTCTGCCCTCTGCCATTTTGTATGTGACTCAAGCTCGTAAATGAAGTGATAATGTATTACATACTAAAATTTGGGTATTATATGTTGTTGATTCTACTGATTGATTGTGTGTATTCACAATGTCCAAATTTCCAAATAATCCGTGTGAAAAATTGGCGTTGTAATAAAAAAATATTGTAACCTGTACTATGTGCGAGGCTTACCAACATTTTTGCCTCCCCACAGATTTGTATAAATCAAATTACGAAAGAAATCGGTGCTTTATTGATTTTAAAGTACAAGTTAGATACAACGCGATCATGACCCTTCTATGCTGGGAGAATACCCTTTTAAGTGACTTACTTTCTTGCCTTGCCTACGTTGTAATTAACCTGTTGTTTAATACATTTGTTTTTAATTTTAGAGAGTAACGTGACTAAAACTAAAGTATGCGACGATGAGGCCTTCATCTTGACACTCAAAAGCGCAATGGTTGCATTCAGTGCGGTTCCAGCGATGCTTTTCTTCTGAGAACCCTTCAGTTGTGGATGAAACCCGCGAGGTTTTTTACAAGTGACTGCAGCAAAGTCATAAAGAGGTTTTTACAGTGTTAATGCAAGAGTGACAACGCTCTAGTGTAAATATTCATAGGCTCGTTAGTTCGATACCTTAGTAGTATAAACAAATATCTTTTTGTTTTTATACTACGTCGGGAGGCATACAAGCATACGGCCCACCTGATGTAAAGCGGGTACCATAGCCTATTAACGCTTGCGATATATTAAGTATCACTCGCGCGTTGCCTCCTCTGCTGCTTACACAGCAACTCCTTGGAAGCTTACTGGTGACCTCACTCACACGCAGGAACACAACAACCCTCTTGAGAGTTGTTATTGGACTGCGGTTTTCTGTGAGGTGGAGGTACTTCTCCAGACGGGCTGCTTTGATGCGCTCTACCTCTCTTAAACTCGTATCACAGAACCCTAATCGATCGAAACCATGTCGCACTCGATAAGATTTCTTAGTAGATTAAGGTTTTTGCACGTCGATTAGCTGATCTTCTTCCTAGCGTTATACCGTTTACTAATCCGTTAGGATTGGTGACGTCCGCTGCCTAAACGATCCGGTGCCTAAGATTTGGCGCAAATACAGATTTTTATATGGAGCGACAGCCGTCAGTCGTCCACAACCCAGAGCGAAAACCAGACCCTTCATAGATTAGGTCACACGTTTTTCGAATATATATAATAATATAATAATTTACAGGTAAATATAATATATTTACCGTGCAGCCATGCAATACTGTAAGAGCAAACATGCTTACATCCTCGGAAACATCGGCTGTTACAGCCTTGAACACAAAATTGCAATTCTTTGGTGTCGATTTTAATGGTTGTGCGACACTAGCGCCGCAAGGCTGCGTTTGGAATTGTAATTCTACAAGGCAAACAGCCTCGCGTACGCTTACAGCCTTATAGAATATTAAATAATTTAGCCATGATCGCAGTAGACAATGTCAAAGCTGTGACATCTGTGATCACAGCGACGCACACAGCCATTACGAGTCGCTTAGAGAATTGCATGGCTGGTTTCCTCACGACGTTTTCCATTATGGTCGAACAAGTTATAATTACAAATATGTACATAAACACGAAAACACAAATTTAACGGTACAATTTTTTTATACTACGTCGGGAGGCAGACAAGCATAAGGCCCACCTGATGCAAAGCGGGTACCGTAGCCTATTAACGCGTGTGTATTAAGTATCACTCGCGCGATGCCTCCTCTGCTGCTTACACAGCAACTCCTTGGAAGCATACTGGGGACCTCACTCACACGCAGGTACGCAACAACCCTCTAGGTAGTTGTTATTTGGCTGCGGTTTTCTGTGAGGTGGAGGTACTTCTCCAGACGGGCTGCTTTGATGCGCCCTACCTCTCTTAAAACATCCAGACCAAGACAAACAGACATGTTCATGCACGCAAATGTTTGCCTTCTGTGGGAATCGAAACGAGCGTTGGTGTCAAAGTTGCATCATTCACGACTGAGCCATAGAGCTCGTCAAAAATCGTACATGCCAGCATTCGAACCGCGGACTCGTTTGTCAATAGGCCGTCGATTAACTGATAGAATAGAATAGAATACACTTTATTGCACCAAAATTAATACATTTAAGTAACATGTTATTGAAAGAGTACAATGGGCGGTCTTATCGCTAAAGCGATCTCTTCCAGACAACCATATCAAAGGAAGAGAAACATTAAAATACAAGTAGGTAGTGGCGCATTATGACTATACCTATTTACACACATAGATTCATATACTTAAACTCAACATACTACCTATATAATCAAAAATAATAATAATAATAACAATATTTAAGATGAGTGTAATGAGCAGATAAGTGACAGGACAACAATGTACGTATATATAGCAATACCAAATACACACATGTAGACATACATATACACCCACATATACATAATATACATATACATACACACATACATATACTACCATAGTTAGATAGATAGATAGTGAGATTTTACACTGTTTTTGAAGGACATTAAAGATTGTGCACAGCGAATAGAGAGTAGTAAAGCATTCCACAGTTAACTGATGTCACCTGTAATCATAAATTCTATCACGAATATCGAAATGAAACGGGGAAATAAACTCTTTTCTAGAGGGGCTCATCACACTGAAATATAGTGTTATAAAATTGACCGAAACAGCCGTCGCTCGTAAATTATGCTCCCGTGTGAATAGTCCCCGCACGCGGCGCCGAGTTCACAATACCACATTTGTACTTCACTATTGCCAAATGTTTCACACATTTTATTGAATAATATTTCAAACGGTGAAATACTGGCGACTTATCATGACGTAACTATAAAATTTACAATTGAATTTTATGAATGTGTATTTTTGTAACCTGATCTGTACTTAGTAAAACATTAATTCGATAGTTTGTGTATCTATTTTTTTTTATATATTAATTCGGGAGGCATACAAGCATACGGCCCACCTGGTGTGAAGCGGGTGCCGTAGCCTATTAACGCTTGCGATATAATTAAGTATCACTCGCGCGATGCCTCCTTTGCTGCTTACACAGCAACTGCTTGGGAGCTTACTGGTGACCTCACTCACACGCAAGAACGCAACAACCCCCTAGGGAGTTGTTATTTGGCTGCGGTTTTCTGTGAGGTGGAGGTACTTCCCCAGACGGGCTGCTTTGATGCGCCCTACCTCTCTTAAAACATCCAGACCAAGACAAACAGACATGTTCATGCACACAAATGTTTGCCTTGTGTCGGAATCGAACCCACGAGCGTTGGTGTCAAAGTCGCGTCATTCACGACTGAGCCACCGAGGTCGTCATTATTTATTTAATGAACACCAACATAATAAACATCAATAGATACTAAATATAAGGCTCAATGACATGTACGTTCAGCTTAATGTTATTATATTTATAGGCGAAGTCTGCATGCGTTTTTTGAATCGACAAAAAATTAAACAGGATTGGAATTATGGAAGGAGGCATACAAGCATACGGCCCACTTGGTGTAAAGCAGTTACCGTAACCTATTAACGCTAGTAATATATTAAATATCACTTTTCTGTGACGTGGAGATACTTCTGCTGCTTTGATGCGCCCTACCTCTCCTAAAACATCCCGACTGAGCCACCGAGCTCGTAAATGAAATGCACTTGAATATATGCAGCATTGGACCCTTCGAATTTTCGACCTGTTTCCATATTGCCCATTCTTAGTAAAATTTTTGAAAAACTAATGCTTAGCCAGTTGCTCAGACATTTCAATACACATAATTTGCTTCATAGGAGACAGTTCGGATTTACGAGAGGTTGTTCAACTATAGACGCAGGGATTCATTTGCTTAAAAGTATATTCGCGGCATGGGAAGGTTCGCAAGATGCCTTGGGAATTTTCTGTGATCTGTCTAAAGCGTTTGACTGTGTGCACCATGACACTCTTGTCAGAAAATTACACCACTACGGTATCAGGAACAAGGCTCTCGAACTTCTGTCTTCTTATCTGGGCAATAGGATACAGAAGGTCGATATTAATGGTAAAAGATCTTCGGGGTCCCCTGTAGTTATGGGAGTCCCACAGGGGTCAATTCTAGGTCCATTCTTAGTATATATAAATGACTTACCTTATTATGTAAAGGATAAACATGAGATTGTATTGGTTGTGGATGATACCTCTTTGACATTCAAAATAAATAGACAGTTAGGTAATTATGACGAAGTTAACGATGCTCTCTCTAAAGTTATGCATTGGTTTAATGTTAATAATCTGCTTTTAAATGATAAAAAGACTAAAGTAATTAAGTTCTCAACACCTAATGTAAGACAGGTGACTACCAATGTACATGTTAATGGAACTAATTTAGCCCCTGTGGAGACAACTGTGTTCTTGGGTATAACAATCGACTCCCAACTACAATGGGGCCCACAAATTGAAAAATTATCAGGAAAACTAAGTTCTGCAGCCTATGCAGTGAAAACTATTAGACGGCTCACTGATGTTGATACGGCTAGAATAGTTTATTTCAGCTACTTTCACAGTATTATGTCATACGGAATTCTTCTTTGGGGTAACTCCGCGGACATTAACACCATCTTTTTATTGCAAAAAAGAGCCATAAGAGCTATCTACAAACTTGGTCCCCGGGAGAGCCTTAGGGAAGAATTCAAAGAAATAAATATTCTAACAGTCGCATCGCAATATATCTATGAAAATCTTTTGTATGTCCATAAAAACATAGACTCATTTTGTAAAAAGAGTGATGCTCATAACATAAATACTAGATATAAGCAAAATCTTGTGTTACATCCAAGCCGTCTCCACAAAATAAGTAATTCTTTTATGGGGCAATGTATACGGTTCTATAACAAACTTCCCAGCAATATAAGAGAATTGTCAATAAACAAATTTAAAACTACCATTAAAGCCAAATTGTGTAGCAGGGCATATTATAAAGTATCTGACTATATTAATGATAAAAATGCCTGGGATTGAGTCGATCCAATTATAATGTAATTAATAAATTATGTAAATTTGTTTGGATACCAAAAGAGGGATGCCTGAGTTTTTTGGCAGTATTTTTATCAGTGCTCACCTAGTCATGACCTGCACGGTAGGGAAAAAAATTGTGACGATTCCAAACAAATGTAGCCATTTTTACGGAATAAAAAGATTTTGACTTTGACATTGAATATTCTGAGATGTCCACTGTGATTAATAATCAGCGTGCTTTTTGATATTGAGTAGAAGGTTCATAGGGATAAAGATATATTTCTGATAATTCTTGAAAATATACTAACATCTTGTCAAAATGAAAGACACATTTTTTTTGATTTCAGCACTTTATGAAATCTTGATACGGCTTTTCGTAATGTAGTACATCCACTTGTTTTGGTAATTTGTTAGAAATGTTCTTTGATGCTGTAAAAGTATATGGTGGTGTGTTCATCAATGCTCGTCATTAATTTTTTAGAACGAAGTAATTAATTTTTACATGGAATTGGTAGTCCATTGTAAAAATTAATTACTTCGTTCGAAATTCCTGCTATCGAATACCGATAGCAGGAAACTAATACGGGCATTCGAAAACCTATATTTTTTTTTGTACAACGTCGAAAGGCATACAAGCATACGATCCACTTGATGTTAAACGGTTACCGTAGCCTATGAACTCTTACAAATTAAGTATCATTCGCGCGATGCCACCTCTGCTGCTAACACTGCAACTTCTTAAGGGTTTTGAACTCAACCACTCGCAGTAAAACAATAACCCTCCAGGGAGTTGTTATTTGGCTGTAGTTTTCTGAGGCGGTACTTCCCCAGACGAGCTGTTTTGAGGCGACTATACCTTTCTTAAAAACACCCAGAACCATGACAAACAGAGATGTTCATGCACATGCATCGAGTGAGCTAGTTACCGCTATACCTCTGAGGAGTTGCTGAAAACGAGAGTTGAGCGAGCGATTACGGGTACGGCACACTAGCTTCTCATGTTTGTCTGGTAGCCAGAGTACGTAGCATAAAAAAAACGATGGTCGGTTTAGACTGGACAACACAATAATTATTCAAGAGAAAGGATATATAAGCGTAGAGGATAATATAATAATAACTTAAATATATAATAACCTAAATAGATATATAATTTTAATTAAGCTTCGCTATCAGACTGACTTCTTAATCTCCATCTCATCGAAGACAAGCTCACCGAAACACGGCTTAGGTGGAATGGACAGGTTGTGAGGCGACCAGAGAACCACATGACTAGAAAAGTCCTGTACCTAGATACCGGTCCAAAGCGGCGGAAAAGACCCCTACGGACTTGACAGTCCAACATTAATAGTGACCTGAAGAAGATGCAAACAAATGATTCGACGACCCAGGACAGAATTGCCTGGCGAAGGATGACAAGGATATCCGACCCCAAATGAATTGGGAATGAAGCTAGGTAGATGATGATATCAGACTGACTTCTCGTCAGACTAGAGCGCCTCGGCATATACAGCACCAAGTGGATAAGCAAGTAGATTCAAGCTAAAAAGACGTAAGGTACGGCTTCATCTGAGCCGCCAGACTGAAAAAACCTCCGGCGCGGTAACAGATTAGAAATAGAGGGTTGTTGTTCCCGTAAGCGTGTGATATCACTAGACAGCTTCTGACTAAGTGTTGTTGCCTTAGCTGGTGAGATGATAACACGTAACAACTTCACATCAAGTGAGCCTCATAGTTGATTGCCCCTTGATGAAGAATAAAAATAGTATTTGTCGTGAACGTGCAATATTCGCTCGGGAACTCGTCCCACTTCGCCCCAACCCCTATTTACGTGTTAGGTAAGGAGGGTGCTTTACCTTTGTCCGCCTGATCAATTCGTAACTTGCACAAAATCACTCCATCGCGAAGGGATAAGTCGATTTACGCTTTTATTCGCCGATGATTTTGGTGCTTTTGTCCTAATGTTATTTTCTTTTGTTATTTTCCGTTTAATCTTCGAATGGAATGGTTCATTTGAGACCCGGTCAAGTTAATAGGCTTATTATAGTATGTCAGGGATAGGAAATAAAATACTTTATTCTTTATTCACTCCCGCTGTGATTTTTATTGTAACCAGATGTATTTTACCGTTTTTGATTTTTTTTAATTACAAGTACATAATTTATCAACAACAAAACCGTAATTTAATATTACGAATTGAAAAATAAATAATAAATGACAGAAGCACTTTGGAAACATTCATCTTTGTCAATATTAAAAACAATGTTCTAAAATAGGTTTAGTTACAACACGTATAAAGTAAGAACGAATGCCTCTGTTACAATATCTTTCTATTGTGAAGTATATATATCATGGACGTGTTTTATCAATTTCGTAAAATTATTGTATGCAGGTTGGTTGTGCGAAAATAACAGCAAGCCAGTGAACGAAAAAAACACTGTTTTTTTCGTTCACTGCAGCAAGCCCGTACATATATAATGGATATAGCTTAAATATTCGATATTCTAAAATCTCAAAGAGCAAGTGACCGCTACTTCACAGAACGGTACACAGCATGTTGCTTTTTTTTTATACTACGTCGGGAGGTATACAAGCATACGGCCCACCTGATGTAAAGCGGGTACCGTAGCCTATTAACGCTTGCGATATAGTATCACTCGCGCGATGCCTCCTCTGCTGCTCACACAGCAACTCCTTGGGAGCTTACTGGTGACCTCACTCACACGCAGGAACACAACAACCCTCTAGGGAGTTGTTATTTGGCTGCGGTTTTCTGTGAGGTAGAGGTACTTCCCCAGACGGGCTGAAATTGCTTATTTTGTTAAAACACTTTTATATAAATGTTGCTAAAATTATGTAATGTACTACATAATGTTAAAAATGTCCTCCGATGACATACCGCGGACTCAACGCACACGATGTGGGATCAAATATCCGCGGAAACTAGTGAAACAGTCGCTATACAACATTTTTATATTTCATGTCATGTTTATCTTAGTTAATATTAATCGTAATCAATTATTTGATGCATTAACATGCCAAATGTTAGTGCTATTTATAGTTAATAGATTCAGTCAAATTTACATGCAATTTTATCCAACCTGCTTTGTGCACTTCCACGACCAATTAGTTCATGCGGTCTAACGCCCACTACCGTTAGTTGGTGCATCATGCTGTCGCTACCATGGCTGCTCCGGTAGTCTCTGCCTCGGTTCCTGCGTTAGTCAGCCATCTGGAACAGAAATCGCATGCCACCGTTGCTGCCATGGCTGCCCTGGTCGTCGCTGCGATAGTTGTTTCACCTCTCCACGAGGCATCTTGAAAAGCTGTAGATGTCAGTCGTTAGAATAAGAAGAAGCTAAGACGCCCGCATTTGACGAGCTCGGTAGCTCAGTCGTGAATGACGCGACATCAACGCTCGTGGGTTCGATTCCCACACAAGGCAAACATTTGTGTGCATGGACATGTCTGTTTGTCTTGGTCTGAATGTTTTAAGAGAGGTAGGGCGCATCAAAGCAGCCCGTCTGGGGAAGTACCTCCACCTCCACCTCACAGAAAACCGCAGCCAAATAACAACTCCCTAGAGGGTTGTTGTGTTCCTGCGTGTGAGTAAGCTCCCAAGGATTTATTGTGTAAGCAGCAGAGGAGGCATCGCGCGAGTGATACTTAATATATCGCAAGCGTTATTAGGCTACGGTACCCGCTTTACATCAGGTGGGCCATATGCTTGTATGCCTCCCGACGTAGTATAAAAAAAACTATTGCGCGATCCGGTCTGTCTATATCCCCGGTTTTCGGGGGACGTTTCGTACGCGCTACTTTTAAACCCTCGTGTGGGTCATGCGATTCAGTTCTAAGTGATATACTTCGACGGACAGAAAAGTACCCCGGGGAATGTAGGTCCTTTGAATTCCTTGGGTACGGAACCCTAATAATGTGTTGCGTAACACGAACGGTATTACAAACTCGAACTGAAGCTCCCGAATTAACTAAAGTTGCTAAATGATTATATCAATATTACAGATAAAACAGAACGAAGTTTCTAAAGCAGTCATTTTTAGAAATGATCATAAAACCTTAAAAAAATACCATTCCCTTCCAATTTATTCAAGGTTGAGTATCGAACCTTTAAAGAGAAGTATCCTCACAAAAAAGTCCTGAAGGGATTCATTAAGAATGTATCAAAGAGTGTAAAAGTGTGTCAACAGGGTATCAGGTATGGAACAGCTCCTTAAGTATTCAGTAAGTGTCATTGATATTTGATACGCAGGAAGATGGCGCATACTCGTTCACACTGCTATATATATATATATATTGGGTATAAAAAATATACTCAACGGACTTTGACACTGGCTCCGTCATCGCTTAAAAATAATATTTATAATAATAACATCAAATTTTATACTTTTTGAGAAAAGCTATTAAATGTGTGTAAAACTTACATTAGAAAGTAAGTTTACTTTACTTCGCGTTTTTTATTAATGAAAACAATAACATAAAGTTGCTTCATTAATACGCGAGATGGCGACAGTGTTGACGGTGTCAAAGAGTGCACGCGGGGAAGTTCGGAGTAACAATTGGCAATAGCGCGCCGCAGGAGAGACTATTTTCGGCCAAGCTAAAGGTACCTTGTAGTACGTGTGCTTATATGCACCTTCTGGTCACTATGCTTGCAACGACTCGTTTCCTTTATCATAAAATTTGTAGATTTTTGTGGCGACCATAGTGTGACAATTGTTAACTATGCCGGCGCAAGTCCGTATGAATTAATTGGTGGCGGAAGCACACAAACCAGGTTAAATTAAATTGCATGTAAATTTGACTTTCGCAAAATAACGCCTGAATCTAGACTAGCCTGAATATAGAATCAAGACGGGCTGCTTTGATAAATAAATCTGGTTAAGTCTTCATTCATAGTAAAGGGTCTGTCTTACACTGTGCTATGCCACAAGTCACAAAACTCATAATTTTTGAGAAAGTTTGGTATTTAAATTTTTTTTTTTTTCGTAATAGGTACACTTACTTTTACTCTACTTAGTAAAGTTTGTTGGATTTGTGTAATGAACCAAGTGGTATGAGAAATATGAATATTTAGGCGCCATTGGGTCACCATAGTCTTCAGAATCAACAAGCGAACAATGTTACACACTGCAATTATGTGAACAAGATGTTGATTATTTCTCCTTCAATTTAATTTGAAGGTGTGCGTCTTGGGAGTTCAGCTCTCTCAGGAGCTGGGTAGTTAGGTACTGGTGTAATACGGAGGTAACTCCCACGGTCGCAGCTTCTTTAGCGATGTGCATATTGTTAAAAATTCTATCGTGAGGTGCATTGCATATTTACTAAAGATGTTTTCAACATTTTTGTTTCAGGCTGCAATTGGTCCCATCAATTTTTGCGATGCTCATCTATATATACATACGGCCCATGGGACCTGAAGTAGTTACCGTAGCTAAATAACGCTCGCAGAATAGGAATCTCTCTCGCTTGCATGAATACTAAAACCCTAAACGGGTTTGTATTGGCCGCGATTTTATGTAAGAATCCTCCAGGTAATTGTTTTTTTATACTATTCTGTATTTTTACGTCAAGTTCCTCACGATGTACGAGGAAATGAGGTAGTTTCGTTTTACTTCAAAGTCGGCCTAATGAAATAAAAGAAAAAAAAAATGAGTTTTGATCAGAATTTCCGATCAATCACTGCACGTTTCCTAATGTAAACAGCATATATTCTCTCTGTCTACCATGCAAGGATGATGCAGATGTATATGTAGGATAATATATAAAAAAAGGTATTTAATTTTACGTACCTAATTGATATTGTAAGCTGTAATTCTCTTCAAATACATTATGACCGCTTGAAAAAAATGTTTATTGAATATTTCGATCATTGCAATTAGATTTTTCAGTGGACGAAGACATGCGTTCAACTCAATTAAAGCCTTGTATGATACAGAATGATAATAAAAAAAATGAAATTAGCTATTAATCCATAAAATCCTAATTTTTCATTCAAATTGTGACAACAAACCTGCTATTATTTTATCTGTTATTTAAGTTTTTATGTCAAACACATTCATATGAATATGGTAAATATTCGCCACTCGATTGCATATAAAAATGGATATTCTTATCAACTTCAATTTGTCATCAATCTATGCATCTATGGTTGTTTTACAGAGGCTTTATACTTAGACAAATTATTAGACTGTGAAAAGAGAGTAGTATTTAGATGGACTATCAATCATCACGCCTTGTCCCTTGCGGGGTCGGCAGATCATTTAAAATAACCGAGCGCCACATAACTGCGTCCTTACACACCTTAGTCGCTTCTTTAACATTCATAGCTCTTTAGACCCGTTCACTTGGTTACTAGGGCTCCAGGTACCATCTTCTGATAAGAAAACCGGTTCGGTCGTGATAGGTAAGTCTAGGCCTTCTTCGGTTCCTACATCGTTCTATTTTATCGTTGTTATCTGTTTCGTCATTTCCTCTTGAATTATTTCTATTTATCCGAACAAACGAATCTTTTCTCTGTAATCTATATCTATATATATATAAAAATTAATGTATGTCTGTATGTCCTCTATGGACTCAAAAACGGCTGGGCAGATTTTGATGAAATTTTCAGGGAATCTTTAGATCAGTCCAGCGGGTGATCCTGTGAAGTTTGGTAGCGATCAGATCACTCGTGCGAAGCCGGGGCGAGTAGCTAGTATATAAATAAAAATCAATATATGTATGTTTGTCCTCTATAGACTCGAAAACGACTGTAACGATTTTGTTAAAAAAAAAACAGGAAAATCTTCAGATTAGCCTAGAATCACCCCGACCCTGTAAAGTTAGGTGAATTACTCGTGCGATATCACCCGCGCGAAGCCGGGACGGGTAGCTAGTAACTATAATTGTTAATAAATAATAACATTCCGATAACCAATATCTCACCCAAGGGTCATTAATGTGAAGCAGGTGTACTGTATCAATATAATGAAAAATTTTAAGACAGTTTGTAATAAATTGATTGATTATGAACACTGACGGCTCGAGTTAACGCTGAATAATAGATCGGATCAATTAGCCAGCCATCGCCGAGTTGGGCTTCAACTTTGTCTCTCGGCTTTAGTCGTTACGTATTCAGTTATAAGTATCTGACTGTAATATAAATAGTATTCATGGAAAATAGTGCTAAACTAACAAGGCACCTTCTCGAGAACTTATGGTAGGTAACTTTACTCACTCGTAGGAATACAACAACCCTCCGGTTCTTTAGGTGTGGTTTTAGTTTAGTATACAATGTCGGGAAGCATGTAAGCATACGGTCCCCTTGATGTAAAGTGGTCACCGTAGCCTACGAATGCTTGCGATGAAGTATCACTCGCACGTTGCCACCCCTGGTAATAACACAGCAATTCATTAAGAGCTTACTGGTATCCTCACCAACCACGCAGGAAAACACCAACCCTCTAGGAAGTTGTTTTTTGGCTGCGGTTTTCAGTGAGGTATTCGGACTACTTTGATGCGCCTAATCTCTCTTAAAAACCTCCTGACCTTACATACAAATAGACATGTTCGTGCACACAAATGTTTGTCCTGTGTGGGAATCGAACCCACGAGCGGTGATATCAAAGTAATATTACTCCACCTGCGGTTTTCTGTGAGGGAAAGTACCTCCACCTTACAGAAAACCGCAGCCAAATAACGTCTCCCTGGAGGACTGTTCTGTTCCTTCGAGTGAGTGAGGTCACCAGTAAGCTCCTAAAGAGTTGATGTGTTAGCACCGAGAGGTGGCATCGCTTGAGTAATACTTAATGTATTGCAAGCGTTCAGAGGCTACGGTAACCTTTATATTACTAGCGTATGACTCTCCTATCCTAAAACTTTCTTCATATTGTTTGCTGTTTTTGAAAATAAATATTCTATTGTATTATTTTCTGTTCTACTCTACTATATACTAATTTTCACTTCAAAGTATCTGTAAGGTCAATTTTGAGGTTTATAATCACCATTCATCCAATGCTGAATGAAAAAAAAATATATGAATCCTAGTGGAGATGCCACTGAAACAAAATCAGACAATGTTCGGTCGGACCCACAACAGACTCTCTCGTACTGGAGTACTCGGGGCATCCTACGACAAGCGACCGTGGCACTCCGTGTCTAAGTGATAAGCTGGCCATGTTACATGAGACATGTTGCATTTGAAGTTGTTATGATAAATTGGACATCTTTGAAAATTCTATTATCTAAAACAGTGATTCTCAGCAGGCAATAAAAAAGCGAACGGTCCCAAAGGAAGGAGCAAAACGTATCGATCCGAACCGTTAACGGCGCGGTGGCTATGAACAGTTGTTCTCATCAACTTTGTTCAATAATGGACATCCTACGGAGTTTACCCGGCGGTCGGCCATCCGGCCGTCCGGTTTTCAACCGGCTTCTGCAATGCACAATGAGAAAAAAATATTCCGTTTAGAGTGTTAACTTTATTGAAAGGTAAGACAATTTGTAAGGTGGTTGCCGGAGGCTATGTTTGCAAAGCACACCGTTGAAGACTTACTCGTAGCTTAACGAAGTGCTATGTAACGGCTATAGCCAGGAGCATTGCAGCAGGGTCTTGGCGGAGCTTTCAGTCTTAATACAGGCAATGGTCGCGGTTGCTTAAGTCCAACTCGGTTTTCGTATTAGATATATTTTTTATTGCTATTAACCTAAATAGCTCTGTAGATTTTGCTCACCCATACCTTTTGTTACATTTATACTTAACTAGCTTTTACCCTCGGCTTTGCTCGCATTGATAAAAAAAAAATATATTTTTTAATAAAAAGCACCCAATTTTACTTCTGATACCTCCAAGAATATGTGTACAAAGTTTCATAATGATCAGTTCAGTAGTTTTCGCGTGAAAGCGTAACAAACAAACGGACATTCACATTTATAATATTACGAGTAGTAGGATACAGACTGTGGACCGTTCATTGGCTGACTGAGTCGTAACCAATAACATATCCGTAACCTGCTCAGTAGTCACGTTCAGTAAAATTCTGTCCTGTTCTTAATAGTATTCGTTTTGTTGAGTATGCATGTATGTTGAGGTGCGTCTTAAAACCATAGAATTGGCATAGTTATTTTATTATACTACTCGTATGTAGTTGGGATTCGAGAGGTGCGCGTAAGCCAATACCCCTGAGCAGTACCCGTTCACGAGTTGATGCGTGAGGCGGCCATCGTCATAATGGATGAACCATTTTGAAGGGAACAAGACAACCCACCAGACGATGCCAACGCCCGTTTGGAGGTAGCCGTCAAGGTCATGCACTGTTGCGTACTTGTACGGTATTGTCACGGCTTTAGAAGCTCTACCACTAGACAATTCAAACCAATTTGGTCAGTAAAAGTCCACAAACGAGGTTGTAGGACCACCATACGTACTCAAATTTAGCTTTATTGTAAACACAAGACAAGATATTTCAACCGCAGCTTGTTTAAAGATGTACTTCTTTATCTCGAGCTTCTCTCATTAGATATTACAGTCGTTAAGACAAGTTACTGCTCGCAACTAATCGGAAACAAATATGGTGTAGTAAGCTCTAAACACCTTTATTTTTTTTTTCGATTTGATTTAGCAAGTCTGTATGTCTTGGTCTGTACGTTGCCCTACCGGGGAAGTACCTTCTCTTCACAGAACACCGCAGTCAAATAACAACTCCCTGGAATGTTGTGACATTCCTGCGAGGGAGTGAGGTTATCGGTAAGCTCCTAAAGAGTTAATAGAGTGGTAGGTGGTACCATACGTCATGACAGACAATAAATGCCCAATCCATTTCAATGAAGTTTGCACTCTACATTGAATATATTGGTTCAGGCATTACAGATATTTTTTTTCCATTAGCGCCGTACCGTAGTCTGAATCTATAGCTGATATAGCAGGCTTTTGCGTCCATTAGGATTACCTAGCTATTATTGTGAATTATTTACCTTTCCGGAGTAGCACAGAGTGCATAAACGGCTTTTGTAACGCGCCTAACCGCACGTTAAGCTGGAATATAAACAGAGAGCTAGTCACGTACGATGACGTACGATATGATTGTATCGTGCACAGGCAGCTCCTGCGTTTGATAACAGTTGCAACAGCCTATGTTAAAAGAGCATTAGTCGCTGATATAACACTTTGATAATATCTCCATCTAAACTGTTAACAAATCTTACAGCATCATCTTTAAAATACCAATCCGTACAATTCATCCGCACTCATTGTTCCATAGAATGTGCTTTGTTTTTATATTAATTATGCTGTTTAAAGATCAACCATTTTTAGGGTTCCGTAGCCAACAAAAACCCTTATAGTTTCGCCATGTCCGTCCGTCCGTCTATCAGCAGCTTAGCTCAGAGACTAGAAAGCTGTAATTTGGCATGGATATATATATATATATATATATATCGTCGCATCATGAAAATTAATTCTTAAGATCCCACCTAAGGCGCTGTAGTAATTTTATTAAAACGAACGCCATCTATTAGCTAGTTCCAGAAACTATCATAGGCGGCGCTGTTCTGAGGTTGTTTGGAGCCGCTCAGTGGGGTTACATTCTTCATGCTAAAAGGGTGGTGACGAAAGTGGGGGCGACTGACAGGCGACGCACTTTTCCATCACGTGCCGTACCGAAAACACCCTATTGAGCTCCAAATAACTTTAATCGATTTGCATCTGATTATTTGTTGCATATTTGTGTAAAACGTGTTTCGGAGGATCAATACACGTACCTAACTAATCTATCAGGGCTTTTATTTCGTGTGCCTTCGAATGGATGAGCAAGAATCCTCGTTATATATATATATATATATATTAGTAACGGCGACAAAATGGTAAAATAAAATCTAGAAAGAACATTTTTAGGGTAGGCACCTCTTCGACACGTCCGTCCGTCCGTCTATCAGCAGCTTAGCTCAGAGACTAGAAAGCTGTAATTTGTCATGGATATATATATTAGTCACGGTGACAAAATGGTAAAATAAGATCTAGAAAGAACATTTTTAGGGTACCTTCTCTACACGTAAATGATGTATTTTTTTCCCATCTAGCCCATAGTGTGAGGTATCGTTGGATAGATCTTTTAAAATTACTTAGACAGGGTTTTGTGAAAACATTTTTTTTAATTGAGGAATTCATTTGTGAAATGTTAATCTAATAAAGCTTAAAAAGTGCTAATTTTTGTTAGACCGTTAATGTTCATAGTATAAAAAAAATCGGCCAAGTGCGAGTCGGACTCGCGCACCAAGGGTTCCGTACCATTATCTATAAAATCGGCCAAGTGCGAGTCGGACTCGCGCATTAAGGGTTCTGTACCATTATCTATAAAAACGGCAAAAAAAATCACGTTTGTTGTATGGGAGCCCCCTTAAATATTTATTTTATTCTATTTTTTAGTATTTGTTGTTATAGCGGCAACAGAAATACATCATCTGTGAAAATTTCAACTGTCTAACTATCACGGTTCATGAGATACAGCCTGGTGACAGACGGACGGACGGACGGACGGACGGACGGACGGACGGACGGACGGACAGCGGAGTCTCAGTAATAGGGTTCCGTTTTACCCTTTGGGTACGGAACCCTAAAAAAGTCTTGTTTGTAGTCCGCATTATTGAATCAATGAATTGTGATGCGAAACTACGAAAATTTTCTTTGCGCGTGGTCCAACACGCAGTTGCACCGGTGTTTTTCATGTGAACGAGCCAATCATGTAAAAGACAGAATTAAAAACATATTACAGACTACGAACCGTTCATTGGCTGACTGTAGTGGTAACCAATAACAAATCCGTAACCTGCTTAGTATACGTTCAGTAAAATTCTGTCCAGCAAATGTTCATTCAGCCAGGAATATACACTTGAAGTGATAGACGCGATAAACTTGTTATGTGCCCGATCTGTGATGCCACTTTTTTTCTGCATATGTTTTTTTTATACAAAGTCGGGAGCCATGCAAGCATACGGCCCACCTGATGTAAAGCGGTTACTGTAGCCTATGAACGCATGCAATACATTAAGTATTACTAGCGCGATGCCATCTCTGCTCCTAACATAGCAACTCCATAGAAGATTAATGGTAACCTCACTCACACTCAGGAACACAACAAACCTCTAGGGAGTTGTTATTTGGCTGTGGTTTTCTGTAAGGTGGTGGTACTTCCTCAGACGGGCTGCTTCGATGCGCCCTATTTCTCTTAAAATACCCATACCAAGTCAAACAGACATGTTTATTAACATAAATATTAGTCCTGTATGGGAATCGAACCGACGAGTGTTGTTGACAAAGTAACGTAAGAACGCGTTTCGCCACTGCGCCAACGAGCTCGTCGTAAGGTTTTTACTTGTGGTATTAACAAAGTTAGTCAGGAGCTCTAGGAACCGGCGTGAAAAGAGCTATGAATGTTAAAGAAGCCAGTGAGACGTGTAAGGGCCGAGTTACGTGTCATTTGGTTCTCTCTGCCTACCCCGCAACGAATTCGACGTGAAGTTACAGATAGATAGATCTTAATCGTTCCTCTCCCATATTTCTACCCTATTTTAAATCCTTTCAGATATACTTAATTATGAATCATTTTAGTGTGATAAGTTTATCATATTCAAAGACTTTTCCCTAAAATAAAATGCGCGTGAAAGTACGATCAGTAATTCATAAGCACGTACATTCACGCACGAATTACAGAGGTGCTTATCAGGCTGTTTAGGTCCTGAATGAATTACCATAATGTGTGAATAATATGACATATTCTTTCTACGATGCTCGATGTTCTGTAGTACATATATTGTATTAATTGCTACTTGTGGCTTTTTCTGCGCGGAGTTAGGTTTCTTTAATTTCACAAAGCACCCTAGGATGTTGTCTATCTATTCATATTCGATATCTTTTTTACTGCTATTAAGCTAAATAGTTCTATCGGTTTTGCTCGCCCATACCTTTTGTTACATTTATAGTTAATACAGACTGTGGACCGTTCATTGGCTGATTGTAGTCGTAACCAATAAGAAATCCGTAACCTGCTCAGTAGTCACGTTCAGTAAAATTCTGTCCTGTTCTTAATAGTGCTAGTTTTGTTGAGTATGCATGTATGTTGAGGTGCGTCTTAAAACTATAGAATCAGCATAGTTATTTTATTACATTATGTAGTTGGGATTCGAGAGGTGCGCGTAAGCTAGTACCCCTGAGCAGTACCCGTTCACGAGTTGACAGGACAACCCACCAGACGACGCCAACGCCCGTTTGGAGGTAGTAACCGTGAAGGTCTTGCACTGTTGCGTACTTGTACGGTATTGTTACGGCTTTAGAAGCTCTACCACTAGACAATTCAAACCAATTTGGTGAGTAAAAGTCCACAAACGAGGTTGAAGGACCACCATACGTACTCAAATTCAGTTTTATTGTAAACACAAGACAAGTCATTTCAACCGCAGCTTGTTTAAAGATGTATTTCTTTATCTTGACCTTCTCTCGTTTATCTAACGAGAGAAGCTCAAGAACATGCCGTTAGTTTTACAGTCGTTAAGACAAGTTACTGCTCGCAACTAATCGGAAACAAATAATATATGGTATTTTTTTTTCGATTTGATTAACATGTCTGTATGTGTTGGTCTGTGCGTTGCCCTACCGGGGAAGTACCTTCTCTTAACAGAACACCGCAGTCAAATACCAAATAATATAAATACCAACTCCCTGGAAGGTTGTGACGTTGCTGCGAGGGAGTGAGGTTATCGGTAAGATCCTAAGGAGTTAATAGAGTGGTAGGTGGTACCATACGTCATGACAGACAAAAAAATGCCTAACCCATTTCAATGAAGTTTGCACTCTGCATTGAATATATTGGTTCAGGCATTACAGATATTTTTTTTCCATTAGCGGCGTACCGTAGTCTGAATCTATAGCTGATATAGCAGGCTTTTGCGTCCATTAGGATTACCAAGCTATTATTGTGAATTATTTACCTTTCCGGAGTAGCACAGAGTGCATAAACGGCTTTTGTAACGCGCCTAACCGCACGTTAAGCTGGAATATAAACAGAGAGCTAGTCACGTACGATGACGTACGATATGATTGTATCGTGCACAGGCAGCTCCTGCGTTTGATAACAGTTGCAACAGCCTATGTTAAAAGAGCATTAGTCGCTGATATAACACTTTGATAATATCTCCATCTAAACTGTTAACAAATCTTACAGCATCATCTTTAAAATACCAATCCGTACAATTCATCCGCACTCATTGTTCCATAGAATGTGCTTTGTTTTTATATTAATTATGCTGTTTAGAGATCAACAATTTTTAGGGTTCCGTAGCCAACAAAAACCCTTATAGTTTCGCCATGTCCGTCCGTCCGTCTATCAGCAGCTTAGCTCAGAGACTAGAAAGCTGTAATTTGGCATGGATATATATATATATATATATATATATATATATGTCGTCGCATCATGAAAATTAATTCTTAAGATCCCACCTAAGGCGCTGTAGTAATTTTATTAAAACGAACGCCATCTATTAGCTAGTTCCAGAAACTATCATAGGCGGCGCTGTTCTGAGGTTGTTTGGAGCCGCTCAGTGGGGTTACATTCTTCATGCTAAAAGGGTGGTGACGAAAGTGGGGGCGACTGACAGGCGACGCACTTTTCCATCACGCGCCGGACCGAAAACACCCTATTGAGCTCCAAATAACTTAAATCGATTTGCATCTGATTATTTGTTGCATATTTGTGTAAAACGTGTTTCGGAGGATCAATACACGTACCTAACTAATCTATCAGGGCTTTTATTTCGTGTGCCTTCGAATGGATGAGCAAGAATCCTCGTTATATATATATATATATATATATATTAGTAACGGCGACAAAATGGTAAAATAAAATCTAGAAAGAACATTTTTAGGGTAGGCACCTCTTCTACACGTCCGTCCGTCCGTCTAACAGCAGCTTAGCTCAGAGACCAGAAAGCTGTAATTTGGCATGGATATATATATTAGTCACGGTGACAAAATGGTAAAATAAGATCTAGAAAGAACATTTTTAGGGTACCTTCTCTACACGTAAATGATGTATTTTTTTCCCGTCTAGCCCATAGTGTGAGGTATCGTTGGATAGATCTTTTAAAATTACTTAGACAGGGTTTTGTGAAAACATTTTTTTTAATTAAGGAATTCATTTGTGAAATGTTAATCTAATAAAGCTTAAAAAGTGCTAATTTTTGTTAGACCGTTAATGTTCATAGTATAAAAAAAATCGGCCAAGTGCGAGTCGGACTCGCGCACGAAGGGTTCCGTACCATTATCTATAAAATCGGCCAAGTGCGAGTCGGACTCGCGCATTAAGGGTTCTGTACCATTATCTATAAAAACGGCAAAAAAAAAATCACGTTTGTTGTATGGGAGCCCCCTTAAATATTTATTTTATTCTATTTTTTAGTATTTGTTGTTATAGCGGCAACAGAAATACATCATCTGTGAAAATTTCAACTGTCTAACTATCACGGTTCATGAGATACAGCCTGGTGACAGACGGACGGACGGACGGACGGACGGACGGACGGACGGACGGACGGACAGCGGAGTCTCAGTAATAGGGTTCCGTTTTACCCTTTGGGTACGGAACCCTAAAAAAGTCTTGTTTGTAGTCCGCATTATTGAATCAATGAATTGTGATGCGAAACTACGAAAATTTTCTTTGCGCGTGGTCCAACACGCAGTTGCACCGGTGTTTTTCATGTGAACGAGCCAATCATGTAAAAGACAGAATTAAAAACATATTACAGACTACGAACCGTTCATTGGCTGACTGTAGTGGTAACCAATAACAAATCCGTAACCTGCTTAGTATACGTTCAGTAAAATTCTGTCCAGCAAATGTTCATTCAGCCAGGAATATACACTTGAAGTGATAGACGCGATAAACTTGTTATGTGCCCGATCTGTGATGCCACTTTTTTTCTGCATATGTTTTTTTTATACAAAGTCGGGAGCCATGCAAGCATACGGCCCACCTGATGTAAAGCGGTTACTGTAGCCTATGAACGCATGCAATACATTAAGTATTACTAGCGCGATGCCATCTCTGCTCCTAACATAGCAACTCCATAGAAGATTAATGGTAACCTCACTCACACTCAGGAACACAACAAACCTCTAGGGAGTTGTTATTTGGCTGTGGTTTTCTGTAAGGTGGTGGTACTTCCTCAGACGGGCTGCTTCGATGCGCCCTATTTCTCTTAAAATACCCATACCAAGTCAAACAGACATGTTTATTAACATAAATATTAGTCCTGTATGGGAATCGAACCGACGAGTGTTGTTGACAAAGTAACGTAAGAACGCGTTTCGCCACTGCGCCAACGAGCTCGTCGTAAGGTTTTTACTTGTGGTATTAACAAAGTTAGTCAGGAGCTCTAGGAACCGGCGTGAAAAGAGCTATGAATGTTAAAGAAGCCAGTGAGACGTGTAAGGGCCGAGTTACGTGTCATTTGGTTCTCTCTGCCTACCCCGCAACGAATTCGACGTGAAGTTACAGATAGATAGATCTTAATCGTTCCTCTCCCATATTTCTACCCTATTTTAAATCCTTTCAGATATACTTAATTATGAATCATTTTAGTGTGATAAGTTTATCATATTCAAAGACTTTTCCCTAAAATAAAATGCGCGTGAAAGTACGATCAGTAATTCATAAGCACGTACATTCACGCACGAATTACAGAGGTGCTTATCAGGCTGTTTAGGTCCTGAATGAATTACCATAATGTGTGAATAATATGACATATTCTTTCTACGATGCTCGATGTTCTGTAGTACATATATTGTATTAATTGCTACTTGTGGCTTTTTCTGCGCGGAGTTAGGTTTCTTTAATTTCACAAAGCACCCTAGGATGTTGTCTATCTAGGGAAGTACCTCCACCTCATAGAAAACCACAGCCAAATAGCAACTCCGTAATTAGACGGTTGTTTTGTTCCTGCGTGTGAGTGAGGTCACCAGTAAGCAGCTAAGGAGTTGCTGTGTTAGCAGTAGAGGAGGCATCGCGCGAGTGATACTTCGTGTATTACAAGCGATCATAGGCTACGGTAACCGCTTCACATCAGGTGGGTAGCTTGTATGCCTCCCGATGTTGAATAAAAAAAAACCTTAAATAAAAAATATATAACGCTACTACTTACCTTTAGCTACCTATTATCGAAATAATTATGACAATCAGATCGGTTTCAGGTTTTTTATAAGTGTAGGTTAAAAAGGTATAAACGAGTAAAATACGCAGTCATATTCCTTATGTTCAGATTAAAAGATTGTAGGATAATCAAATCAACAAGCAGGGAGCTTCACACTGTTTACACACATCTACACAAAATGTTCCCTAGAAAAATTGAAAAATTGTAAGTGGAAATGGTTTCCAGCGGTGACGCAAAACCTTTAATTAATTGAAAGATATTTGATGAAACCATAGGAGAATTTCAATACTACGGATTAGATCGCGTCTGCAATATAACTGGAGTTGCTAAGATGATTATAAATTCTTTTGCAAAGTAGTATGAAGGAATTAAATATAAGAATCACTAATTTCTTCACATTATAAAATTGATTATTTGTAATTTATTCTATAAATCAATGATTGATTCAAATAAAACTGACACCTAAGCAAAGAACCAATTTTATTGTTAGATACTATTATTACCTTGTTTGAACTTTAGATAGTTTAATCCTCTGAATTTTGTAAATTAATTAGCAAGGAGTGGTTTTCTTTAGTTTTATCATAACATTTTGATTAAATTAATGAGAAATATTGTTAAAGTTTCAAGATCTAGTAATGCACCTGCTCGCTAAGTAAAAATGAAATAAGTGTTTTAGTTTCTTTAACGAAATAAAAGCAAATAAACGTTTTATTAAGGGGTCACACTTGCTGAAATCACAGCTTGCCTTCGTCTGAACATGCTAGCGATTATCTCTTATGGTTTATTGCGGAATACGTTCCCGCATTATTCACATTATTGGACTTTGGTCGGTGGAGCCTGCTGCACTTATCTCATCATCAACGTCCCAGATATGCTCTATGGGATTAAAGTCGGGATTTTGAGTTTGCCAATCTAAATGACAAATTCGAACCTCTTGCATATGCAAGCACATGCATCTTCATTATTTGCATCGGTTTGGTACTCCATATCGCCATTGATCGTGTTTTCGTCAAGAGCGGCCAATGCAACCCGCATTGTGAGGAATTAGGACTTCTGTCCGAAGCCATAAGGTATGATTTCTTCAAAACATGCCTCTGTAATGCGTTCTCCTTGACTTCGTATTTATTATTATTATTCGTGTCTTCGTTCGTCATTCGCCGACGTCAGTCTTCGGATCTTCGCAGTACCTACATAGATATTCTAGATTCATTGGAGAACAATATCCTACTCCCTCTCTTGCTGAATTCATGACACAACAACACAATGAATTCATTTCCAGCGAAGCTAAGTCTGGCAACTCGATTTAGGGCCGTGGGCCAGGCGATGACTGCGTTTATTGATATCGAGAACTCAAAGCTTGACTCACCGAAAAAGGATCCGTGCCTCGTTACATGGTTTTATTGCAGAACCAGGCGGACGGAACTGGTATCTTTATTTACTCATATCACTGAATATCTTATCATTATACATCGAAACTATTTATCAATTCCTTCCACAATTGATGAAAAATATATATTCGATCCCGTCATTTTGTCTTTTATATTCCTCACTGCATAAAGGCCCCTGTATACGATACGATTTGTATTTACGATTCGTCGTTTCAGTCAGATCGGAAAGATAAATCTATAGTGTATGTCAATGTCATTAACGATCTGCTGCGATATCGTTTTCGATTAATCGAAGACAAATAAACAAAAACTCATGCAATCTTAGATATCGTAAATATAAATTGACAGTATATGGCTCTATGCGATCGACCATTATATTTATTGCCGCAGTCGTGCTAGTAATGCTTTAAATTATTGACATGCGAATATTGATTTAGTTTTAATAATTTCTTAACTCACTCTTTTCTAGGTGTTCTTTTTCACCAGCCAGATGAAATTTGCCGCCAGATACTCGTAGATTAGGAAAAGAAGTTTGTTAACCATTTTTAAAACATGGAATGTATTAAATTATTATTTGAGTTTCTGTTATGTGTGTGTTTGTGCTGGCATGCCTTTATCGCTATATCTACAAGTAAATGATCGATCGCAACAACCAATCGTTTCGTGTGTGTTCGGCTATTTGAAGCGTTTGATCCTCGTATTTTCTACATAGTGATCGAAGCGACGAGTTGTACCGTACACGGGGACTGAAAATATTTGATAGGCGTCGAAAGAGATAGGTGTACAAAAGACTATAATACTAAAGTTCATGCACCCTACCTATCCAAAATGATGTATGTATATCTTCACGCCAAGTCCCTTGCGGGGTAGGCAGAGAGAACCGAGCGCCATAAGACGCGGTCCTTGCATACTTCACTCGCTTCTGTGACATTCATAGCTCTTTTCATGCACGCTCGCCGGTTCCTGGGGCTTCTGACATCACCTTCTGATAAAACACGACCAATTTGGTCATGGTAGGTTAATCTCGGCCTTCCTCGGCTCCTACATCCTTCCACTTTTGCATTGTATATCTGTTTCGTCATTCTTTCGTCCCGCATTCTTTCTACATGTCCGAACCAACGGAGCATGCACTTTCTTATCTTAACACAGACACTCTCTTTTAGACCAACTTTTTCTCTCACGTCTTTATTACGAACGCGGTCAGCAAGCGTTATGCCACAAATTTTGCGCAATGCTCGCATCTCGACCGCATTTATTCTACTTTCATGCTCTCTCTGCCATACCCAGCTCTCACTTCCATAAGTTAGCGTTGGAATTAGCACCGCGTTGTGTACAGCGAGCTGTGCCTTCTGGCTTAGATATCGGCTGCCTAGAAGTTTACCCAACGCTCCATTCACCCTATTCCCGGCACTCACTCGTCTCTCCACATCAGCGGTGTACCTTCCATTGCTGCTAAAAGCACTTCCAAGATATACAATCTCATTCACTTGCTCCAACACTACATCATCAACCATAATCCTAGTGTTCGTTCTGGTTGTCTCTCTTTCAAATACCATTATCTTGGTTTTCTTCGCATTCAATTGTAAGCCTTTCTTCATACAATCATCTTTCATTGTTGTAACTAGTGTTCCAAAATGATAAGATATGCAATTTTCGTATTTAATATGAAAAATATAAAAAAACGGGTTGCACTCCGGGAGTGCCGGCAGAAGTGAAAACTTGAACATTAACGTTGTGCATTTTTAAATATTTTGGAATGGATAGGGAATAATTTCGCACGAATTGCTTTATTTATCAGTATAAAAGTACTATCATGTATGTGGTAAAATACAATATTCATTTATTGCGCTATCGTACACAAACATGACAATTTATATTACATTAAAATTTTTACACTTCAGAACTATTACAATTATTTTACATTAAAAAGTTTATCTCTCAAAAAAATCAACTTTCATCCATAATTTCAACGACTCTTTTCACCATCATCATTATACCAGCATCATCATCGCCAATCTCTAAAACTCAAATACACACGCACACTCGCGCAAGCGCCCTGCGCCGCTTAAACCAAACAGCGATGATGATAAACTACGTTGAACGAAACGCGTAAGCGCCAACATTTTCATGGCGCTTACAACGTTTTGGTTACGAGAAAATAATGCATTATGAACGATCAAGCGCTTCATGTTTTAATTGTTTAATTAAAACAGCGAACTTAAGTTCTAATTCTCACCAAAATCATACGGTCAGGGTCACGTGTCCTGACGCGAGTTTAACATTTTTTACTCATCCCAAAAAGTGCACAACGCCGGTAAAGAAGTTTTCACTTCAAAATTTTAACAAAAAAATACCGCTGCGAAGACCGTTTTGTTAGATTTAGACTGCCAACAAATTATTGAATTGGCCATACGACGACAGATCATTGCTGGAAATGATAAAGCTACGCAATCTGTCTTCGCTCAACATTGAAAAGTTTCGATGGCCATCTTTACCAGCTCTATTTAATTAAAAAAATGATACTTCTGAATGCGAATTCTCGATATTTTTTTTTGTTTGCTATAAATATCAAAATCGTTATGTGTGCCTATGATATTAGAGGAATTTTCTCAAATCTTCATGAACCCCACTATCAGAACTGAATTTTATGATATAAAAAATAAAATGGGACCAATCTGGAAGTACCTATATATACTCTTTCAAATAAAAAAAGTTTTTTTCAAATCGGTTTATAAATGACGGAGTTATGAAGTAACCTCCTCCTCTTTTGGAGTCGGTTAAAAAGAAACTTAAATATAGCATAAAAAACATAGAAAGAGCAGAAAACTGTTCTTAGTTCTGTTTTGATTTTTGTAATATGTTCTTATGCTACTATGTGTGATTAGTTGTCAAACTTAATTATCAGGTGATTCTGATATACATGTGCATGTGCGATCGGGTTCTAGGACTTTTTTATCTTCGGGTAGGACAAAGTCTTCCAATATCATATATGTTTTGTTTAGTGCGGAAATCGAACCCTCGGCCATAAATAAATAAAATAAATAAATATTGTCGGACAAATTACACAGCGCCACCTAGCCCCAAAGTAAGCGAAGCTTGTGTTATGGGTACTAGACAACTGATAAACATGCGTAAATTTTTTTTGTAAATACATACTTATTATACATAGAAAATACCCAGACCAATACAAACAGACATGTTCATGCACACAAATGTTTGTACTGTGTGGGAATCGAACCCACGAGCGTTGGTGTCCAAGTAGCGTAACAGCGCGTTCCACCACTGAGCCACCGAGCTCGTCAAAGAAAGTCGCCATAGGAAGTAACGTAGCCACTGTCACCTCGACCACAGTGCTCGTCAATTACCACGTCTAGATTACACATGTATATAATAATGAATCATTCGAGAACCATTAACTTAAACGCAATGTAATTTAAACGCAATTATCTATCCATGAAACAGAACTACCGTCTGAACAACAGCTGAACTTTAAAGCGATCCAATTTCCTGAAAATAGGGAATAGTTGATGATAGAATTTCCACTATTAAATACAGAGAGCGTCTGAACTGTACGCAAGTTACTCAACGGTGATAAATTTTCAGGACCAGAAATAACCCTGCTATTAGAAAATTTCGCAAAAATGAACTCATTGTTTATACTAGGTACATGATGCAAAGTTTATTGTATAAACGGAAAAATAACTATAAATAATATTTATCTATATATATCTTGTCTTCACGCCAAGTCCCTTCCGTGGTAGGCAGAGAGAACCGAGCATATTTAACATTCATAACCAGCGACGTATTAAAAGGTAGACACGTTATACACCAACATTATAGTATTTTAAAATGGTGCAGATAGTGCTATATCTACGTATATTTATTTATTATGACACTTTGCTCTACGAGAGACGAATGGTTACCTGTCGTTAGAAAGAGATGAAATATATCTTCAGACATTTATGCTTTGTAGCGAAATACGTATAGACGCGACGCGAGAGCGTGGCCAACTGAATACGAGTTGGGCAATTACCTTACTTTCGTATTGCCATTCTAGAGCGTGTACGACGTATCTACGAGTATAACTATAAAAACATCTTAGTTCATAACTATTTTAATGCTCACGCTCACCGGTTTCTGGTTTTCATTCCTTTCAAACACCATCGCTTTCATCTTTATTACATTTATTTTCATTTTCATTCCTTTCCTTTTAAAGGCCTCATTCATTACAGTACCGTTCTTCCGCCGAGGATGCAAGGAGAACCTGATCATCGGTATACAACAATTTTTTTTAAATGACTCATTCATTTTTATTCTACAGTCATACTCTTTCAAGTCTGTCAAATTCATGAATCAGTTGAACAGCCAAGGGGATGCTGCACAGCCCTGCCTAACACCGCATTCGATGCTGAACCAGTCTGTACAGACCCCACTACTACTGTCCACCTCATACATGGAGAGCGTAGTTCATAGTTCGTCCCTGGCCACTCTGTCATAAGTCTTTTCAAAGTATGATGAACGCACAGAAAACCTTTTTGTGCTTTACTAAGGCTTTCTCCATTATTAAGGAAAATACTTGATCCACACATCCAATCCCCTTTCGAAACCCCGCTTGCACATCCCAAATTTTCGATTCCGTTACAGACATCACTCACTCTGTCAATCAGAACCTTTGCATACAATTTGCCTACTACACTCAGGAGGCTTATACCACGATTCGGTGGTATGTGGTGACCTCAGTCACACGTTGGAATACAACAACCCTCTAGGGAGTTGTTATTTGGCCGCGGTTTTCTGTGAGGTGGAGGTACTTCCCCTTGCTTTGATGCGCTCTACCTGTCTTAAAACATCCAGATCAAGACAAACAGAGATATTAATGCAGACAAATTGTCTTATGTGAGAATCGAACCCACGAGCGTCGGTGTTAAAGTCGCGTTATTCACGACTGCGCCACCGAGTTAGTAAAATACTAGTCTATAACAAAATACATACAATTTGATCTAACCTGCTTTGTGTGCTTCCGCCACCAATTAGTTCATGCGGCCTAGCGCCGGCCGGCACCCACCCACTACTGTTAGTTGATGCAACATGCCGACGCTGCCATGGCTGCTCCATAAATTTGACTTTCGCAAAATAACGCCCGAATCTATTAACTATATAACAAAACTAGCTTTTACCCGCGGCTTCGCTCGCATTGAAAAAATATATTTTTTTTAATAAAAAGTATCCTATTTTACTTCTGATACCTCCAAGAATATGTGTACAAAGTTTCATGATGATCGGTTCAGTAGTTTTAGTAGTACAGTAACAAACAAACGGACATTCACATTTATAATATTAGTAGGATACACTAGAATAACATATTTCTTACGTACTACACAAACATAACTACACAAGGCAAGTGATTGTTGTGTATTATGCCCACGTATTGGTGTACCGGAGAGGTTGCCCCGAATTCACTGTAGGTATTCAGCCAAAGAGCCTCTTGGCCTCACTTCAAGCACTATTGAATGATATTGCCCGTGAAATTGGTAGCGGGCTCGCCGTGAACACCCCCAATTTATGGGGCGGCGCTGAAATATACACGATGGATCAAAATTCTTGCGAAAATAAATTATTTACTAGTGTTTCTTAAGGTTTCTGTGTAAGTTTGTTGGTTATTTATTCCGTTTTTTTTATACAACGTCGGGAGGCATGCGGCCCACCTGATGTGAAGCGGTTACCATTGCATATTAATGCTTGTTGTACATGAAATATAACTTGCGTTTTGAACCCCTGCTAGTTCACCCATCTCAGGAGCAAAACAACCCTCCAGGTAGCATAGACACGAAACAGTCATATTGCGCTCGTATTTAAGGAAAGAGGTAGGGCGCTTCAAAGCAGTTTGACTGGGGAGTTGCCTCCACATCGCACAAAACCATATCCTAGTACCTAATAACACACTGATTGTTGTGTTCCTGCGATAGAGTGAGGTTAGTAAGTACCATAGGCTACGGTAACCACTTCACATCAAGTGGACCGTATGCCTGTATGCCTCCCGACGATATATAAAAAAGTGGAGTTAAAATTGTAAGACTCTAATATAGAATATGGACAGTGATAGCACAGTGGACAAAGAATCGACACGAGTAGTACTAATTTCATAGCTATAATGTCATATGTGTATGTATATCTCCATGCCAGGTCCCTTGCGGGGTAGGCAGAGAGAACCGAGCACTAATACAGGGTTCTTACACACCTCACTCGCTTCATTAACATTTATAACTCTTTTAATGCTTGCCAGTTCTTAGGGCTCCTGACATCACCTTCTGATACAATTCGGTCATGGTAGGAGAGTCTTAGTCTTCCTCGGGTCCTACATCCTTCCACTTTCGTATTGCATATCTATTGCGTCATTCGTTCATCCTGCATTCTTTCCAAATATCCGAACCAACGGAGCATACCTTTTCCTATCTTTATACACCGACACACTGTTTCAAACCCACTCTCTTACATCATCATTGCGAACTCGGTCAGCAAGCGTCACAAATTTTGCGCATTGCTCACATTTCGACCGCATTTATTCTACTTGCACGCTCACTCTGCCATACCCATCTTTCACCTCCATAAGTTATCATAGGCTATACAACATTACGACCCTTAAAAGCCGAGGAAAAAGAAAGAACGGAAGTAAAAGCGGTTCCCATGGAACATCGTGGCGTGTAAATGACGAGGGTGGTTCAGTCGTGAATGACGCGACTTTGACACCAACGCTCGTGGGTTCGATTCCCACACAATACAAACATTTGTGTGCATGAACATGTCTGTTTGTCTTAATCTGTTGATGTTTTAAGAGAGGTAGAGCGCATCAAAGCGTGCGGGGAAGTACCTCCTCCTCAGAGAAAACTGCAGCCAAATAACAACTCGCTTGAGGGTTGTTGTGTTCTTGCGTATGAGTGAGGTCAACAGTAAGCTCCTAAGGAGTTGCTTTGTTAGCAGCAGAGGAGGCATCGCGCAAGTGATATTTAATATATTACAAGCGCTAATGGGCTACGGTAACTGCTTTAAATCAGGTGAGCCGTATGCTTGTATGCCTCCCGATGTTGTTTAAAAAAATACCAGTATACACGCCGACGAAGTCTCGGTCTGCATTTAGTATGGGCATGTCTGGAAAGTTGAATAAGTGGCAAAGTAACAACAACAAATATGATTGGCTTATTTATAACCACAATTTGAAAACTCCTGAAGTGCAAGTTGAGAAGTTTAATGAAGAATACAACCTACTTTCTTTTTTGCATCGCTTTTCATCGACAGGGAATTCATTCTGACACACTGATATCCAAATGATCTCATACTGTGTTGTTCCAGAGTTTTCTTCCGTGTATAGTTAAGGCGGGCAACGACTGAGATTTTCCCAAGAAGCTACAACACGGGATCCTTAAGAAAAGGTGAGAAAAGATTTATACTCGATCGGAAACGCGCTAGTAACTGTTTACCATAAGGCGATTGCCATCTCAGTTGTATACAGAAATCCCCTTGCCTGGATATAATTATTGGGGATGTAGTTCACCTTTAGAAGACCGCAATCAATTTACAATTGTCAGTTACACATTCGTGTAATTGGTGTCAAGCAGGGTTGCATGTTGTCTGCTAGGCTGTTTATTCTGTATCTTGATAGTTGTCTACAGAGAATAAGATCGACGAATGTAGGATTACGCATGGGTGACCTAGTGGTGAACTGTCTGCTGTATGCAGATGATGCAGTCCTATTAGCAGAAACACCATCTGAGCTGCAAACACTAGTCACAATGATGAAAGACGAATGTATGAAGGAAGGCTTACTACTGAATGCGAAGAAAACAAAGATAATGGTATTTGAAAGAGAAGAAACCAGAACCAATGTAAGGATTACGGTAGATGATGAAGTGTTGGAACAAGTGGATGAGTTTGTATATCTTGGATGCGCTTTCAGCAGGGATGGAAGGTACACCGCAGATGTGGAAAGGCGAGTGAGTGCTGGGAATAGTGTGAATGGAACGTTGGGAAAACTTCTTGGCAGTAAAAACTTGAGCCAGAAGGTGCAGCTGGCTATACACAATGCAGTGCTGGTCCCAACGCTAACTTATGGAAGTGAGAGCTGGGTATGGCAGAAAGAGCATGAAAGTAGAATAAACGCGGTCGAAATGCGAGCGCTGCGCAAAATTTGTGGCGTAAGGCTTGTAGACCGTATTCGCAATGATGATGTTAGAAAGAGAGTTGGTCTGAAAGAGCGCGTCGGTGTTAAAGTAAGAAGAGGCATGCTCCGTTGGTTCGGACATGTAGAAAAAATGCAGGATGAAAGAATGACGAAGCAGATATACAAATCAAAAGTGGAAGGATGTAGGAGCCGAGGAAGGCCAAGACTTACCTACCATGACCAAATTGGTCGTGTTCTATCAGAAGGTGATGTCAGGAGCCCTAGAAACCGGCGAGCGTGCATGAAAAGAGCAATGAATGTTAAAGAAGCGAGTGAGGTATGTAAGGATCGAGCCGCGTGGCGCTCGGTTCTCTCTGCCTACCCCGTAAGGGATTTGGCGTGAAGTTATAGTAGTAGTAGTAGTAGTAGTTACACATTCGTACAACAGGACAGTCGAGTTCTTATTATTAGTGTGGTCATCACTAACCTGTTGAGGAGATGCTACGGTATCAGCGACGATACGATTGATACTCTACATACATACATATCATCACGCCTGCCCCCCATTGAGGTAGGCAGACACTATTGAACGCCAGGTGCACCGACTCAAACATACCTCTCTCGCTTCTTCCACACTCATCAATCACGTATGCTCTTCGGTTTTGGGTGTTTTTCATTTGGCCCTTTTTCAACACATCACCTATTTGATCTATATGTGTGCGTCTAGGGCGATCCCTGCCGATATCTCTATTCGCTCTTGCCCGATACACTTCTTTCGTAACTCATTTGTCATTCATTCTTTCTAAATGACCAAACCATTCTTATAACTCTTAATACCTGAAGTACCAGCTTGACATCAGGATGCTATGAGCTTATGTGGTAGCAGATGATAAAAAAAACAATAGGAGAGTTACGTGTGGAATGTAAATAACTAGCAATGCGATTTAGGGCACGTGCTGTTGTAATTGCAAGCTAATCCGAGCGCGCGATACAAACCGCAAGCCGCCGCCGGCAGTCTCCCTGCCGCCTCTACAAATATTGTTTTGTTTGCGTACTACAAACAAATACGGTAGATATATTCCTACATTACTGTAAACTTAATGTACGTATTTTTTTTATTGTGAGTAATAATAACTCACAATAAAGGAGTGAGGTCACCAGCGAGCTAAAAGTGTGAAGGGGTGATATTTTCTGTATCGCTAGCGTTTGTCCTTTACATCAGGTGGGCCGTGTGCTTGGGGGCAAGCACACGGCCCTGATGGATGGATTGATGAGTTGCAAAATTGCTTGCAATGTCCACATGAGACATATTACATACCTAAACATATCTCCTTCTCCAGATCTGTATATTTTTAAATACAAGTACCTTTACCTCAACAGAAAACTGTATCCAAATAACAACTTCTTGGAAGGTTGTTGTGTTCCTGCGTGTGAGTGCAGTCACCAATGAGCTCCTAACGTGTTACTTATGTCAGCAGCATAGCACGCGCAAGCGATACTTTCTGTATATCAAAACGAGCTCCCTACATTGTATTAAAGAACACGCTTTGTTGCTATGTGGTTCACTAATACAAGTCAAACATCCCAAACTAGACGAATCTTCAACCATTGAGTTGATAATTGAAGAGCCCTTATAGCTCTGCTATACTATATATACTATACGATCGACCAAATTAAAGTCGTGACCAATATTAAGCTTATCTTCGTACAATCAACTCAATACAGCTCGAAATTCTTATAAACGTACATTTCATTAGAAACAAACTCTTCATCATTACTGACACTTTATGATGACATTTCAGGTAAAATTGGCTACATTCATTCATGACAATGAGAAGTTATATTGTACAAATATTTGTCTTGCGTGGGAATAGAACCCACAAGCGTTGGTGTCAAAGTAGCGTTACTAACCACTGCCCCGAGGTTGATCTGCGAACTAGCCAATAAGAGGTACGCGTTCTTTACCCGCGACCCGTAGCGATGAACTGAGTTATTACGTAATATCGGCCTCATCGGCTCTCCATAGGTCATTTCCTTATTTTTTTTATACTACGTCGGGAGGCATACAAGCATACCATCCACCTCATGTAAAGCAGTTACCGTAGCATATTAACGCTTGTAACATATATCACTCGCGTGATGCCTCCTCTGCTGCTCACACAGCAACTCCTTAGGAGCTCACTGGTGACCTCACTCACACGCAGGAACACAACATCCCTCTAGGGAGTTGTTATTTGGCTGCGGTTTTCTGAGAGGTGGAGGCTACTTCCCCAGACGGGCTGCTTTGATGCGCCCTACCTCTCTTCCTACATCCAGACCAAGACAAACACACGTTCATGCACACAAATGTTTGCCTTGTATGGGGATCGAACCCACGAGCGTTGGTGTCAAAGTCGCGTCATTCACGACTGAGCCACCGAGCTATTCAAATGAGGAGTGATATCATCTTTCTTCTTTGATGCTATCTTTGTATTATAAATTGTGATTTTTTCACTAAGCTCTCCACACCACAAGACCACCACAAGATAATTGTACTATTCTTTTAACTTAACGTTCGATATACTTCTTCACAGGATTTCAGTTTAACGCAATGTTATTACGTTTTCTGTTCAAATAAAACCGTTAAAATGGTTCATTATTCCCGTTATGCAGTAACAGCTAATTCTAAATTCTAAACACGATGACTACTTTATCTATAACATAACTAAGAGAGGGAGAGTGGAGAGAAAAAGTAGACCTTTTTAAGAGAAAGAGTACATGTACGGAACCGCAGCTAAATAACAATACTCTGAAGGGTTATTGTGTTCCTGAGAGTGAGTGAGGTCACCAGTCCACACCACCACCACCAGCTTCCAAAATGTTACTGTGTTAACAGCAGAGGATGCATCGCGCAAGTGATATTTAATGTATTGCGAGCGTGTGCCGTATGCTTGTATGCCTCTAGACGCTGTGTAAAAATAAATACAGTAAAGTTCAAAATTTGACATATTTTTTAATCATCTCTGACCCCTATGACGAAGATTCTTTAAAATAAAATATGTCATATCTCATACTTGATAATAAAACTGTATCATTATATGGATTCAAATGAATTATTTGAATAATTAGACATAATTAAATATGGTCTTACCATAAACCAAATTTAATTATGTCCCTAGCTGGTGGGCAATTATATTTTTCATTTATTGCCTTAGATTAGCAGACGGTGTAGTTCAACAGACGAATCCGACTCGGCTGGGCACAGTTCGCGAACACTTCGAACAGCTTCGACACATCTTTTCGTCCAAAATACCTCAATCCCTGAAGAGCAGTCTTCGAACAGTGTGTGTTGCTAAGTGATGACGAACTGAGACGCCTGAACACTGCGGGCCGTATGGGAAGCTCAAGGTCGCTCAACGTGCTATGGAATACTCGGGATTTGTCTGCGTTATATAATCAGAAATGAGGATATCCGCAGTAGAACTAAGGTAACCGACATAGCAGTAGGCAGTGGGTCGGCCACATATTTATAGAACCGACAACCGCGGGGGAAGAAAGATTCTCGAATGGCGTACAGGCAGCATGGGACGACCCCCCACTAGGTGGAGCGACGACCTCGAGAGGTTTGTAGGGAATCGATGGATGCAGGTGGCATAGGATCGAGACGAATGTCACTATAGAGGCGAGGCCTATGTCAAGCAGTGGACGAATACGGGCTGAGATGACAGTGATTTAAAAATTGTGGCTGGCAGGATGGTTAATCATATCGTATATAAATATGACCATTAACTTTATCACTTCAACTGCTCTTGATTGACATGTCCCTTGATGATACAACAGGTAGAAAGAGATGATGAGAGATACCTGTAACTCATCTATTGTCACGCCGCTAGATGATACAACTAAGAGCAGATCACGCTTGAGATTCGAAGTGCGATTACAATGCTTATTACGTACGGCATTAGAACTGTATAAATGTCAGACCAAAGCTTAAAGTGCACTTAGCTGTAATACTGTATTGTCATATTAATTACATACAGTTGCCAAGTTTCTCTATTATACGACAATTAGAAGTGGTTGAGAGGAGGCCCTTAAATTACGTTATACATGGTGTAACAAAACTATTTCGACAAACATTACGAGCCCTTAAATAGTTAATAGATTCAGGCGTTATTTTGCGAAAGACAAATTTACATGTGATTTGATCTAACCAGCTTTGTATGCTTTCGCCAGTTCATGAGGACTACCGCCGGCCGGCAACCACCCAGTTCCGTTAGTAGATGCCGTCCCTGTCATGGCTGCTCCGGTAGTCTCCGCCTAGGCTGTTGCCACCTGCCCACCACCGTCGTTGCCACGACTGTCTTGGTCGTCGCTGCGACACGTGTATCGCCTCTCCACCAGGCATCCTTAGACGCTGTAGATGTTAGTCGTTAGAATAACAAGCTACAAGATTTGGTCTGGGAGATTTTTAGGAGATGAGAGCGCATTAAAATCTAACTAAGACTAAGCAGCTGAAGCACCCCTATCTCACAGAAGACCGCAGTCAAATAACAACTTCCTGGAATGTTGTTATATTCCTGCGAGTGAGTGAGGATATCAGTAAGCTCCTAAGGAGTTGCTGTGTTAATAGTAGGGGTGGCAACGCACGAGTGACAAGCACCATAGATCAGGTGTCTTCTGACGTTAGAAAATATACTTTGAAGGGGTACATCCAGTACATGATGTAACCAATATGAAAACTACAAATTCTTATTAACAAACATTCACGAAAGATCAATATCCAGTTACCAACGGTCAGCTAAGAGTTTTAAGAGGTAGGGCGCATCAAAGCAGTCCGTCTGGGGAGGCACCTCCACCTCACAGAAAACCGCAGCCCAATAACAACTCTCTGGAGGGTTGTTTTGTTTCTGCGTGTGAGTGAGGACGCCAGTAAGCTCCTAAGGAGTTGTTGTGTAAGCTGCAGGGGCAGCAATGCGCAAGTGATATCTGAAGTTTTGCAAGCGCTCACAGGCTAAGGTCCTTTACATCAGGTGGGTCGTATAATCACATGCCTCCCGATGTTGCACAAAATAAATTGCGAGACCCTATTTTCAATTTAGTTCGTAGCAATAAAAAACAAGATTAATACTACAAGATGTATCCTATGCATTTTGTGGTATTTTTAAAATTCTGCTACTGCAATGCGGGTGTGATCCCTGCATCGAGACATTATTTGTGTTACTTAGAAATATTCTAACTGATCATGTAAGTTAAGCTGTTTTAAATGGACGTGTGGCACGGATTAATTAAAATCAAGCTGTGGTTGCAAGAAACCTATTTGGTCCAGATAGATTTAGAGGCAATTTGATCTAAGCTTTGTTTTGCGTTAAATATATATATATATAGCTTCACGCCAAGTCCTTTGCGGGGTAGGCAGAGAGAACCGAGCGCCATAAGACGCGGTCCTTACATACTTCACTCGCTTCTGTGACATTCATAGCTACTCGTATTTTCATGCACGCGCGCCGGTTCCTGGGGCTCCTGACATCACCTTCTGTTAAAACACGACCAATTTGATCATGGTACGTTAGTCTCGGTCTTCCTCGGCCTCTACATCCTTCCATATATCTGTTTCGTCATTCTTTCGTCCCGCATTATTTCTACATGTCCGAACCAACGGAGCATGCTCTTTCTTATCTTAATACCGACACTCTCTTTCAGACCAACTCTTTCTCCCACGTCTTCATTACGAACCGCTCAGCAAGCGTTATGTTAATTAAAAAGAATTAAATTTATGTTTTAAATAAATTGCTTGTAAATTAAAATTTCGCAAAATGACGCTTGAAACTTTTAATCAAGATGTTTTTGTTGCATGTGTTTGGTAAATTGTGGTTGGTGGTTATCCTAAGAAAACAAACTCCTTTCATAGTCATAGTTTCTAGTTCTAAAATGTATAGCTCTTTTTAAACCCCTTCAACAGTGTTTCAAGCAGGTAAAACAACTAGCTATTCGCCTCCGCTTCGGACGGGTGATAATGCACGCTACCAAACTTCACAGGATCACCTGCTGGGCTAACCTGAAGATTCATTGAAAATTTCATCAAAATCTGCCCAGCCGTTTTGAGTCTATAGAGGACATATATATATATATAGTATATTACGCAGTGGCCATAAAAATTGAGAGTACCTACAAAGTAGAAAACAACTGACAGCGGAAAAATGTATCTTCTCTAAATATTAATAATAGCATACATTTGTTAGAAGAAAATATTTATTATTTTTATAAATAAATAAAATTGGATCCTTGTATTATCGATAATGAGCACCCTTAGGTAGATATCGAAAATATACAAATGCGAAATACCTATAACTTTCTGTATTTTTGTGATACGCCGTATTTTTATGACAAAAAAATAATCATAAGGATCTTCTTAGGTCTTCATTTGTACAGGTTGAACTAAAAAGGTGAATGTTTAAATTAAAAGAATTGTTTTATAGTAAATTTATATTTACCGTCATCCTTTGCTTTGATAATATTCCGATTCTGAGATTAGGAAAGCATTTTTGTTAATATATCAATGCAGGCGTACTTATTTTTTGAAAATAAAGACAATTTCAAGGCAATTAATAAAACCGTATTGGGATTAAGGCTGTGTATGGAATATTAGCTGCAACCTGCCACTACATACGTGCGTATCCTGCTATACCGTGGGAAGCGCTTTTTTTGTTTTCTTTCTTATTCCTCGGCTTCTCAATGTCATAGCGTGACGTTGAAAAGCCTTCCTCAAGAGTTGGACTATATACAAAATTTATTCAATTTCTCAAATTCGACTAGTAGTTCCAGAGAGAACGTGTTCAAACAAACAAACTCTTTCGCTGTATGTATTTATATATTGATATTTTTGTAATACTAAATCACTAATGAAAACAGCGGATAGCAGAGTCCTGCAGCACTCCGCTGTCGAGTCAGAAGTCCAAACAGCCATTTTTTGTCTATCTGTCTATCATATGGATATATCAGGCGGTATGCACGCACACATTACCAAAACTACATAAATTTTGCACGTTGTAACAAATATTGTCACATTATTTGCTTATACACGCTCCCGAGGCAAATCTGTGATTGATTGCATAAAACCCTTCCCGCTGCTGTTACGATGTTTCATTCGATATAAAACAAGAACCAAATGACGTTGGTTCAAGCGATTTTTGTACAGAGGAAGATACAACCAAAGTCCAAAGTATCTGTAAGCACCTGTGTGACATGTCTGTAATCTGGTACTGTGATATAATTCACCATAGGACACATATTTAGGTATATTGCTGCACACGGAATACTACCGTCTGGTTATTCAGGAATACACCAAACATCTTCGTTGGCTTTAATCCAGGGGTCCGTTCTGAGGAATTAGATACAAACTGGAAGTGACATCTTAAATTTGGAAATTTGAAATATTATCATGCTTGTTTATGTGAAGAATATTATGGCAATCTTAGACTTTTTTATTTCATATTAAGTCAGCTGGAAAAAATGAAGCGCCTGCGAGTAGGTGGGGTTATGGAAATACGGACTATAGACTCGGCTGTGAACGCTGCAGCCCCCACACTCACTTACAGGAATTCAAGGACGTTCTTTCTACGTACGTAAGATCGAAACACTGTACAGTCCTAGTACTCCTATCGGTTTGGGTATCTTTCGCTGGAGTGTCATTTACTAAGGAGGTACAACTAGTGAACGTGATATTTGCTTTGCGCTTAATGAACATGGTTATTTTGATCTCATATTCATTAATTTTTGTTTTATAAATAACTATATTACATTGACAGCACTGTAAATTTCTTCCTTATCTATTCGATTACTGGTAGCCCATCAGTAGTATTAGTGTGAAGATCTGCCGACGTACATCACTGACTGCTGCATCTGTTAATGAAGTCAAGATCTAAAGATATTTTCTGTTAGCATCTTTGCATATATTTTGTTCTAATATAATGGTTTTCATAGATTTCGAAACGCGCCGAATGCAGACGCAAAGTAAGCGAAATATTTAATGCCTATCGTCTGTAATCGCCGCCGCTGTCATACTACTTTATTGAGGTAAGTAACTTACCATCATCTTTAAAGTCAAAGTGAGACTTTGGCCAATGAGAGAGAGGCTTCGTTCACAGAAAAAAATGGAAACCGCATGGCATACTACAGTCAATTGACATAAACGATGCCGCGTTTATGGTACCGTGCACATCATGCGGTATACCACCGTTCGTCGGAAAGACACTTACTAGAAATAGAGCTATCATTTTTCAGCACGCGGTAACTCAACTTGCTTGTCTCCAAAAACACACGCTTGCGTATTACCTAACGAGTGAAAAACGAGTGCCCGTCGACTAGCAAATTTGCCTATTCAGTGATGCCGAGTTCAACCTATGAACATGTTAAATTAAACATTATTAATACGTAATGTAACTCCTGAAAGTTTTAGGGATGCAAGTCGTTCCTTTAGTAATATATAGTCCACGCTAAGATAAGTACACTTGTGGTGAGGGTCGATGACGTATTAGACGGGCCGGCGCCGCGGAGTATTTGAATTGCGTGCAATTTTTGGTGGAGTGCGAAACGAACTAAATTACTGCATACATTTTGTTTTGTGATCGAAGGAGGTACGGCGTATCAATCAAAGCACCTTGACGAGCGAATTACATCCACCTCTCAGAGGACCGCAACCAAATAACAACTGCCTGGAGGGTTGTTGTGAGTGACAACGTGCGAATTATACTACGTGTATTATTAGCGTTCATAAGCTACGATAACTACTTTACATCAGGTGGGCCGTCTGTTTATTTGCCTCCCGTCGTTGTATAAAAATACTTATAATAATATTTTCCTTTCTAACGATAATTTACTACATCACTAGATATCGTAATATAGAGCAAATGCATCGGGAACAGGCGCGCTCATTATGCGCCAGAAGAGCGAGAGTAGACAAAAGGCGTCCGGTGCACACGGCAGCGAGTGACGCGACGCTATCTCCGATTGCTCCATACGCGATGTTTGTAACAATATTCTATTGCATTGTGTAGTTATTGACGATATACTAGGATATATGTTTATCTATCCGTCCATCTATATCTTCAAGCCAAGATCCTTAGCGTAGGCAAAGAGACCTGATGATCATTTCACATGATTCTATAGACAGATAGACAATTGTTGCTATGACGACGATGATAAATGTTTTTTTGTTTGAACACGCTTTTTTAAACATCTCTGGATGCTTCGTAGCGTCGTAAGATGGCCACGTTAGTAAATTCGATTTTTTGAATAGAGGTCTATAGTATTCTTTATACGAGCATTTCAAATAGCTAGAACACATTTTTTACACATGTTTAAATCAAATAATGTATAGAGTGAATGTTAACTTTAACTGTATATACATGGTACACTCTGCTAATTAACAAATGAGGCTCTGGAGAGAAAACGCATCACAGAAACCCGTCTAGGGAATTACTTCCACTTCGCAAAAGATCTTAGCAACTCCCTTAGGAGTAAACAGCAACTTCCAAAAGTAACTTATTGACGCTCACGCATAAAAACCTCTCTTGTCCTTTTGTGACGAATCCTATGCCGTATGAAACTTGTATAACATATTTCTTTGCACTCAGCTGAGCTACTGCTTCGCCCTGTCGAGTATGTCAAGTTTCCTAGGCGCCACTTCATTTTTTCCTCGAGGGGATTTCGAAACTGAACTTTGCAGGAGATCTCGACACTAAGAATCCCAATGCTCATCGATGAGGGATGTACTTTGGATTTATGAAGCTCGGGGGTTTTGTACTGGAGAGGGCACATACATATGCCCCGGTAGGGTTGAAATGGATCAAGTTCAACTACTCCCAGTGTACACAATTCGTTTCTGGCTTTCCTCTACACAAGAACAAGGAATTTTTAGTACGGCGTATGTTAGTGTATTAGGTGTCCAGTGCAGACAATATAATCCTTTGCAGCGTAGGCAGAGGCAACCGATCGCCACATGACTCGACTTACACACTTTAGTTGCTTCTTCAACATTGATAGTAATTTTTATGTATGCTAGCCAGATTTTAGCCATAATTCCGTCTGACGTCACGTTCTGATATACTTATAAAGGAGGTGAAATTGGTCCTAATCTCTAAGTCTTGCCTTTCCTCAGCTCCTTTTGTATACTACGATAGGTGGCAAACATATAGCTCGGCTGATGTGAAGGATTGCCGTAGTCTATAATTATTGCAAAATTGGGAACATAGCTTAGACTACCACGTACTTTTTGGTAACCTCACTCGTTGCGTCTCTGTTTTGTCATATTCACGTTGTATTCCTTCTATGCCGGACATAGAAAGACAACAGAATATGCTTCTTCTTGTCTACAGACAACTTTTCTTTCTGACATTAATCTTGCGTATGGACTGTAAGCGTGACGTCATAGATTTTGTGCAACGCTCTCATCACGTCAGCTTTTATTCTATATTTATCCTATCTTTATCGTATTTGTGAAACAATAATAACAACAGTTGTTGTTCCAACAACTTTATATCCGTGTTGTATAGCTGTCTTGCAATTAGTTTCTGCTCAAAGCATGTCTCCCACAGACCGAAGTCTATGATCCCGGCTAAGCCAACGGAAAACAGAATTCCGGTATAAGTACCGCTGCAAAGTAAACGAACGGACCGCAACTCCTGTGAATAATGTCCAAATATTACCTCAAATTAAAGCTAGCTTTCCACTGTGTAACGTAATATATGACTAAAAATAAATATAAAATCACATCATAGTTTTTAACGCCTTGAGATATATCAAACATGGAACACACTGATTAGAAAGGTCTTGGTGTAATATTCGTACCAAAACCTGTACATTGCAAACATACGACTGACAGAGCAGGCGTACGGTAACTTAACGCCCTTGCAGGAACACAACGACCCACTGTGTAGTTGTCACCACCACTCGGCTGCGATCTTCTGTGAGGTGGAGGTCCTTTTCCAGCCGCAATGCTTTATTTTTCTTACCGTTGTCCCTATTATTTTTTAATTATTAGTCATATGAATGAGCAAAACTTATGTGCGTATATTTCGTCTAAAACGATATTGGCACAATTTGATCCAAATCGTTACCGTTTTGTAAAAAGATAAGATTTTGCTTTTTAAGTTTATTCATATAGGAAAGAAGTCTATGCCGAAAAAAAAACGGGATTTTACGCAAAAAAAAACGACCGATAGCTCAGTCGTCTAGTTACTTTACAGTGAAAAACTCAGCTTATTGCGACAGAAATAGTTTCACTTCCTAATTTTTGTGTAAATTCTGAAAATGATTGCATCAACACCTTCCAATTGGTTATCGAGGTACATTTTAATTTGCGCACTCCAATCGTCTCGCCTGACGGATTTTACTTCTTTTAAGAGTTGTGTTAATACACTTAAATAACAACTTCGCTTGTAGCATAATAGTCGAAATTTACTTGCGTACAGCTAAGCGCAGCTTAAGCTTTACACTTTAATCTTTGTACCGTTCTTATGTCGTTGGTGATAAGAGTTACAATCGTATATCGAGTGTTATGCGTGATCTGCTCTTAGCTGTACCGAGCTGGTCATGTTTTAACAGTGGGAGATGTCAGTAGTCCCAACGTGCGTGAAAAGAATGTTGAAGAAGCGAGCGAACCTTCGTAGTGATGCTTGTCAATATCTTATTTGCAAGTCGCGCTATGAAGTCAACTACACGTGGTGCACACCGCCTACAACAAATTCATGCTAATGAGTAAGATTAAACGTCTGAGGAGTAGTTGAGTAAGTACACGTCAACACTTGAGCATACACTTCTTGGTAACCGTTTCGTATCAGGCACGTATTGTATCTAAAATTGGCAACCAACATGGTTTTTGAAAGTAAAGTTCGAAACACAGAACACCTAATCAATCAAAAGCACTTAATAATCAAAAGCACGATTTCGTGCTCTGTGGTTCGAAAGCACCTTTTATCGGGTGCAAATCAAAATATTTTTTTTAAAAATACAGTTAACAAATTTTCTTTAATCTTTTAAATTGTAACGTGAGTGGCAAACAAGCATTCAGTCCGCCTGAGGGGAGTAGCCGCTATATTTGACAACTTAATTGAACAGTCGAAATTTATATGCGAGCTTATTACCGCCACTAGTTATGCTGGTTATGCACGAACTCTTGTAACCTTGCTCATAAGAATTCAACGAATCCGTAAGCGATTCTCTGTTTATCGGCTGCAGTCTTCGCAGTGAATTGAATAAGTGAATGCTATAAAAGCCAGACTGTAGTGAATTGAGCCATATACTTTGCGTAGGAACCTTTCTGGACCTGCCTTACCTAAGATTACCCTGGTCCTCAGAGGTACACCACGGCATAAGAAGCAACTACATGTCTGATCAATGTAAGGTAAGTTATTATTGCAAACACAGAAAGCATTTAAAATACTGAAAATAAATATCAAAATACCAAACATCTTTGTATATAAAATCAAATTGATTACGTGCTATTTCATTAGAGTTAGCGTAAGAGTTGGGAGGCAAAGAAGCATCGGCCTGATGTGAAGCGGTTACAGTTGCGTACGAATGCTATCAATTCAGGAGTTTGATCAGCCTAATTGAATACCTAAGTTACATAATATCGAACAAAGTACGTTAAGTCGTTAAGTAAAGAGAGAGTGCACAGTCCGAATGGAGAATTTCCTCTACCTGAAAGAAAAATGCAGCCAAATAATAAATCTTGGAGGACAAGTAAGCTAAGAGAAGATGCTGTTTCAGCAGTGGGGGTGGCAACTCGCAAACGATTGTTCCTGCATTGAAACTGTTCATAGGTACTTTACATTAGGCGAGTTGTCTGCATGTGTGTCTGCCGACATTATATAGAAATAAGATGGAGTATTGTTCACTCTTAGTTAGGGCATATGTGAGACAGGACGAATACTACAACGGCGATCTGTCACGCGACGATAGCGACGCCATAGAAAAAAAAGAATAACATGTAAACAAAAATCTGTTTTCTTTTATACAAAGTCGGAAGTATAAAAGCTTACGGCCCACTTGATGTAAAGCGGGTACCGTAGCCTATGAACGCTTGCAATACCTTAAGTATCACTCGTGCCACTTCTACTGCTAACACGGTAATTGATGTCAAAGTCGCGTTAGTCACGATTAAGAGCTTACCGGTGATCCGCCTCGCAGGAATGCAACAACCCTCCAGGGAGTTGTTATTTAGCTGTGCTTTTCTGTGGTGGAGGCGGTGGAGGAGATATTTTCCCATACGGGCTGCTTTGATGCACCCTACCTCTCTTGAAAACGCCCAGACCAAGACAAACAGACATGTTCTTGCACACAAGTGTTTATCCTGTGTGGGAATTGAACCCACGAGCGTTGGTGTTATAGTAGCGTTACTAACTACTACGCTACCAAGCTCGAAAAATTAAACTTTTTTTATACCAGTAAGGTAACGAACAAGTATGCGCCCTGCGATACGGATGATACGCGGTCACTGCAGCTTATGGACACTTGAAACAGCAGGCGCGTCACTCGTTACCAAACAATGGATTTTTCATCCCATCCTATAACTTCACGCCAAATCCGTTTCGGGATAGGCAGAGAGAACCGAGCGCCACATGACTCGATGCTTACAAACCTCACTCGCTTCTTTAACATTCATTGCACATCTTATGCACGCACGAAAGTTGGTCATGGTAGGTAAGTCTTGGCCTTCCTCGGCTCCTACATCCTTCTACTTTCGTGTTGTATATCTGATTAGTATTTTTTTCTTTTGGCACTATTTCTACATGTACAACACAGAAATTCCTTAGGAGCTTACTCCTCACTCACACGCAGGAACGCAACAACCCTCTAGGGAGTTATTATTTGGCTGCGGTTTTCTCTGAGGTACAAGTACTTCCCCAGACGGGCTACTTTGATGCGCCCTACATCTCCTAATTGTTAAGAATGTGACATTTAAGTAAGAGACTCCCTACCATCTTTAGAGTCAAAGTCAATTAAACGTGGTATTTCCTAATAACTAGCGAGGTTCTATCGAAAGAGAGGGAGAATTTTTCAAAACAGCTCACTGGAGATGATGCACCGCAACCAATTAACAACTCTCTGGGGTTGTTGCTGATATAAAGTTGTGTCACTTGTACCATCTAAGTACCTACTGGTCAATGGTACCACTGACATAAGAGGTTTTTTTATGGCGGCGTTAGTATCGGTTGCTTATTCGCCTCGATACGAACCTGAATTTCAAACGTATTGAAATTCGGCCTTCATACGCTTGAAATTCAGTCCGAGAGGTCAACAGATGAATCCAACTCGGCTGGGCAGCACAAGGGAAACTTCGACGCATCTTCTCGTCCAAAATACGTCAACCCCTAAAGACCAAAGTATTCAAATAGTGTTTGTTGACAGTGATACCCGTATGGGGAAGCTCAAGGTCGCTCAGCATGCTAAGGAAAGAGCTATGCTCGGGGTTTCTTTGCGCGATAGAGCCAGAAATGACGATATTCGCAGTAGAACTAAGGTATTAGACATAGCCCAAAGGATAAGCAATCTGAAATGGCAGTGGGCAGCTCACATAGTTCGCAGAACCGACAACCGCTGGAGAAGAAAGGTTCTCGAATGGTGTTCCCGAACTGGTATACTGTGGGTCCACTTTCCACTAGATGGAGCGATGACCACAAGAGGTTTGTCGAGGGAATCGATGGATGCAGGCGGCATAGGCTTGAGACGAATGGCTCTCTAGAGAGAAGGTCTATGTTCAGCAGTGGACGAATACGCGCTGAAAAGATGATGAGGAATTTGTTGTCGAATGATAGTCTAGAAGTAAAACGTAAATAAAAACGGCAGAAATACTTTATTTCTAATTTAGCATCATAATCTTTATTATATATTGTAATCATTATTTATTTTGCACACATTTAGTCTTTACGGTTTAACTTTGTAGAGATACCAAGCTTTTCGTATATTTTTAACATCATAAAGCGTATGTTAACAAAATGAAATTTTTTGAATGGGCGACCTCATTCTTTGTACAGATAAACGCATTTTACCTCATTAGCGTAATGAAATTTCGTAAATTTGCCCTAAAATTAACTGGCTGATAGAGGCTTCCTTTAATACGCGGGGTCTTGCAAAGAAATCGGAGCCCCGACTCTGCGTTCAATCTTAGTATGGAGTGGGAATTTTCGTAAAATAAAATAAAGCAAAAAAATTAAAGATAGGATTTTAGGTAGCAATTACTTACTAATGCATAACAACAAAGTATTAGGGGTTAAAGTATGAAATTGACTGATGCTGATGCTGAATAAAAAAAAACAATTGAAATTCTAAAATCGAATGTTGCACATTTTTTAAAAGAAAAAGCTCATAGGTGTTATCTGGAAAAAGTTTCACTTGAAATCTGACACCATGGAGGTTTAATGTCAATTCAAAGTATATATTACTATAAAACGGCAATTTCATACTTTAACCCCTATTATAATATATACCCACAAATCGTTGTATGAATACATTATAAGAAACGCAAACCAACCTTAAAATTTAACATGAGTAGATTATTTCCTTCAGTATGAGAGGGTATATTGTACGGAGCATACCATGTGTAGATAGATTTGAATATAACATATTCATTATGATCATCTACAAGTACAGATCGTTTATACCTTGTCGTTTTGCCTTATGTTACTATCACTGCTGGCAGAAACATTTATATCAAAACAAATAGATACCAACATTACGGCAAGAAGGAGTAAGTTATATCGTTAATAGATTCAGGCGTTATTTTGCGAAAGTCAAATTTACATGTAATTTGATTTAACCTGCTTTGTGTGCTTCCGCCACCAATTAGTTCTACTAATTGGTGGCGGAAGCACACAAAGCAGCTTAGATCAAATTACATGGAGTAAGTTATAGTGAAAGATCTACATCTGCACATTTTGTTTTTCGAGGACATCAGTACACCTTGAGGTGGACGTTCAACTTCGTTCCGTATGCGCTCTCCATTCTAGGACTTTCCTTTCCCCTATCTCCGTTTTTATATGATTTTAGTACATTACATGAAAATTAGCGACAAATTAAGAATTTCAGGGCGAACATGTGGATGACAGTCACCGAGATGTGCCTTTCTCCTACCGTTATTTCGTTTCCTAACTCATTACGATTGGCGCGGTTTGCAATCTAAGACTAAGGATTTGGTGAAGATTTTGATTTATACATAGAGCGACTGTCGTTAAACCTCCACAACCCAGACGGAAAACCATACCATTCTTAGGTTGACCTAACCTAAAAAAAGTATATACGTCGTTCAAAATACAGTTCCTTGGCCATGCGGCTTTCTTCATGTAGTTTTCCTTCCTGCCTTGCCTGAGACGTCCGTATACACCATCCGTATAACCAATATCAAAGAACAATTATATAAAATTTATCGTAACACAAAGTCCATTTCCATACTAGCACCTCCAGGAGTCGGCACAGTAGCCCACCGACCGCCATTCACAAGGCATCTCCAGAGAAATCACGGGAGGTTATTCTGCTTCCCTGCGCACCTATTTGAATACATAGGGCTATTGTATGGGACCTCGCCATTTATATACTCTTATGTAGTGAGTTTAATTTTATTCTAATTCCGCGATTTTGTGATGTCGTTGTAAAATTTGAAGTAAATTATGAAAGTAGGTATATTGCTTAGTAAGTATATTCACAACACGATCAAGACAGTCTCTTGATACACTTTGGCTGAAGGTCTCACTCCTTTTTCACAAAAATTAAGCTTTGTAATTTAGGGACCCCATTGTATTTTGGAGTATACTATAATTCCACGAAACATGGTATTCTTAACAAATTATAAATTATTATTCCCAATGAGAACTTTTGTATTGGCAGAAGTCACATTCGGAAGACTAAATTTAATGCATTTGGTTTAGCCGAGATTAGCAAAACATTATTACATATGAACCAGTTTAAAATAACAGACACAATACCATTTACCTTGTCAATGTTTTCACACCGGCAGGCTTCATTAAGAATTAGAGAGGTATCATCAGCAAATAGTGCTATATTCGCCATTATCTGTACCATGAGGGGAAATAATTCGCATAATTATAATAAAAATAAAAAGGGGCCTAAAATAAAACCCTGGGATACCCCGATATTAATATTACTGCCTTTAGATTTCACCTCATTTATGTCAACTGTCTGCAATCTGTTATTTAAATAAGATGTACTCAAGTTCTGAGCTTTACCCCTAAACTCCATAATACTTCATATTGAGTAACAACGTCATTATCGACACAATCAAAAGCTTTAGAGAGATCACAGAAATCCCAATAGCATCCTGTGATCTCTCCCATGCACTAATGTGTTAGCAAATATTGTCATTTTGCTTGTTGTAGTGCTATTCAATCGTTAATTTTTTTTCATCAGTAAAGAGCATATTTCTGTTCCTTTCACCTGCGTATCGATACAGGAAGCGTTTTAAGCGATCCACTTCCTTCAACTGTAGGGATTGATTTACGGCATGTCCTGATAACGATGATAAGCACCGAGCTTCAGGCAGGTCAGGTTCCGATCTTCATTTCTCGCGATAAGATTTTTTTGGTTCCTAATGGGGTTTAAATTAAAGTACAAATGATACGATCCTTAGAAGTCGAGCGAAAAATACAAGTAGGTAAAAATTATAATGACATAATATTTTTGCCTAATAAAATTAATATTGCAAACCTGCATTATAGTTGTTGGAAAAGCAAACAAATCTAGTTGTTGACAACTAGATTGATATTTTGTTATTTTTCTATACAAAATGATTAGCTTTACACTTGTGCGTTTTTAATTTGTGTGCATTAAAATTGCTAACTGTAATTTAGAAAATTATTGAAATCAGGCGATAAAAACTTAGAAGTGATAAATAGCCTAGACAAAATAGGATTAGCGAAAATTTTAGACCTAGAGTTTGTTTCTCTGCGAAGGATGAATATGGTGATCATTCTGGTCTAGGTAGTATTTCATAGTCTACTTATCTACAGTAGCTATGCTCTCTATTATTCTCTTAGTTTTTTTTACAAAAATAAGTAATATACTTTATTTATATCATTAAAGTGACAAAGAGGTACATATAAAAACTTCCTGATAATATCTTATAGAGAAAAAGATAAAAAATCTTTTTTGCCATTGGGTCCTCGCGGGCACTTAGATACGTTTTACATTTTTTTAAATACACACATCAAAAGTGTCTAGGGATCAAGCATTTTTATGCGGATTTCTTGAGATTGAGATGTGGCTTTGTAATAAAAAAATATATAAAATATATAAACGTATACGACACTGGAGAACCCCTGGACGCCAACAGCGATTAAAATCCTGCCAGGAAGTCCATCCTTATAGTGGTGGAACCATCATGGTATGGGCGGGTATTTGGATCGGCGGAAGAACTGAGTTGATTTGGATCAGAGGCAACCTCAACGCTCAAATTTATGCTGAGACGATTGTATCAGACGTCATCGTTCCTCTACAAGTGCAAATCGGTCCCTTATTTCAGTTAATGCATGATAATGCACGACCGCACACCGCAACAGTTGTAAGACAGACTCTCGCCGCAGCTAACATCAATGTCATGCCCTGGCCTGCTCAGTCGCCAGACTTGAACCCGATTGAGCATGCATGGGATATGCTACAGAGAAGAGCTCTGCCGAATATGGAGGGTATCCAGTCGCAAGAAGACCTTTTTTTGTTGTTGCAACGAACATGGGCGGCCATTCCACAGCGTGATTTGGATGAACTCATTTTGAGTATGCCAAACCGATGTTCTTGTGTTGTTAGTGTAGAACGCGGTAGAAACACGGATTATTAATTGTTTAAGTTACCTAATAAAATTTTAAAGAAAACTGTTATTTCAGTCTTTTTTTCGAACTTTAATGTTAGTGGTTCAAATGTCAAAAATCCCTTTATTATGAAAATGGCAAATTTCTTTATTAATGCAAAGGTGACTTGGTTTATCGTTACTGTAGACAAACGAAAACACTTTATTTGATGAATCCATTTAGATTAAAGAAAATTTTAATTAATATCAATCAGGAGAAAAGTTATTGCAAAAATATATGTTGATCCCTAGACACTTTTGATGTGTGTATAATCTCATTCAATTCTCTTATGTTACTATTTTTCTTTTTGTAATCTGCTAGCATTTCGGAAATGTGTATTGGTGAAGAAGAAATGCCGAGGGAAACTTGCCAATATAGGTCTCTATTAAAATTGACAATTAGATATTACAATAAATTTATATAAGCATATTACTACAATAATGATATCAATTTGTAGAAATAAAGATTATTAAGGAAAGATCGTCTGTGCTGAATTATTTCCAGACATATTTGTCAGTTACATATTCATCAATTCTATAATAAGTCCTTTTACAAAGAGTATTTTAATGGGCTTTTTAATATATATTATATTATATATAGGAATGGACAGAACTGTTTTAGGCAACTTATTATAAAATCGAATACAATTTATAAGAAAAGATCTACCTGTACAATTTATTTCTACTTCTAAGTTTTTCGCTGAAGTTTGAAAATGACTTAAAATTTTTACGGACATACATTCTGAATATATATCTTCACACCAGGTCTCTTGCGGGGTGGGCATAGAGAATCGAGTGGCATAAGACGAAGTCCTTACATGTCTCGCTCGCTTCTTGAATGAATGTATTTATTTACTGGTAACATCTTATGTTTATATTAAATTATGTATATATGTTTATTCATCTCTAAACTTTATCTATACATTTTTACCAATTAAATATACATAACGTTTACCTCATACTGTGTATTAATTTAGAGTATCGCACCAAATGGGTGTGAACAGGATAATGGCTGATATACTTTCTTGTCGATATAACGGGTTGAAGTTTTCACATGGACTATATTTTATCGCGGTTTTCAGCACAAATAATAAAAACACCAGAAAATATCTATAAGGTGTGCCCACAGAGATATTGTAGGTTTATATATTTTTTTATTTTGTTTAATTTTACAATGAGTAATAAAACTTTACAATTGTCAAACACTGTTTGAATGTACACTAATATGTAAAGCGGAAAACTTTGTTCGTTTAGAACTACCAGTCGTACTTGAAAAATTATTTTTATTTCATAGCCCAATTCTTAAAGAAGGTTATGGTTATGCAACATCACGATATAACCCTTAGAAGTCGAGTTATATGCGTTCCCACGGAATATCTAGTATAGTATATAGTTTTAATGGATACCTTAAAGTAAAATACACACAGTTTCAGTGCTTCCTGGGATTTCGCTAAAGATTTTTAATTGTTGTACAATATAAAATATAAAATCTATTTTATAATAATAAATATTACATTAACAGGTCAATTAGTTTGTTCAAATGAAATTATGTTCAAGGTGGTACGGAACCCTCAGTATGTATACAATATCTAACTCGCTTTTGAAAATCTAAAGATACTAGCAAATTATGAACTAGTATTTCATAAAATTACTCTGTGCCATGATATTACTCGGTAATGAACTACAATTACTGTGGCGTACTTACAGCTTGGACGGGATTTTGTTACATGGTAACTTGTTTGAAACGCAGTCCTGTTAGACACTGGTCTTTTGTCTTTTTGTACGTAAAAACATTTAATAAAATAAACTCTACATGAAAGTGTGTTCACGTCACGCATCGAAAGGAAGAATTGAAGTTTTCTCTTGCTTTCTTTAGAAAACAACAGACTGAAATGACCGGCTAAAAATAATTGTATTGAAAAAGTAAAGTATTTAAGAGAGGAATGGGAAGCAGCCCGTCTGAGGAAGTACCTCCACCACACAGAAAACCGCAGTCAAATAATAACTCCCTAGTAGAGGGTTGTTGTCGTCTTGTGTGTAAATGAGGTCACCTAAGGGAGTTGCTGTGTTAGCACCAGAGGAGACATCGCGCGAGTGATACGTAATGTATTACAAGTGATCATAGGCTACGGTAACTGCTTTACATCAAGTGGACCGTATGCTTGTATGCTTCTCGAAGTTGTATAAAGAAAAGTAGGTCTCACTGTTTGAAGAGTTCGAACGCCAAGGATTTTATTATAAGCATTATATTGTCATACGTCATATGGACACGCAATGGGTATCGTGCTATGGGACATCATGTTTTTATACAACGTCGGAAGTCATACAAGCATACGGCTCACCTGATGTGAAAGGGTTACTATACGCTTGGGATACACTACGTGTATACAACCGACCATAACCTGCCAAACTTGACCATATCCTACAGGAATCTATATACCATATAGTAGTTTAATTACATGTAAATCGAATCACATATGAATTATATACTTTGAAACAAAGAAATACACGAAATATTCCGCTATGGTTACCGAGGTAACATTAGTAGGGAAATGATTGGATTGGTTCGTAGGTAAATGAAGATATGACAACACTGAAAAATTCCATTCTGTTTACAAAGGTAAATATAGCGTTATCTATTTCTATAGATAATTACGTCCGCACTCTAGAGCAGAGATAAGGATAAGGAACTGGCCTATTGTCCAACAGGACCCCGGTTGGAATCTTGGCATGTACCTACCACTAAATTCATGTTTTCTGATTTATGTACATATATGTAATTATCATTTGCTCGGCGGGGATGGAAAACAACGTATGGAAACGACCAAGAAATTACATTTCGATAGCCGTGAGACCTAATCTAAGTCTGGTTTTCCCTCTGGGATGTGGTCTGGTCAGGTCTGACGGTAGTCGCTTCATGTCAAAATCAGTATCTTCGTCAAATATTTAAGGTTAGATAGCGGATTTCGCCAATTCTAATGAGTTAGAAAATGGTAGAACGCTAAGAAGAAGAAGTAATTATTTATTTCGCTCATTGCTTATTACTCGTATCATTAAATACTTGATAAGATGACAAGCTCGGTGGCTCAGTCGTGAAAGACGTGACTTAGACACCAACGCTCGTGGGTTCGATTCCCACACAAGGCAAACATTTGTGTGAATGAACATGTCTGTTTGTATTGGTCTGGATGTTTTAGGGGTAGGGCGCATCAAAGCAGCCCGTCTGGGGAAGTACCTCCACCTCACAGAAAACCGCAGCCAATTAACAACTCCCTAGAGGCTTGTTGTGTTCCTGCGTGTGAGTGAGGTCACCACCTAAGGAGTTGCTGTGTAAGCAGCAGAGGCGGCATCGCGCGAGTGATATATGTTGGACTACGGTAACTGCTTTACATCAGGTAGACCGTATGCTTGTATGCCTCCGACGTAGTATAAAAAAATAATAATAAAAAAGATAAGAAAAAAGAAGAATATATAAATAAATAAAACTACATATATCTCTTAAAGTCAAGGCTCAATAGCACAAATTTTTAGAAACATAGAATAGCGGTCGACTTGATGAAAAATCTTTCATGGATTATAATGTAAGCTTTCTAAGTTATTGCGCAGCCATTAGGCGGTGGAACGCCTACCAGTTTCAAGTTAAGAATGCTCATTTACTCCTTAAATTGCCTACAGACTGCCTAGAAATCCAAAGCTCTGAATCCAAAGTATATATTAAGGCAAGTGTTCACTAAACTTTGTGCTTATTTTGCTCGAATGCAGTTTTTTGTAATACCTATGTTTTTACGCAAGAGAGTTCGGGGTAAGCAGAGAGAATCTTGCGCATATGGCACGGTCCTCACTTCACTCGCTTCTTTAATATTCGTAGCTTTTTCATGTACGCTCGCCGGTTCCTTGGCCCGTTGACTCTAGTCATCAAGACTGGGAGCGTGGGGTCTCCTGTAATCCGGCTACTCGGAGTCGGAGTTGGTATAAGTATAATCCTTCGTCCTAGTTCTGTTTTATCTCTTTCTAACACTTTCTTTATTTTTGTTTTCCTTGCAATTCCTTGTAATAGCAGTTCAATTGATGTTTCTGCATATAACGTGGCATCATCTGCATTAAGCAGACAATGACTACTACAGAGAATAAGATTTATAAATATACGAATGTGCATGAATGATCCATGTTCATCCACTTTATAGACAATCATCGAGACATAGAATGACCGGCAGAGCCGATATCACGCATCTCTTCCTGGCACCTTTTTATATCGAACCAGAGCTGTCTCCTTCGTTCCTACTTTTTTCATGCGGCACTCACATTCGCTTTCTGCACGCGCTACAAGCTTATTCGTCCATCGATGTTGCTATGACAATGTAAAGGGAGTCTTTATGTAGAATACCGCAGTTCCAAGTAATACCAACACGTTCGTGTTAAGGTAATGCGGTGTATGTTACGTCAAAGTCAACTGAGTGGTGTAATTGGTTGCTAATCCTAGCCTTCGACGGCTCGCATCACTGATGGTGCTCTGGAAACAGATATATTTGCACATTAATGTAGACAGTGGAGATTAAACTTTTGTAAAAGACGAAGGATTTCGAAGGACTAGTCACAACTGATTTGACTACAAACTCGTTTGTAGTCAAACCGTGTTTCGAACCGTGCTCCCAACTGAAACTGGAGTGGCTACAACATGTACATTCGACATACCTTCGTTTTGTTCATGCTCATTTGGACCCACTCATTGGGATGCTCTGTCGAGATCTTCAAGCATTGGTTCAATTGTGTGTTGTCTCATGCGATCGCGCTATGATTACTATAACATCGGCAAATCGAAGGTGAGTGATATACTCGCCGTTGATATTGATGCCTTTCCAGTACAGTAGCTTGAAAACATCTTCCAATGCAGCAGTGAAGAGGTCTTCCTGTTTCACTCCTCTCTGCAAATGGATTAGATGGTTTCGTACTCTGGTCCTGTAGTCGGATCGAAATGGTCGTGTTTTCATATATGTCGCAGAGGTAGCAACACCATATTGAGAAGCCCGGAACTACGGCGAATGGTGAATAAAGCGAAATACCAGCGTACTACTAACTACGCTGGTATTTCGCTTTATTCGCCATGAACAACGAGCCACCTGACGACAATGATATCCACGTTCCGACATATATATTCCTCCACACTTCGATCGAGACTTGGGCTGGAGTCCATGTTGAGGACGATTGGTTGGTTGATGTCCAGAGTTGAGGAGGAGTCCATAGAAACTCTCAATTTCCCTCAAGATCTCTAGTTTAGACGAGACAATGTCGCCACTCTTGGTATTTAGCTGCGTTACCTGGCTTCGACCAACAGACAGATTCCTTGCGAACACTTTGGAGCCTTTATTCTGCTTAATCGACTTTTCAATACTTTTTGTATTGAAGAGACGAGTGTCGCATCGCAAAGAGACCTAAACCTGCCTGTTTAGCTGCCTATACGAGGACGCATCCACTGAAGACTGCAATCTCATTTCTCATCGATTTCCATTAGTCTAAGGGTTTGGATTCTATGTACTGGTTTATGTCCAATACATGGATGGGATGGAAACGATTTCGGAGTTCAAGCTGAAAGCTTCTGGGGTTTTGGATATGTGCTCTTGAAGGTCTTAGAGTAGACTTTATCATGCGGTGTTCATGTTGTGACTTCCTGAAGAAGCAGTTCATCATATAGAGTTCCTCCTTCTCCATGAAGTCGGCCAACATCTGTCCCCTTTGGTTACGCTGCCCTATTCCAAATTGCCCCATTCTCTGCTCTGTCCCGCCCCTCTGGCCTTGCGTTGAAATCACCCATAACTACCGTTTAGTGGGTCATGGAGGCATGTATGGCTTTAAAGATATTCATCATACATTTCCTCCACTTCCTCTATTGTTCTTCCAGTTTTGTGATTTTTCCGCCAGTCCTCAATGTGCGCGTGTTATATGTTGCCAGGTCCAATCGTAGTCTATTTAGTTAGCTGGATCTCTGCCGGGGATATTGAATTATGCTATGTAAAGCCGACGTAAAGTAGGTACCGTAGCCTATGAACGCTTGCAACACTTTAAGTATCACTCGTGCGATGCCACCTCTGCTGCTTCACGGCAACTCCTTAGGAGATTACTGGTAACCTCACTCACTCGCAGGAATACGATAACCCTCCAGAAGGTTGTTAATTAGCTGTGGTTTTCTGTGACGTGGACGTATTTCTCCAGACGGGCTGCTTTGAAGCGCCCTACCTTTCCTAAAAAACACCCAGAACAAGACAAACAGACAGGTTTATGCACACAATGTTTGTCCTATGTGGGAACCGAACTCACGAGCGTTAATGTCAAAATCGTGTCATTCTCCAAGGCGCCACCGACCTCGTCAAAACTACCAGTTGGATTAAAACAAAAAAAAGGTGGATTTAATGGCTCTATCCTTGAAAAAGATTACGACCCCTTAGAAGCCAAGGAAAAAGAAAGAAAGCAAGAATAACCTGCTTTTTTTTTTTTTGGTTCTTATTATCCCCGAGGGGAAAGGCAAAGGGATCTAGCCCATACAGCCAAGTCATCAGTTTAGAACCATTTGAAAATCTTAATTCTATGTTCCAGCTTCAGGAACTGTGCTGCAAAAATACTTTGGAAGGGTACCCAGACCCAATCAACCCAATTTAAATACCACCCGTAAAACGATAGTGATTTTTACAAGGTTTTCTTGATGAACTTATTCACGTCTTCCAAAAAGTGCATACACGTGTTATATTTGAGATTTTCATTACTGTATAATTTCACTAGCACTTATGTTACAAAATACTATCGAAATTGTCACACAAAACTAATTTGATACTGAATTGTAAAAATTTCAAGTAAAACAACAATGTGACTCGTCAAAAGCGCGGGAAGAAGTCCTCGAATAACCTGCTTCAACAGTTAGTGTACTTAGTCTGGCCATAAATACTGTTACAATTAAAAATAAACAAAATATTACATTTGAATTTGGAATCTGTCATTTTTATATGATTGTTTTTTTTTTATAATATATGGCAATAGTGTTGCTACTTTATGCCAGTGTCAAAGTCTTCAGTTTAGAACTATTTGAAAATCTTAATTCTATGTTCCAGCTTCAGGAACTGTGTTGAAAAAATACTTGGGAAGGGTACCTAGATCCAATCAACCCTGTTTAAATACCACCCGTAAAACGATAGTGATTTTTACAAGGTGTTCTTGATGAACTTATTCACGTCTTCCAAAAAATGCATAAACGTGTTATATTTGAGTTTTTTCATTAGGTACTGTATAATTTCACTAACACATGTTATAAAATACTATCGAAATTGTCACATAAAACTAATTTTATACTGAATTGTAAAAATTTCAAGTAGACCAACAATGTCACGCGTCAAAAGCGCGGGAAGAAGTCCCTATATGATTGTTCATTGAGTTTTCTCATTTTGTCGCCAATACATTGTACAATATTTTGCGATATTAAAATGGAGTGGGGTGATAAAGAGAACCGAATCGCTGTGATTGCATTACACAAAGTAGGTATGGAGCCAAATGCAATTTTTAAAACTCTCCATACGCTTGGTATTAGTAAAATGTTTGTGTACCGGGCTATTAATAGGTACAATGAGACCTCCTCTGTTTGTGACAGAAAAAGATCTGGCCGTCCACGTAGTGTTCGTACGAAAAAGCAGTAAGGGAAAGAATTCGAAGAAATCCTGTCCGAAAGCAAAAGATTTTATCTCGGGAGATGAAGATAGCACCTAGAACCATGTCGCGTATTTTAAAAGATGACTTTGGACTTGCAGCCTATAAGAGACGTGACGTACTGGTCATTTCTTAACTGATAATTTAAAAAGAATAGGGTAGTAAAATCGAAACAACTACTGAAGCGGTACGCAAAGGGAGGTCACAGAAAAATTTTGTTTCCGGATGAGAAAATTTTTACAATTGAGCAACATTTTAACAAACAAAATTTTGCTGCGGTCTTTTGTAAGCCACTTCCCTCAACAGTCCAGGCGTCAGGCTTGTTAATCACTACTATACCCTACCCCATGTATTTATTATTGTATGTATTGTTAATAAATTACCTAACAAACACAACGTGGCTTCAAATATGAAATAAATATAATTAAAATAACTTTAAAGTAATCTGACAATATAGGTAAAGCCAAATTTCGAGTAAGTAAGGTGATCACCTTATTTACTCGAAACGAGTCGAGTCCAACAGATAAATAATATCAGGCTCCCCGTGATGGGCATCAACTTATTTCGTTACAGAATCCCAACTTTTAATTACTTTCCAAACAAAACGACAACTTTCCAAGTTTATATAATTCGCTCACTTCAAACGCACTTGGATGTTCGAATAAATCCGTCTGAGATTACTTAATATTATTTATTCGTGGGATTATTGCCGGCCTCGTAAAAGTCACATAAATTATTGGCGGCTTTTAAACGCGGAATATTATGTAAATAGATTATTATCCTAAACAACAGACATTGGAATGTTACTTTTTGCATATTTAGTTTTTGACGACATTTTACATACGCAAGCTTCGTTTGTTCAGGCGAGTTCTTTTGATAGAGTTGTTGGGGCCTCAAACGTCGGTATGTATGTAGCACCACTCTCCGCCCTTTATTTTGGATATGAGAACCAGAGAGAGAAGAATATGGATAGTTATATTAAAAATTAGGAAAACGGCGAGCTTCTTACTTTAGTGAATGCCTACAATCTCTAATAAAGCGTCACACAAAATTTCAAGTACTTTATACCGAGCACTATCGGTAGTGTGTTATATGATTTGTGATTTGTTATCGATGTGAATAGTTAAGAGAAGTAGGGCGCATCAAAGCAGCCCGTCTGGGGAAGTACCTCGACCTCACAGAAAACCGCAGCCAAATAACAACTCCCTAGAGGGAGTTTTTGTGTTCCTGCGTGTGAGTGAGATCATGAGTAAGCTCCAAGGAGTTGCTGTGTAAGCAGCAGAGGAGGTATCGCGCGAGTGATACTTAATATATCGCAAGCGTTAATAGGCTACGGTACCGGCTTTACATCAGGTGGGCCGTATGCTTGCATGGCTCCCGACGTAGTGTAAAAAAAAGTTTTATGTATCGTCTGGGAATTTCCAGTATCTGAAATATATAGGTACATATTATCTTCACGCCAGGTCCCTTGCGGGGTAAGCAGAGAAAACCGGGCGCCATAAGACGCGGTCCTCACACAATACACTTGCTTCTTCAATATTCATCAGATCTTTTCATGCACGCTCGCCGGTTTATAGGACTTCTGACATTACCTTCTGATAAAACACAATATGTGAAGTGAGAACCAAAAACATCTTTGAATGGTACTTGTGTTTCTGCGTTACCAGTAAAGCTCCTGATGAGTTGCTGTGTTAGTAGTAATGCGCTAGTAGGTATACATTGCAAGGCTACGGTAACCTCTTAATATCTGGTTGGCCATATACTTGATGGTTATAGATGATGACATTGTATGAATAGTGTCCGTTAACTGGTTGATTCTTTTTTAATTTTTTTTATGTACTACGTCGAGAGGCATACACGCATGGTTACCATAGCCTATGAACGCTGGTAATACATTATGTATCAATCGAGCGGTGACACCTCTGCAGCTAATACAGTAACTCCTTAGGACTAAACTCACATGCAGAAACACAACAAACATCCAGGAAGTTGTTATTTGGCTGCGGTTTTCTGTGAGGTGGAGGTACTTCCTCAGTCGTGCCGCTTAGGTGCGCCCTAGCTCTCTTAAAAACACCAGACCAAAACAAACAGGCATGTTCATGCACATAAATGTTTGTCTTGTGTGGGAAACGAACCCACGAGCGTTGGTGTCAAAGTCGCTTTATTAACCACGGCGCCACCGAGCTCGTCGTCATTTTTACAGTTTATATCACTGTTTACTCTACACATTCCGCGAGATTCACTACTACATTGTTATCCTATTGATGCAACAATAGAGCAAAAAGTGCGAGCGATACTCTCCTTAAGACCTCGATGGCGTCGCTGCGCGTGCCATTCTAACCCAACACGCAGGTTAAGCAGCATCGATCGCAGCTGGTCTATGGATGGGTTTATCTATCACGAGTTTCCGCGTGCTCGGAGGGCACGTTAAGCCGTCGGTCACGGCTGTTGTCGATAGATGACAGTCGTTAAGCTAAGTCAGTGGCCCTCGGGCGGCTTGAAAACACTGGCCTACGCCAATCCGCAATTGAGCGGCGTGGTGGAGTATCTAAATCCCTTTGGTTGAAGGGAGACCCGTATACCTGCAGTGGGATGAGTAAGGGTTGATCTCCCATTTAGCTAAGGAGTGACGAAACTGATTCTAATCATGATTTATTTCTGTCTAACTATTATAGTATTTGTATTACTGGTGACCTTCAAGCATTTTCAAAGCAATTCTAAATATTCTGTGCAAATGTGTTGAAGGAACTAAGTTGTTTTTATTATTGCGATGAAATTTCTCCCGTGAGTCGGCGAAAGCACGGATAACAAACACAATTTCTAGACTAAACCAATGTTGTCATAACGGACAACAACTGAGAGAGTCTTTATTTTGTATATATTATATTTACGGCTCATATATGGATAGATAATATTTATAGTTGGCAAATCCCTGGGGCAAAACTCCGACCGCATGACGCCTGGATTACCAAGCTGATGTCCTGCTATAGACCTCGTGTTTCTCCCAATCCCGCTGGTTTGGTAAACTTGTTTAACTCCCTAACACGGCTATAATATTCTTGATACCTTATATCCTGAACAGATAAGTAGTCACAGTAGAGAATGAACAGTCGGCTATGAAGCCCCTTAGGTCTTTTGGATATTATACCAACGCTCGAGTATACCTGCGAGTGAGTGGGGTCACCAGTACGCTTCGAAGGAGTTTCCGTCAGGCAGCAGAGGTGGCATCGTAAGAGTGATACTTAAAGTGTTGCAAGCATTAATAGGTTACGGTAGGCTCGCTTTACATCGGGTGGGCCGTAAGCTTGTATGCCTCCCGAATTTGTATAACAAAATATATGATTTTTGTTTACCCGCGATTATTTTTTTCCTACGGCATCGCTATTGTCGCGTGAGTGATCGCCATTACCTATAGGGTTCGCGCTATCTCACATTTAGCCCGAATTCAGTCTGCCATAACTATTAGTGAGCAATACTTCTTCGTATTTCTTTATACAATTTTGGGAAACCCACGAGCAGATGGCCCACCCTAGAGGGTTGTTGTGTTCCTGCGTGTAAGTGAGGTCACCAGTAGGTGTTACTGTGTTAGCAGAAGAGGTGGCATCGCGTGAGTGATACTTTATGTATTACAAGGGTTCATAATCTACGGTAACCGCTTTACATTAGGTGGGCCGTATGCCTCGCGACGATGACTTAAAAATATGTTTTTTGTGCGTATATTTTTACACTAAGGCGGAAGCCAAGCAAAACAGCAGAGAGTTTATTCCACAACTTAAGAGTTCTCGGTAGAAAACTTCTATGGAACCGCACAGTACGTGACCATTGCGGCTTCAGTATATTAGGATGAATTCTCAGCAGTCGTCGAGCGGTCCGATTACAAATGGAGGCTATTAGCACTATTATATCGAACAACTTCTCGGAGCATAACCCGTTGTACCATCGGTAGAACACACAAAAGGGAGGCTATATACCGTATGTGACCTTAGAATCATCGGCAATTCTCACAGCTCGTCTTTGAAACGAATCAATACCATCCCGAATCAATCGATCGCAGATGGTATTCAGGTGCTCTTGCCTATAAGAGACTACAGTACTTCATACATCTGACTTGAGACATGTATAGTAAAAGACTTTGTCTCGATAAAAATACGATTCGCTCTATTCAGCATGCAGAGTTTCTTGAATGCCAGCTTGACCTTGTCCTCGCTGGAGATCTTGAAATCAAAAATCGCTATGCTCTTGGCGATGGTAATGGTTCCGGATGTGAGGGACTACAACAAAACAAATTAAACAAGAACTGTCAGTACATTACCATATCGGAGGACAGTCTCGAATAGACTATACATAGATAGACATAGGCATGTTTCTCTATAGAAGATAGTAAGTTGTGTAAGTAATATATATATAGAATATAAATTATACATGTAGGATTCCCTTATTACTCCAATTGTGGTTAATTATTAACAAGGAAGTACACTAATAAACGAGGTCTGTCTAGTACGAGTCGCAGCATTAGCATTTTTAATAATTTCTAAATCTAAACAACTACATGTTTATGCATCTTTATGCAAACATTACCTAAAACTAAGTGGAACCAAACCCAAACCTGATTTAAACCTGACTCATATAAAACCCAAACTTGAAGTTAAAGAACGAGTCGTAGTAACATTACACTAGTTTGTGAAAGGAAATCCTCTACGAACAAATTTAGTTACGCGACTAGAAATTTAATTGTTTCCGGAAAAATTTGAAAACTATTTTTTTTTTTGTGCAATAGGAATACCAATTCTTTATCTACTCATGTAATGGTATCATTTATTTAAAGATTAAAACACACTATAATACATACATTTCTTTTGTGTAACATTTACATATCTTTATGGACAGTAATTATTTCGATTCTTTACTTTGCAAAGTTCGACGAATGTTACTGGCGGGACCGCGGGGCGTGAACCAAGTGGATCTTTTTTACCTTTCAATTACGGAAGTCTAAAAACGATTTCGTAAAATCTTGCAAAATATGTGTAAATAGATGGTGCACTAGATATTAAATTATTAGCGAATATCCCAATCTCCGTAGAATCGTTCGTGAACACCTCATAGCTAAATTGGCGACCGACACGTAACTTCTTCTTGGCGTATATCGCTTCAAAAGCTATCAAATATAAGTGCTCCTGGATCTCTTATCGTCTTCCTTTATCTACAAAATGGAAATGTTAACTCTATAGATGACGTAATTACTCGAATGCCAATCGAAATATTTTATCTTTGTAACTATAACAGATAATATAATATTCTTTGTAAGAATCTATATTGTATTTATCTCAAAAAATATTTCGGTGCCTCTCATACACCTGCCGAGTTATTGAAAGTGAATATAATACCGATTGTGGAACTTTTTCAGTGTGTACCTACATTATATTCAGTCAACTTAAATAATTAAAACTTTTAAACAGTTGAACATTAAAACCTCAGAGGATGTTTGGGGAACGTGAATTTAGGTATCTTATTACTGGGCAACAACTCCACACTTGTTTTTAATAAATGCACAGATGTGGCTACGTTGCTAGACTTAATGAAAATTAGTAAACTGATTGCATTACTGAAATCAGATGAAATGAGTGAACTGCCGAATTACGGACCCATATCGATTTGTCAGTTTTAAGTAACGTATTTGAAATACTTGATTGTTCATTTCCAACTCTATTTCAAAACTATTGAATTTTTATGATGCACGATATTATTTTAGCAGGCAGATCAACTACAGATGCAGAAGTGGCACTTTTAAGAATGTTATCTGCATCTTAATCATTAGGAGAGCTGAACGGTTTTCTGTGTCTCTTCAAAGCTTTCGATTATGTCGATCATCGGTCATTAATTTTCAAGTATTTATGTAATGGATTTAAAATTAAATAAAAATTTTAGAGGAACCTATTACCTAGGAAAATCTGGTCAATATAATAAACCTTTTCATTCGTATCCATTTACATTTATATATAGTACATATATATTGCGAGTCAGCATGGCAGCGTCAACTGACAGCACACTGTGTAGTCTTTTGTCAGTTGCAGTTGCGATTTGGGCTCCTCTTTCACTTACCATCAGGCAAAGAGGAGCCACTATGTTGAACAATATATATAAAAAAAACTCTATATATTCTCAGAAAGACCGTTCTTGTTCGGGTTATGGTGGAACAAAATTAACAATGTTGCAGTCTTATCTAAAGACTGCCTTGATATATGTTCCTGATTAAAGTACCAGTTAAACAGCTTTATTCTTGGGTTGCTTCCCATACTGCCCCTCTTTCCTTATCTTCCCCGATCACTACGTTGAGATATAGAGTGACAGTCAATCCAAAGGCGAAGCATGTTACCACTTTCTGCGGCACGGTTGCTGGCTCAATTAAACAAGGTTTTTGCGAGCAACGAAAAGAGTCGCATTGGGTTGCCGTCGCAGTGAATGGTTTTAAAATACCAGGCGAAGACTTTCATTAATGAGTATTAAAAACCCGTAGTTTGCCTTGCCTTGTCTATTACTAATTTATTCTACTACTAAGCCTTTGATGTCCATCAAGTGTGCTTGTTGCTGCCTCAGAATGGGGAGAAAGCCAATATAGAGACACGGACAGATAAATAAATAATTTGTAGAGAGCGAAGAATTGGCTGCGTCACGAAAAGAGCCTTAGAGCAGCATGTGCCGTACGCATCTCTCGCGATTCGGCTTAAATGACCGAGAGGTCGGTGGAGCCATGGGCGGTGGTAGGCTGTCCGTAAGTCTGTCGGTGGGCGGATATAGAGACAAAGATGCAAATTAAATAATTTGTAAAGAGCGAAGCATTGCCCGCGGCACGAAGAGAACCTTAGAACAGCATGTGTCGTACGCATCTCCCGCGATTCGGCTCAAATGGCCGAGAGGTCGGTGGAGTTCGCAGCATGTTATTCTAACGACTAACATCTACAGCGCCTGAGGATGCCTCGTGGAGAGGCGACATACGTGTCGCAGAGACGACCGCAGCAGCCAGTGCAGCCATGGTGGCAGGTGCATGCTGTTCACATTCCAGATGGCGAACACTCAAAGAGACGACCGCAGCATCTGAGGCAGGGACAATCGGACCAACCATGTCAGCGGCGGCATGCATCTACTAACGGTAGTGGGTGGGTGCCGGCCGGCAGTAGTTCGCATGAACTAATCGGGAGCGGAAACACACAAAGTAGTTTAGATAAAATTGCCTGTAACCACTGTGAAATATTTTTTCAATTATTCTCCATATAAGTTAATGTTAAATAGTACAATAAATGAAGGTAAAGTCAACAATCGGTACACGGACCTACCGAGTTAAATCGAGTGTATTAGTCAATTAGTTATTCATTTGTGCTATACTTTAAAATTGTATGTTGTAATACAGTAATCAAAAACTAAAAGCTAAATTATTTTAGGGTTGAAAATGTTGTTGATAATGTGTAATCGACATTATTTTGAAGATATTAAAATTCTAAATATGTGTACACCATTCAACAGAGTACAAAATTCTAAGACGAAACGGTATAATTAACTCATTTTGGTCTAAATGTTACTTACATTAATTGATACTTTCGTAGACAATTAACTTTATAGACACGTCCAGGAATAAAATGTTCGTGTAAGTATTTTGTCTTTAGACTTCACTGATAATAAGGATAAATTTATTTATTGATTGTTGAGTTTACTTATGGCCTAGTTGTATTTATAACAAACATGCTTTATTTAATATTTTATATCGTACTCTCTTATCGAAGTTGGTAAAAAACTCACCACTACTAAATTAAATTAACGGTCGCAATAGATTCTCATTGCAGGCTATGTAAATGTTTCATATAATAATAGTAATGTGTAAAACTAAGACCAAAGACAGATTGACATACAGCCATGACTTATCTAGTTTAAATACAAAATAATTGACTTTTGCTATTTTTTTATACAACGTCGGGAGGCATACAAGCATACGGTCCATCTGATGTAAATGTGAAAAAAAAGATGTGGTTACCGTAGCCTATGAAAGCTGGTGATACATTAAGTATTACTCGTGTGATGCCAGCTTTTTTTTATATCACTAAGGTGACAAACAAGCTTACGGCCTGCCTGATTGTAAGCAGTTACCGTAGCCTATGGACATTTGCAACACCAGGGGTGTCACTTGCGTTGCCGACCCTGTAAGAACCTCTTCACGCCTTTCTTGAAGAATCCCATACTTTAGTCCCTTGGGAAAACTTCGGCAGGGAGCTCATTCCACAACTTAATAGTTCTCGGTAGAAAGCTTCTCAGGAACCGCACAGTACGCGACCATTGCGGTTCCAGTGTATGAGGGTGAACTCCCACCTCTGCTGCTAACACAGCAACACCTTGGGAGCGTAATCTCACTCACACGCAGGAACACAACAACCCTCCAGGGAGTTATTATTAAAAATTAAAATTTATTATTAATATTAAAAATGACGGATGGATATGTATATTTAATACTTCGCAATAAGCAAAGTCAAACATTCGATTTTTTTTTCAGGAATACCGTTCCTATATGAATTCTATATGATTGTCTGTGCGTTTGTCTGTCGCTTTTTTTCGAATATTCGAATTTTGATTTCAGATTCGGATTCAGCATAAAAAAGTAGAATAGAAATGTTCAGGAACACCGTTCCTATCTCTTAAGGAACATACTCTAAATGGCCGACTAATTAAAAAGAAATGTTTAATTGTTATATAATTGACGAGCCAGGTGTTCCTCTGACAATGCAAGCTTGCGCATTCTCAACTGGTTTAATTTAGAACCTCTTTGACTTTTGAATAGTTAAATTTAAAAAGTTATTATCTGAGCGTTATGGAGGTCATACAGGTTGGTTTACGTAAATGTTATATAGATATTTAGAAGTAAATGTGATGAAAAATATTTTCATAACATTTAGCATATTCCTGGATAGCCTCTTTCTACTATAAACAGACAGCTGTAACATAAAGTAGGCATTCCCAGATTTTCATGGCGCGATCATTTCAAGTGCCGGGTAATTTGGGACTAATGTGCTTTTTACGATTTGTTGTGCTACCACTTCTGATGTTGCCAGCTGTTTGGCGTCGCCATTGAAATATGACCAGCATTTGGGTTACGATTCATATATAACTGCACATTAAACATTTTAATTGTAATCCTTGGCTTTTGACGCTATAGTAGAACCCTGTAAATGTATTACGAATGTTCTCGACCCATTTACAAATGATTGATGAATAGTAAAGTTTTCGAATGCATTTCAGGAATTCTTATGATAATGAATCCGCTAGTGATAGGTGTTAAAAGTATGAAATTGCCTATAGATATAATATATAATAGATATTTGAATTGACATTAAACCTTCATGGTGTGAGATTTTTGGGTGAAACTTTGTCATGATCCCTATGAGGTTTTCTTTTAAAAATTGTACAACATTTGATTTTCAAATTCTAATTGTTTTTTTTTATTCAGCTTAGACAGGAAACAGGATACTTCGAAAATTCGAATAATTTTTGAATACGAGTTCCGACCTTTGCTCCAACTGACTACCATTTTTTTCGCGACTTGGACAATTTTCTACGTGGTAAAAAATTTTCTTACCAGGAGGCAGTACAAAATGCTTCCACACAGTTTGTCGAATCTCGATCCCCAGAGTTCTACCGCAAAGGCATAAATAAACTTCCGATTAGATGGCAGTAATGAAATAATGAGGGTAAATATTTGGATTAAATAAATATGTTACCTCTTAGAAAAAAACCAGTTTTAATTTTTCAGTAAAAATCGGAAATTTCATATAACCCCTAATATTAACACTTCCACGCAAATGCTACTCTTGTTATGTGTAAGATTTGTCAATAATTTAGCATGTTCTAATTATTAATTATAACTTGGGTTATAGTGTTTTTCTTAGCATTTCCTATGTTTTATTGCATAAAGTTTCATTTACCCTGGTAAGATTATATATCACACATAAACTTAATAGGAAAATTTAGTCTAAATATAAAATTTGATGCAAATATCATTTGAGTAGATCGATGCAACTAGCTCGTTTAAAGTAATAGAAAAATGTGCAAAAAGACAGTGCTGTTAATGAGCTTCGAACGAGGCACATTTGTGATAATAGTAGTATAAACCGTACATACAGTGGGATTAAACACCTAATAAGTATAATGGCGAATACCTGGTATTAGTGTTGAACACGATTGGCACTTTTTTTTTATGTAAAATCGCTTTATGCAGGAAATATATTGTTACAGATAAAAATAAATTGCAAATCCTTATTACAAAGTTGGATCCAAATCGAGATACCGGAATTATACCAAGAATTGCTCGGTAAAAAAAGTAAGATTTTACGTTACTAATATTCGCGAAGAAATATAAACTACTTAGGGCAAAGTTAATAAATAATAAATAAATAAATATTGTCGGACAAATTACACAGCGCCACCTAGCCCCAAAGTAAGCGAAGCTTGTGTTATGGGTACAAGACAACTGATAAACATACGTAAATACATTTTCGTTTGTAAATACATACTTATTATACATAGAAAATACCCAGACCAAGACAAACAGACATGTTCATGCACACAAATGTTTGTACTGTGTGGGAATCGAACCCACGAGCGTTGGTGTCAAAGTAGCGTAACAGCGCGTTTCACCACTGCGCCACCGAGCTCGTCGATTCCGTCGATCGTCGTCGTCGAAAGTTATTGAGAAACTTGTAAACAATATATAACAATCACGATAAAAATCATTATCCGTGAAATATTCCAAACGCTTGTCATATTCGTGGAGACGTATATTATCTCCATGCCGGTCTGCACACTTTATTTTTTTTACTACTTGTACTTGTAACTACTACTTTTTTTCAGTGCTGAGACGTCAGTGTTATGGTTTGGTAGAGTTACCATCCATCCAAATCTGTCCGGATATATCCGAACTGTTGGCGTTGCATCTGAACTTTGTCCAATCTTTCATAATGAATATTTGATGGATCTTTCAACGTTCATAGCGGGAATTGATATAACGATTAGCCAACATATTTTATTAATTTCTACGTTTTGCATTGAATTTCTCTCTAACTTTTTTACACCTTCTTGATGTAATGGCATAAAGTGTTTTAGAAAAAGTGAACAATGATCTAATCGCGCGTTATGGTTTACTTCAAGTATTGTTTAGGTATTTGAAAAAGATAAACAAAGCTATGTATTTCGAGTATTTACTTTAGTGATCAAATCGTCGTTCTGTAATGAAGTGTCACGTGCACAAATTAAGAAGTAATATCTGAGATGAGCGCGGCTCCCGGCATCCGTCCGAACGCGGCCGTTGTAATTGAAATCCGTCAGAGCTCGTCCTCTACTATGACAAATGACAGCTGCTCGAGCACGTAACTAGGTTGGGATACGTATCTCGAAGCCGCTGCCAATTTCGGTATATTTTTTTTTATACCACCAACGTGACAAACGCGGTTCGCCTATTGGTAAACAGCGTATGCGCCAAATACGCGAACCTAACAGGATATAGTTAGGCGCTTAAAACTAAACAACTGTGCAAAAAGAACGTGGAACATACAATCAAAAAATTCTATGGATAGATTAAATTTTCGATGTTTCTTTGGGAAAGTTGTTCAGTTTTATTAAAATGCGATATATTGCTGTGTTAGTGCTTGCTGCATATGGTGGCCTTTTGCGTTGCGCTAAGATCTGTATCCGGCTTGGGGTCATGATTGTATTCACCATTATTATCACAGTCTGATGAAAGAATAACGAAACAGATATACAATGCGAAAGTGGAAGGATGTAGGAGACGAGGAAGACCAAGACTGGTAGAGAGGTATGAATGTGAAAGAAGCGAGTGAAGTGTGTAAGCACCGCGTCTTATGGCGCTCGGTTGTCTCTGCCTACCCCGTAAGGGATCTGGCGTGAAGATATACATATATCACAGTCTGTATTTAAATCAGCTTCTAGATGTTACTATATTATTTTCCTACACTCAAGTATGCAGCCTAAACTATGTTAAAATATCTATAGTTAACATAAAACTTCGACTATCTATCAAATAGCCAAGGATAGGATATCTATAAATTAGTTTACAACGGTTTTACGTTACAAAGGATAGTATGGCGTATCGTAGTGGTTGCCGGCCAGCTCGCGGTGGACCTTACACTTGACAAATGATATCTGGGACGAAACCCAAAAACGTCTCAAACTCATGTTTACATGTAATATCGTTTGACACCAGGATAAGAGTAATGATCCTTTTTACTCTCTAATATACATTGAGTGCAAGACAAGCTTACATTGATTGCGAGAGCGCTCTACACGGAGTATGGTGTGTTACCTCACCTCAGCTGGTAACACCGCAAATCTTTAGTAACTTATTGGAAAACTTAATCACTCATAGAGACAGAGTTGTTTTGTTAGCAGCCGAGACGGCGGTATTTAATGTATTGCAAGCGCTCATAGGCTACCACTTTACATCAGGTAGGCCGTATGCATGTATGCCGTATGTTGTATATCTTTGTATAAAAAATGACGGTGAAGCGTTTTTAACGAGCTCTGTGGTTGAGTGGTTAAAATGTGGAGATATTTCCACTCAGGACATTTGTGTTCATGAACGCATCTGTCTGTCATGTTCTGGGATATAAGAGAGGTAAGGCACATGAAAGCAGCCCGTTTAAGGAAGATCCATCTCACAGAAAACCGCAGCAAATAACAACTCCTTAGAGGGTTGTTGTGTTTCTGTAAATGAGTGAGGTCACCAGGAAGCATCTAAGGAGTTGCTGCGTTCGCAGCAGAATTGGTATTACAAGCGTTCATAGGCTATAGCCACCTGATTTAAAGTGGTTAGCTTTACATTGGGTGGGCCGTATGGCTTATGTGGCTCCCAATCTTGTATATAAAAAAAGTTATTACAGCTCATGGGGAATAGGGTTACCAGTTACTAATGTGTTGACGATCATTTAAAACTGGTTTTAAAACGAATATTCTGGTCCTAATGTGATATAAAATCATATTTATTATACATAGAAAATATCCAGACCAAGACAAACAGACATGATGCACACAAATGTTTGTCCTGTGTAAGAATCGAACCCACGAACATCAAGCGTAGCGTACCAGCGCGTTTCACCACTGCGCCACCGAGTTCGTCGCATTGAACAACACCACTAGACTTCTTCCCGCGCTTTTGACGAGTGACATTGTTGTTTTACTTGAAATTTTTACAATTCAATATAAAATTAGTTTTATGCGACAATTTCGATAGTATTTTGTAACATAAGTGCTAGTGAAATTATACAGTAATGAAAATACTCAAATATAACAGGTTTATGCACTTTTTGGAAGACGTGAATAAGTTCATCAAGAAACCTCGTAAAATCACTATCGTTTTACGGGTGATATTTAAATTGGGTTGATTGGGTCTATGTACCCTTCCCAAGTATTTTTTCAGCACAGTTCCTGAAGCTGGAACAGAGAAATAAGATTTTTAAATGGTTCTAAACGGAAGACTTTGCCACTGGCATAAAGTTGCAACACTATTGCCATATATGTATAAAAAAAAACACCACTAAACACAACCCACCGTACAATCAGTAGAACACCCAACGGTAGCCAAAGTCAAACCGGCAACAATTTTTACAGCTCATATTTAAACAAGGCCTAAACTGGCATCCATTCGTTCCCAGCCAAAGATGAATAAAGTACCTACTCTATAAGAGCTTTGTTTGTTGGGCATGCGTAGTTTCTTGGATTTGGGTTTTTTTCCTCGGGATGTAAGTGTTCCCGGTGATGAAGATAGCACTCAGCTGGCGCGAATGATCGCATAGCAATGAATACCACCAATTGACACTATTACATTTATATGCAGCAGAAAGTGATGATATAGGGGCTATTGATGCAAGCGTAATTAAGCATCTGCCATTAACGATCGCTTTTTCAGTCCTACTGGACGAAAAACTGTATAACATATTCCTCTAGCAGCCCGTGCGATAGCATCTTAAATTGAATATTTGATACCAGACTTGACCAAAAGTCTCCGCTCCATCTAATACTTTTTTAGCTTAGCTCTCCATTGCCGAAGCCCAACGATCCATTTGGTTTTTTTAATCGAAGTGTAGATATACTAAAAGATCATTGGCAACATGACCGTGGCGAAATCCGTCATAATCTGTCAAGTAAGCTACGAGCTTAGTATATATATATATTGCAGCTTCCCTTCTCTGAAAGGCGATATATATATATATATATATATATGAAGCTGCAATATGTACTATTTAGACTGATCTTGTCCAATGGAATAAGAAGCGTAAGTAGGCTGATGCGTCTTTTAGAGAACCCAACTCGGGCGCACATAAGTTCAGCATCATTGTCGGTATGTTGCCTGACCCCCTTGACTTGTGAATGCCGACAGAGAGCGACGCCTGCCGGACATCTCTCTGTGTAATTCAACTTTCCGGTATGGAGCTACTACATCGCGGGACGGTAAGCCTATTCGTCATTCAAAATCGAACTTTGTCAAGCAGAGAGACCGAATAAATCGGCTGTCCACTGTATATAGCACTAACAGAATTAGCGGTATACGCTTCAACGGACTGATCAGATGGCAGTCTGTTCCACAGTTTTTGTTATGACGGCTGACAAAAATGTCTGCAGCTTTAGGGGGCGATCAGACACAACTCTGTAATTTTGAGTTGAGTTTTGATCTAGAATCGATCTCGTGGCAGCATTGAGTTCGTGTTTCAAATCAGAGGCAATATAATCGCATATACATGCAGAATATCTAAGCTTGACATCAGATGGGCAGGCTGTTTACATATTCGATTGATTTACAAGTGGGTCCAGGATTTGCTGCCACGTTATCAACTATAACTCGATTCGTATTGCAGTCTCTCAGCTCAATCACGCTCAACCTTCACTAAGATTTGCAAAACTGGGTACTACTGAGCTGATGACACTTAAAATGTCAACTCCGCAATTAAAACTCACACCTGTACGCAGGGCTGCTTAGTTTTTTTGTGATAATAGATGGTATTTTTCAAACCGATAAATCAATACAGTACTTTGACTTACTTAGTTTTACAGTAGATATTTTAAGCGTAGCATATACTAAAACACGGGCGTATGCATGTGACGGGCGCCCGTTTCACTAAAATGTATGTACAGCGCTAAAAGTTGCGGCCATGTGGGACGTATACTACACACTACACACAGGTGAAATTAACCCAATAGTTGGCCATTATTGGGGGAGTGGCAACAGCATACTTAAAACTGTTGCTGAAGATATTCATGTGATCCTACTGACACGTTACCTGGGGACGGTGACTACGAACTTTCAAATGGCGCCTCCTATTGCAGAAGGCGCCATTTGGAAGTTCGTTGGGTGCACGATGGCGTCGGCCTCGTAGGCAAGATATATTAAACAGTTATTGTTTTGCTATTCGCCTCATGTAACGTACCAACATAGTTTTTAAGTACAGTCTTACTAACCAATGGATCTTGTTGTCCGATAATAAATACATATTATTACACTAGCTATGTCCGCAATTTCGTCCGCGTAATCAACAGGACATTGTTTACAAATCTTCTTGATACAATGTTTCCTGTAGAACTTGCCAAGGATATAAACAAATAGGTTATTGGCGTTGCTTACGCAGGAGAGTTGTTTTGTCCGCGCAAGGATTGCCCTTGGGATATTATTGCCATTGCTTAGTACATAATTATAGGAATTTGTGCATGCTGAAAGCGACAAAAAAAAATTCTTTGCGATGATGGGAATTCTGGAGATAAAAACACTATCGGCTACAACACAGTCATAATTTCAGTTTCTATTATACTTAGCTGTAAATTTGTAACCCTTAATCTGCTTCTGTTGCATAATATCGGTGGGATTTCCTAGAAGAATTATGGATTCCAATTTTTAAATGTTATTTTGTGTGACGTCAACCCAGATGCCTTAAAGAATTTAAAACTCTATAGCATAATTGGTCACATCTTCATGTTGTATGACTATGTTTGTAGATAAATAATCTTGCTATTCCGGGAAAGGATATTTTAGCATGTGTTTCAGTAAGGTCCAAATCAGTTGGAACTTTTAACATTGTGTCAGCTGTTTTGCCTCCAGGTAAATAATGTTAAGTGTTTAGGGCTTTAACATTTTAAGATTAGTGAAAGGGGGGATAATTATCATACCCCTCCGAAATATTCGAAAGTCATCCGGCTACAGAAAAATGCCAACTGTTTGTCGTGCGAAGCAGGTTTAAGTCGCTGTTAAGTCTCGTATAATATATATATATATATAATGTAAAAATAATAGTTCAAAATAAAACATAACAACAACATAGTGGCTCAGTCGTGAATGACGCGACTTTGACACCAACGCTCGTGGGTTCGATTCCCACACAAGGCAAACATTTGTGTGCATGAACATGTCTGTTTGTCTTGGTCTGGGTATTTTATATGTATAATAAGTATGTATTTACAAAAAAAAAAAAAATGTATTTACGTATGTTTATCAGTTGTCTAGTACCCATAACACAAGCTTCGCTTACTTTGGGGCTAGATGGCGCTGTGTAATTTGTCCGACAATATTTATTTATTATTTATTATAGCACCATCTTGCGTCAAAAAGAAATAAATATAAATATTGTCGGACAAATTACACAGCGCCATCTAGCCCCAAAGTAAGCGAAGCTTGTGTTATCGGCACTTGATAACTGATAAACTTACGTAAATACAATGTTTTTTTTGTAAACACATACTTATTGTACATAGAAAATACCTAGACCATGACAAACAGACATGTTCATGCATACAAATGTTTGTATTGTGTGGGTATCGAACCCACGAGCTTTGGTGTCAAAGTAGCGTAACAGCGTGTTTCACCACTGCGCCACCGAGCTCGTCAATAATAACTAAGTACATTGTAAAAAAAAAAGAAACAGAGCGCTATTGCTTTATTTTAAAGCTGATTTATTATATTGTTTTATTGTTATTCCTATCTTAAGTCACGGTCGTTTACCCGGTCCTTTGATAGGCGTGCGGGGATACGAATCCAACGCGTGAGGCCCCTTCGAAAAGATTGATGTAATTGTATACCCGCTGTGACCTGCTCCAGGGGACTTCAAAGGGACCATATACCCATGAACTGGTCACTGCAGGTATTATTATTCGTCTCGAATATTTTTATGACATATTTAGAAAAATGTAAAAATTTTGGCGACCCATAATTTAGGTATTTTTCCGTGTAAATGACACATTTTCTCATAATATAACCTGTTGAGAATGCGCAAGCTTGCATTGCCAGAGGAACACCTGGCTCGTCAATTATATAACAATTAAAATTTTTTTTTTGTAATTTGTCGGCCACATTTACCATGTTCCTTAAGAGATAGGAACGGTGTTCCTGAACATTCCTATTCTACTTTTTTATGCTGAATTCGAATCTGGAGTGAAAATTCGAATATTCGAAAAAAAACGACAGACACACGCACACAGAGACACACACAGAGAAACCTAGATTTCATATAGGAATGGTGTTCCTGAACAAAATATGCTATTGTTGCCTCCGATAATCAGTTATTATTGTACAATATATACGATTTTCCAAAAAATATTCAATGTACCGATTTTGCTAATTTACAGTTTTTATATATGTATAGATTATAATTATAATTGTTGAGGTAGCTCAAATGAAAAGGTAGTTTTCTAAATTATCGGCGACAGATGGCGCCACCTACTTTTAATCAGTATAACGTCTTGTCAGCGAACTTAAAAAGTTCGCTGCGTCTTGTACTTTTTATTTCATTACTCGTATTAGAGAAAAATAGGCGTTGATAATTTGAATAATTTACTGTTAACAAACATCCATGTATCTATACGATACTTATGGTTGTAAAGACATTTGTTTAAAGTTTATATGTTAGGTACCGGTTATTTTTGAATTCCTAACAAAAAAGTTTATACTCATCTAGCGGACCCGATAGACATTGTCCTGCCCTGCCTTGTTGGAAATGACTTATTGAGAATTGATGATACCGATATTATGTAGTAACTTACTAATACGGTTCGGGTAAAGTAAAACGCGTAGATCTTATTGGCTAGTCGCGCATCAACGTCGCGGCACTTATCGGCTTTTTGTTTAAAATATTCTCCCATTAATCAGTAGGCTCGAATCGCTTAGATATTTAGGCGCTAGAACACAACGTTTTGTGAGCGCGAGGTGCCTTCACGCGCAGTATAGTGGTTTATTGGTTTATACCTCTACCTCTTAGAAAATCTCTTAAGGGAGTTGTTATTTGGATGCAATTTCTCTGAAGTGCTATTTACCTCCCCTCTACAGGCTTTGGGCTATCTTTCTTTTACCGGTAGATACCTCATTTATTAATAAGCAGTGTACACCACATACAGGCGAGTTTTCTTTATTCTAAACATGACAATATGTCACTGACAGGCAAAATTAATATAAAATTAATAAATACTAATTTGACTGATACATAAAAGTAATTCCAGCAAATGTTACATAAATCTTTTAAAAAAAATCTAGTAAGTACATTAATATACTTTTTCTAAGGACTTTAGAATTCCCGAGTATCAATGCGTTCAGAAACAACGAAAACTGCTTCCTATTTCCTGTCGACCCGGTATGCTTTTGGATATTATTAGTACTTCAAAACTTCTAATTTATTAAAAAAGTAAAACTACTATAAATACTACTAGCGCTATCTAGTATCACGTTTTTATAAAAAGGAAACAGTGTCTAGGACTGTCGTAGTTCACAACTTTTTCTACAGATGGCGTTAAAATTAACTTAGAATCGAAACGAAATTTAATAAAAGTAATATAATTTAAGATAAATATGGCGTTATATGATTATTATTATTTAATATTATTAATAACTTTATTTTTTGATACTGTTCATACTATATGTTGGTGGTTGTTATATCTACGTGTACCCGAATGTGACTTGAATTACTCAACCCAACTTGAAATCGAAGTTGTGAAAAAAAAAACCACTCCACAAATTGTAAGAGAACATTTTATAAGGGGAGGCAGTTTATTGAAATATTAGCATTTTGACTGTCCAGGGAACCACATGCGGAACCTGATTGCCACAGACAATTGACAAAAATATGTCCTAGGCAACAATTTACCTATATCAAGAAGTGAACTTGTAAGGCATATATCAAGGAAATTAAATACCGTTTGTTCCTTATTTTTGTGGGAATGATAATCAGGACAATGAACTGAAAAAAAAACAATTGATGTTTACTTATCCTAAAGATATTCACATAACAAGCCAGGCAGAAAGGTTTATCATATTGTTTACATTATATGATCAACTTTTTTGGCCTTTGATTTTGCTTGAGCGACAGACTTTCCCGACATCCTCTGGGCCATCCCGCCCTCATTTCGTTGGTCAATCATATATTTCAGTAGGTACTATGTACGTATGTATGTATATCTCCACGCCAGGTGCAGAGCAGAGCAGGGAGAACCGAGCGCCATAAGACGCGGTCCTTACATACTTCACTCGCTTCTGTAACTTTCATAGTTCTTTTTAGGCACACTCGCCGGTTCCCGGGGCTCCTGACATCACCTTCTGTTAAAACACGACCAATTTTGTCATGGTAGGTTAGTCTCGTTAGTCACAATGACAAGTGAAAATCATCAGAACGTCCCTTTTGTCATTTCTTTTGATCACTGTAACATTTTTTTTTTGAGCTGCGACAACAGACATACTTCGCCTCTTTTCTTTTGACAGTTCAGCTTATTTGTTTTCACATACTCCGGAAGCAGTTATTCTTTCTTAGAGTGCCATAAAGGTCAGTTTGATGATCTAAAAGATAAGTCGCTAGAGGAAAGCTATTACATAAAATGAAAATAAAAATAGTTATCGCATGTGGGACCCGGACTCCTGGTGATAATTCCTTGTTTAAATAGTTCTTGGAGTTTTGGGACCCACGTGTGGTATCCGACACATATCAAATACAACCACTAGGACGTTCCGCGCTATTTTTATAATATGTTACGGGACTGTGAAAGTGTTAACAGTTCTTCCAAATGTCTAATCACTCCTTTTTGATGATCTTTGCCATCATTGTTACAACTGCATGCTTAGGCCGGCTACAGTGCTCGACCGATCGTCGGTGCGTACGTCAGTCGCGCTTGTCATTTGTATGAAAAATCATAAATCGTACAGTGCTGGATCGAGCGTACGCACGCGCATTATGCTACGCACTGCGTACGAGGACCGTCGGTCGAGCGCGTGCGCATGCGTACCATCGGTCGACCGACGCGCTATGGAAACAAATGAACATGTTCAGTGCTGCACCGAACGGTGGACCCCTTGAAATGCTCTTTGGGCGACGATCGGGTGTACGTGATATCTACGTCTTCTGTTCGTAATACGTCTACAAAGATAATAAACAGCAATAAAACAACTCGTAAACGCCCGGTCAGTTTGTTGGTCAGGAGAGCACTGAATGATACAAACTGACGGTCGGTTAATGCGTATCATCAGGACGGACGATACGCACTGACGGTCGGTCGAGCACTGTAACCGGCCTTAGGATCTTTTGCATACCTTTTGGGTATCAAATTATCTCTCAAGGTATCTGTAGCGTGTATGCCTGTCATACCAAACATACGATTTGTTCTTTGTTAACAGTACATTTTCTCTTCGCCTTTATATCTATCCGTCTACTGTCTATTTTTACAGTCTGTCTGATGGTAAACAGTTACCCTAAGCTTATAACACTAGAGTATCATTTCCGTAATGCCACCCTTTGAAAATTTTCCCTAAACCTTTTTCGAAGAACCCGTGCTTTATTTCCTTGGGAAAACTTGGATAAGGATTGTGTATAGTGTTATGTAATTGTTACGCAACAAACGTAAGTTGTGGAATGTAGAAAACCTCTCTGGAACGGCCCAGAATGGAACGTTTTGTGATCGATTTGTAAGGATCAATTCTATATCGCGATCTATGCCATTACAGACGGAGGCTGCAGTCACTACCTGCAATATACTCCTCTGGACACAACCCATTATACAGCTAAGAACAGATCACACTAACAATCAAAGTACAAGTGTAACAATTATTATATTCAACATAAGAACGATACAAAGATTAAGGCTGACGACGGCTATCTAGTTGTACACACAAAGTCTTTCCTCAGACTTAAGAACTCACCTGCAGTGCTATTTGAGCTTGAAATTCTTCAGTTGGTACACAGTAATTTCGCATTAACGAAAGGGTCATTGAAATAAGGGCCATAGCAAGGCAGAAATCTTTAACGATTTCTTTAGCTTAATTAACTTAAGTTCGAATTAATTATGTTTCGAAATGAATGCGGTAAACTCATGAAAGAAATAACCTATGGAGAACCGATGAGACCGTTTTTGCATAGTAACTCAATTCACCGCTACGAGTTGGGGGTAAAGTACGCGCAGCTCTTGTTGGCTAGTGGAAACATAGCTCTTTGGAAAGAGAGGTAGATCGCAATTATATTTCAAAAAACACGGTAAGTCATGCGTCACAGTCTTCACCCAACATAACGAGTTCTTTGATTAGCTATTAAGTCGTGTAATTGAATTTTGGGTGTAAACCATACATATGTAGGTACAACACTAAACTCTATCCTTCGATTTTGCTAATTGCCAATAAAAATTGCGTGGGTTAGCTTCTGTAGTTGATTGGCTGTGGGAGTAGCAAAACTTTTCGCGCTTACAAAGAAAGGGTTTAGAGATAAACGCGATTATAAATGCCTCTAAAGCGTGTCAAACCTGTAACTAAGAGGTTAACGTCATTGATAGTAGTTACTTTGTTCATTCATTGATTTCAATTCATTAATTAATTATTATTTTTTATTAAATAAGGTATGTGCGGCAGATAGAGCATTAACTAAATAAACTGTGCTAAACTAACTTTAAGAAACTATGTCACTTCACAACAAATTCCAGATAGCTTTTAGGAAAATTGGACTTCGTATTAAACCCTCGAATCTCGGTCCAGAGAGATGAGGGCCACTTACAAGGGAGCTGGCCAAGCTAATATTTTATAAAAGTTTCCGGAAGTCCGGCATGCGGGCTGCAGTTTGCACTTTATTTCCACGGGATAACAATGAACAGCTTGACGTTGACAGATGATGCTGCCCGCCGAAGCGTACAGCCCGTTTCCAAGACCTATCCATTCTTTATACTTAGTACCTACAATATTTACGGATACAAGGGGATTAAGTGTTTTGCATATTACCCTAGTGAACACTAGATCGCTTCAGACAATAGAGAGCTTTTCTCCTTAATTTTGTTGGGATTTTGTGCCCACATTGTACACATTTGATTAGTGAGTGGTTGAACATCATCTATGTAGTCTATTTCAGTAATAGGTGGAGTGGGATTGGGATTTACCTTTATAGGTGATGTTGAAACACTGGCATCTCAAATGTTTACAATATGATCACAAAATCCGATAAAATCAAGGATAAAAACTCTCTATTTTCTGAAGCTTTTGAGCTGTTTTCATTGGGAATTAGAGAAATAGGATATGCAGCAATATTAATTATATTTGAAGCAGCCTGACTGAAGAAATATTTTGATCTGCACAGATGCCGTAGCTAACAAGTATCAGGAGGATTTTCTTTTGTTCTTGCCATTGTGGAACGCTTCGAGTAAGCCAGTTGCTTGGCTGCCGGAGGGGCAAAACTTTTCGCGCTTCTAAAGAAGTATGATCATTCGGTGTTTACTAAGAACGTGACATCTCATAATTATTGTATTTATAGATGCACTAACTGTCACCCGCGGCTTCTATCGCGTGGAGTACGTTAGTAAGAATTTAATTTAAAATCTGCGGTTTCGCCACTTTCGCCATTATAATATTAGTTAAAATAGGGATACCTAATTGGAAATACACATATAAAGCTTTACTAATTAGGCAATCCTTTAATTCACGAGAGTCTTTTTAAACAGAAATATAATTTTAACTCATTTTCTGAAACCAGTAATATTTTTGAAAGATTTGTATATTTTGTTTCACCACTTTGTCGACGTGACTAATAAATTATTCACGCCAAATTACATTAATTAAGTTAATTAATTCTAGTGCTAAGAGTCTTTGAGCCAAGTTTTGACAGACGGACGGTATAGTTTCAGAGAAACTGTAAGGGAGGGACCCTTACAGTTTCTCTGTTGGCTACGGAACCCTAAAAAGGGTCGTTTTCCATCCAGTTTTTAAAATTGCCGAGGTCCCATATAAAATTGGTGAAAATAAAACTTACCGCGATTTGATGATTTGATTTGATTTACGCGGGATGACTGTCATGGCGTCTGCAATGTCGCCGAAATATTGGGCAAATATAAAAACAATCACGGTATGTTCCGTACCTACAGTAGTAAAATAAACAACCGTGAATGTTTAAAATTATAAATTAAAACTTCGCTGAAGTGTAATGTCAGGGTTTCTAAACCTCAATATCAGCAGAGTTGTTTTCTAGACACACAATAGGCAATCTACGAGTCTATCTGTGTACCACTGTGTAAACGCATGTAGCTTTCATAGATATTTTTTGACAATATCTGCTAGAAAGATATTCTTTTTAATGCTCTTAAGTGTTTTTATTATTGTGTACACTATCAATAAGTAAGTATAGTAAATCGACCGTTGTGAGTTCTTCATAGCATTAACTGCAGCCATCAGTCGGCACAAATAGCTTTTTTGTGTCGCCACAGGCCGTTGTGGTTGCACACTAAACGGTTGACTCAATTGCATCCAACCAACATCGGCCCCGTTTCCGTGCTTTTCATCCCCTACCATTTCTTTAAAGAAGTATATTATTTTTCGTTGAAAATGACAATTATTCTAATATCAAAAACTACAAAATCGTTTTTGATATTAGAATAATTGTCATTTTGATTGACTTAGGATTAAAACTGGATGCATATTTTACGTAGCATGTTTTATGCATACAACATTTTTATGTTTATATTAGATACTAAAAAAACATTGAAATGTAACATTAAAAACATCAGTGTTAATGCAAAAATATTCTTCGTTTTGATATATAATTTTATCTCGTTCACATTTATCTGACATGCGGCACTAAGGCGACACCTCGATCGTGAAGCTTTAAAATGGCTCCGCCCAATCACCCCGCGCCCCTCAATTGACACTCGACGCTCGATTTGTAAAATTTGAAATTAGCGCCTAATAGGTAACCTGAGGTCAACGTATAGTCAATGCAAACGAACAGAAAAGCTACGGAGTCGCGTCACACTTAAATAAAATTTATAATATCAATATTTAATAAAAATTATTGATTTAATTATTATTTAGCTTTATACATACTGAACCAAACATATTTATTTAAGCTAGACGGAAAACAATAGTAATAATAGTAATAAAAAACTACAGAAACGTATTCACTTTTAAAAGTTTATTGAAAGAGAAATCAATGACATCGTTTTATGTTTATATCTCTACAAGTTAACATGTCTTGGTATCTATGTTGTTCTTACTTAGGTCTCGTCCAGTGGCGCCCTCCTTGAATAAAAAATCATATTATAGCATAGAAGATAAACATTATGAAATCTTATGTTGCATTTATTACGAAGATAGTAAAGTATTTTTACGTCATTAAACCAACACTCAAAATATTCCACTATCGTTGTTATAAGCAAAAGTGCTAAAAGAGGCCGTTTTTTGGCAATTATGCCTATAACAACGAAAGCAAAACATTTCAATTGTTGGTTTAATGACGTAAAAGTACGTTATTGTATTTGTAACACACGCAACACAGGACTTTATAATGTTTATCTTCCACGCTATGATACGATATTTTATTCCTTGAGGCGCCACTGGACGGCATGTATCCCCCTTAAGAAGAATGAAACACCAGCTACATAATACAACATTGTTTATCGAGAGGCTAAAGCGGGCCATTTGTTGATTCGGACACATATGTTTAGTTAGCAGATACACCATCTAAACTGCAAACACTGGTCACAGCGATGAAAGACGACTGTATGGAGAAAGGCTTACTACTGAATGCGAAGAAAACAAAGATAATGGTACTTGAAAGAGAAGAATCCAGAACTAATGTAAGGATTACGATTGATGATGAAGTGTTGGAACAAGTGGATGAGTTTGTATATCTTGGATGCGCTTTCAGCAGGGATGGAAGGTACACCGCAGATGTGGAAAGACGAGTGAGTGCTGGGAATAGTGTGAATGGAGCGTTGGGAAAACTTCTTGGCAGTAAAATCCTGAGCCAGAAGGCACAACTCGCTATACACAATGCAGTGTTGGTCCCAACACTAACTTATGGAAGCGAGAGTTGGGTATGGCAGAAAGAGCATGAAAGTAGAATAAACGCGGTTGAAATGCGAGCGCTGCGCAAAATTTGTGGCGTAAGGCTTGTAGACCGTATACGCAATGATGATGTTAGAAATAGAGTTGGTCTGAAAGAGAGCGTCGGTGTTAAAATAAGAAGAGGCATGCTCTGATGGTTCGGGCATGTAGAAAGAATGCAAGATGAAAGAATGACGAAGCAGATATACAATGCAAAAGTGGAAGGATGTAGGAGCCGGGGAAGGCCAAGACTTACCTACCATGACCAAATTGGTCATGTTCTATCAGAAGGTGATGTCAGGAGCCCTAGAAACCGGCGTGTGTGCATGAGAAGAGCAATAAATGTTAAAGAAGCGAGTGAGATATGTAAGGATCGAGTCACGTGGCGTTCGGTTCTCTCTGCCTACCCCGCAAGGGATTTGGCTTGAAGTTATAGATGTTCAAGTGTCATAATGGCTGATAGCGCCGAGTAAACACAGAATTTTTTATTTCGAATAAATAAGAGAAATAAAATTATCAGATTGAATTAGATTGAAATTGAAATAGAAAATTGGATTTTTTTTGCAACTCCCTCCTGGTGAAGATTCACAAGTTATTTTACACAGTTAGGTATATCTCTGGTAGGGATCCTAGCTTTTTCCCTAAATATAATACACTCTCGAATGACTAGGTATGCGCTTTCACTAACAGTCAATTTAACTTCGCGAATTTTATAAAAAAGTACAGGAAGAACATGACGGTTAGACTGTAATTTTGCGCCTATTATTTGATAATTTACGTCTGAAACTAAGAAAATACTTGATTTATTGCTTCTCAATTCCAGTGCCATCTTATAAAAGTTAAAACATTACGTATTAATCACGAGAATAACTGACATTCAATATTAATATACGGTTAGATAATTATGACGAAGTTAACGATGCTCTCACTAAAGTTATTCTTTGGTTTAGTGTTAATAATCTGCTTTTAAATGATAAAAAGACTAAAGTAATTAAGTTCTCAACACCTAATGTAAGACAGGTGGCTACCAATGTACATGTTAATGGAACTAATTTAGCCTCTGTGGAGACAACTGTGTTCTTGGGTATAACAATTGACTCCAGACTACAAAGGGGCCCACAAATTGAAAAATTATCAGGAAAACTAAGTTCTGCAGCTTATGCAGTGAAAACTATTAGACGGCTCACTGATATTGATACGGCTAGAATAGTTTATTTCAGCTACTTTCATAGTATTATGTCATATGGAATTCTTCTTTGGGGTAACTCCGCGGATATTAACACCATCTTTTTATTGCAAAAGAGAGCCATAAGAGCTATCTACAAACTTGGTCCCCGGGAGAGCCATAGAGAAAAATTCAAAGAAATAAATATTTTAACAGTCGCATCGCAATATATCTATGAAAATCTTTTGTATGTCCATAAAAACATAGACTCATTTTGTAAAAAGAGTGATACTCATAGCATAAATACTAGATATAAGCATAATCTTGTGTTATATGCAAGCCGTCTCCACAAAACAAGTAATTATTTTATGGGGCAATGTATACGGTTCTATAACAAACTTCCCAGCAATATAAGAGATTTGTCAATAAACAAATTTAAAACTACTATTAAAGCCAAATTGTGTAGCAGGGCATATTATAAAGTATCTGACTATATTAATGATAAAAATGCCTGGGAGTGAGTCGATCCAATTATAATATAATTAACAAAATATGTAAATTTGTTTGAATACCAAAAGAGGGATGCCTGAGTTTTTTGGCAGTATTTTTATCAGTGCTCACCTAGTCATAAACTGCACGGTAGGGGAAAAAAATGTGACGATTCCAAACAAATGTAGCCATTTTTACGGAATAAAAAGATTTTGACTTTGAATTTGAACAAATGAATACCGCGAGTACGTGCGGCACTGCCGCGCAACTTGTATGAACATGTTTCGATGTAATTCGGCACGGATTATCGTAATCCAAATAAGTTAAAAATTAATTTCCGAGTGTTTTAAAAGCAAATGAACAAAACTAAGACATATGCGTTAGAAAATAAAAACTTTGAAAAATAAGGGACACCCTAATATACATATATACAAATAGATTTTATAATCTATTCATATTTAAAAAAAACATGTGACAAATGATTTTCTTGCTGTTTCATAACTTTAACTTCAGTATAATGACATTTATTGTATTTTACTTATGTATACTCTGTGTTTTGTATTGTTGTACGTTTCCTTGTTATTTATTAAACTCTCAAGAAGAAAGAACCAGGACCATCTCTGATGTTGCAAAATAAATCTAATCCGTACAATAGTTCAATACTAACCACAATGTATAGAATAGATGATTTTTTTGTGTTTTCAGTGTTGGTTCATAGTAAATATTATTTGTTTTCACGAGTACCATGGGTATAAGTATACTATCTATCTATATCTTCACGCTAAATCCCTCGTGAGCGCCACATGACTCGGTACTTACACACCTCGCTCGCTTCTTTAACATGAAACATACCGAGTTTTTTTAAAAACTATCAAAATATACTATTTTACTAGTAATTATTTTAATACAAAAAAAAAAAAAACCTCCACTGGTTTTCTATCTTCTGATTGGATAAATTTCCAATGTAAACTAACCTTCACCTACGTACAATGTCTAAGTCGGAGTTCGGTGAGCTTATAATGGTTACTATGAGTTTGTCGTCCCGTATGACACTTACGTTAAAGTAGCATATAAATCGAGTAGTGATTCTTCTAGTGGAATATGTTTATTTAGTAAGTTTCTCCTAAAAAACAAAACAGCAAAAATATTCTATTCTATAAGTTTTTATTTTAATACAAAGAAATAAAGAGTCTCTTCTGGTTGCTATGTGCTGAGAGCGCGAACCTTATTGGTATAAATTTCCAACGTAACCTGACCTCCACCGACGTACAACTTCTAAGAGTTCGGTCAGATTATAATGGACAAAATAGGAGTTTGACGTCCTATATAGGTACGCGGTCAGCCTGTGGATAATGTATACCAATTATCAAATGTTACTGTTTATTCCTGCAAAAAATAACTCTTATTTAATTAATGCAGTTTTATGTAGAGTTATTAAGTAAGCAAAATTAAAAAAAAGTTTGAAGAGGAATTAAATAGCTTGGGCCAACCATACCTAGGAACTGTTCTAAAAACTAGAAATATGTCTACACAATGTTATTATAATATGTTTAATGAACATAATAATTAAAAAAAAAAAATACCTTGTCTTGTTCGCCTCCGCCATTCTACGAACATTTTCTTTGTATTTTTATTCTATATATTTTCTTTTTAGTGTTCCCCATTATTACAACAGTATAATAAATATATATAAACCTATAATATTATTTACTACTTATATCTAATAATAATACACTTACGCTAAATACTATAATATTGAATATTTACAACTATTAATTATAAAAACTTCGGTGTCGCGATGTAAATGGAGCGAGCTCGAGCAGACAGTCGACATAGGTCTTACCTCGAAGCGGGCTGCAGCCGGACTGGCTGGATGTAGTTAGTCAACGCGTTTATAATCCTCATTACTGCACAATAAGGTCGAAAACACGTAGCACCCAAGACGAATGTGATCGCTTAGAAATTGTCAGAAACTTAAAATATTTTTAAAAAATTTCATGTTTCACTTATCAAAATATGCAGCAACCATATTATAAACATAGATATTACTAATAGATTTAAGTAATTTTGAAGCGTATAAACAGAACAACTTCGTTGTAATTTCAAAAATAATGAATTTCAGGAGGTGTTTTCGAAAGTAATTATTATCGAATCAATTTTACACAATCGCGTATTTGAGCAAGCAAATTCAAGATAAAGAAATGAAGTTATTTATATTAAAATCTTAGATCCGTCAGTTTAGTCATTAGCCTATACTATTCGATGAAAGTTGGTCTAATTTTTCGATGTGTCGCCTTATATTTGCAAAATTCCCTTGCTGCTTGTACACACAGCGACAAGTCGTGTTAGACATTTGCAGCACCGTTTTTACTCTTATTGCGTGCGCCATTAGAACCGTTCATATATCAAACAGTCTAGCTTGAGATGTTACTGTGTGTACATTTGTGAAAACAAACAGTGAATATATGTCATAATATGTCTAAATGTTAGAGCTTCCTGTTGCCACATCACTAAAAAAAACTCCAGTCCAGCCTTTCTCCAATTATGCTCGTTTAAACAAACAGGACATACAGATACCCAAATAAAAAAAAAATGTTTCGGATTTTATTTAATGCCATTGCCATCCCGTCACAGTTTGGTGTGTTTAAAAACATACTATATTTGAATATAGTTTCATATCCAGTTTCAATATATATAATAGTTGTTAGATTACGCATGCTACATTGATCTCTGAAGTCCCGAATCGTGACCGTCGTGAGATCGACTCACGCAGCGTTACGTGCCGTAAACTACGTGCGAACCTTACGACTGAATAGAGATCTCGATTGAGTCGTATTTTTGTTCCCACATTTCACTTATACCGAAAAACAATCGAGAATCATTGATGGTGGCGCAATAGTTTCCCCAGTGGAACTTTTAAATCGTTCGATAAGAGGCTTGCGGGGACGTCTCCCTATATTTATTTACCGCGATGCGGTGAAGATGCTCACTCCCTTTGTCGACAAACTGAATTTGTTCATTACTCCATTGTTAGGCTCTTTTAAAATGTAATGCGGCTTTGTGACTTCTCTGGAGACACAGTTGTTTTTTGTTTTCATCGGTACGGCTTTGTTGTTTTCAAAGAAGATTTTGAAATTTTATTAACCACAATTGAAATTGTAAAAAGTACTTACCGATACTTAATTTGTGATGTAACTATTGGTCTTCTTTTACGTAGAGATAGCGCCAGGAAGGAAAAATTAACGGCATTTAAATGTACATGTACAGTTTTTGTTTTGATGATGCTGATAAAATAGAAATAGATCATATTTATAAGACGAAAATTTATTTAGTATTTTTCTTTATAAATTGATCAATAGCGCGAAAGTTGGAGAGTTTCGTTTTAATTGGGATCCATAGTCGAGCTAAACCTGGCCTAAACTAAATTCTATTAAACTTGAACCCGCTCAAACTCAACGTAACCCGAACTTACCTAAATCCTATATAAATCCGTTTTCATCAAAAATAACGGCCTTTAGTAGGTTAAAAGCTCTGGTTATGTATTTTGGTATCCATGAAATCAATTTGTGATTGGGTGAATTTACCATTTTTATTGGAAAATTATACCATTTTGAAAGTGCAGTATCAAGTTAGATGAGAGTTTCTACTACATATTTTTTGAGCATCGCCTGCTAATTGTCAAGGCCATTAAAATATTTTATTTTACTTTACTTCTTTTACTTTATACTTTTTGTATTAATATTTGAGAGCGTTCCTTAGTGGATAAAAATAATCGAGCGTATCAGATCACTTTAATACTCCGAAAGGAACACAGTCCTTAAGCTGTCCCACTCGGCAAGGAACACAGCCCATGGGAATTATTCCATTTAAAAATTAAAGGGAGAAGGTAAGTGCACGAAAAAGTATATAAATATATATATAGTAAGTTTTTACTTAAGCCAATCTTATTAGATTGGCTTAAGCAAAAACTTACTATGCTGCGAAAGTACGAAGCCAATCTAATAAGATTGGCTTAAGTAAAAACTTACTATGCTGCGAAAGTACGAAGTTTTTCTTCTTAATTGAAGATTTCTTATTTGAATTAGAAACAGAATATAAACATGCAAATTCATATGTTTACTTCAAATTTCCAATAACATTCATGGCCGATATTTTCAATCTCTCTCGTCTGTATGTGTAAAACGGCCGATTAGACTGGTAGAATGCAATTACAATAAGTCCGCCCTTCTGTGACCTAACCTAATAAAGGTTTAGTTTTCCCTCTGGGTCCATAACCCAGTAAAACTAGACCTTTCTTAGGTTAGGTTAGGTTAGGGTCTAAGCTAAGGGCAGTCACTCAATGTAAAAATCAGTGCTATATTTTTATTAAAAAACGCTGTACTTTGAAATATAACATTATTGTAATCAAACATGCCTACTATGAAACAAAAACTGCCAGAAATAAAACTTATATGATACAAATTGCTTATTTTAGATATCCTCCGTCAGACATGAATGATGAAGGTTTAGTATAGAACTGATGAATATATAAATGACAAAGATGTCTAGAAATAATTAAGCACAGACAATCTTTGCTTAATTACATTAGGCAACAAAAAATATATTTTTTCCCCTCAGAGATCTGAGTATGTAATTCAAGATCATCATACCAAATGGAACTTAGGAGGACAGTAAATAAAATTTCTCAGGCACGTATGGCCTTTAAGATATGATGCTTATCGCTAATGGCACCTAGATTTTCTGCGAAAATTCTAGGTGTGAGTGCAAGAATTGTATTTTTAGTGACATATTACAGCTCAGTTCTTTATAAGCACTTAACAATTTATTTACTAGTCTCTCATATTGGGGTGATCCATGATTTCCCAAAAAAATGTTCGTGACTTCAACGAACGCGAATCAAGCAGCTTTTCTTCTGTGTTTAAGGTCGAAATAAACTGAGGATCTTTTATTAAGTTTCTCACATCTGGCCCAATGAACACACCTTCTTTTCTCACCTCACTTTCACTCTTCACCTCAATTTTTATCTTTTATGTAGAGGCGAATCTGTCTAAATATCAGAATTAGATTTGAATTCTACATTGAAAGAAGTCCTTAAACTCAAATAGGCATCGCCTTTACTAAATGCAACCAAAGTGGCGGTTCCATATTTAGTGTTAAATCAAATTGCTAAATACAAACGAACGAAACAGAGGTAAGGCACATCAAATCCATTGGGGAAGTGTCTCCATCTCATAGAAGATCACAACTAGTGGGTGAGGCTATCGATTAACTCCCGAGGAGTACCTTTGTTATCAGCGGGGATGGCTCAAGCGATATCCTGTATATTTCAAGCATTTATGATACTATAGCCACTTTACATGAAGTGGGCCGGATGCCTGCTTGCCTTCCGTTGTTGTATTAAAAAAGGTATTAAGTACACGTGGTGTATTTCGTATTTGCCTGCGCGAAATACATTATTCATCCGAGTATACTGGGCAATCCTGGCACACGATAAGGAAGATTATGCGGGATGATCCGCGTTTAAGGAAAGAGCTATTAGCGCTTCTGAATCATTGAGCAGCAGCGAAAATTAATTCTTTAAGCTTTTGCTCTTAGGTACATATATATTTTTGTTTACGTGATGTCGAGACTCATACAGTGTTTTCCTTGTGTATCACAAAACACATCTCTCCTGTCTTTATATGAGTAGATTGTGATAACAATTAAGGCCAGTTTTGTTTAACCGCTGTCACATGTCAGTATTAAATATATCATGTTTCTAATTTAGACACACAAATACAATAAACTTTTTAAATTTTCTAAAAACTGGCTTTTCAATTGGAGTAAAACTCTTAACGGGTACTGCAAAAGTACGGAAGATTTTAATTTCATCTTTGGTCGATTTGTGTCATTTGTGCTTCGATAATTATTTTAAAAATAATTCGTAAGTTGAAGGATGTAGGAGCCGACGGAGGTCAAGATTTACTTTATCTCCCTCGGCTTATGTGAGAAGTTTAGGTTTCTACATCTTTGAACCACTTTAAATTTGGATATACTGACTCAGTATCAATGTAAACTTATTTTTGATTTTAGGGTTAAAAATGTACCGACGAGGATGGGATTCGAACCCACGCGTGCAGAGCACATTGGATTAGCAGTCCAACGCCTTAACCTCTCGGCCACCTCGTCTTATGATATGGATCGCTAATTATTAAAACACTTAATTATTATCACAGTTTTTGTTATTTACACATCTGTTATGTCTTTATTTATACAGCCATTGCTATTTAGAGGGGATTAAATTAACTCACACTTTTAGGGGCATATTTCACATGCAGTGCAGTGATAGGGTAGTGGATAACGTACTTACTAATGGGCTGGTCCCTGGTTCGAGTCTGCGCGTTCTACCTTCTGACCCGTAGCAGTGAATTGAGTTACTACGTAATATCGGCCTCAATGGCTCTCCATAGGTTATTTCCTTCATGCTTATAGTGCATACAAAACACCGGAGGCACGATAACTACGCACAGGGCGAGTAGTGGCTAGCTCTCATTATGTACACCAATAACATTTGTATCTCTATACGTCACGAATATAATGACTGAATAGGTATGACACTTCCGAACACTGTAAAAAGATAGAGCTAACTTGAACTTCCTCCATCTCACAGAAAACCGCAGCAAAAATACAACTACCTGGGGGGTTGTTGTGTTACTGCAAGTGAGTGAGGTCACTAGTAAGCTCCTGAGAAGTAGCTGTGTTAGCAACAAACGTAACATCGTACGAGTGGTACTTAGTGTTGTGCAAGAGTTATTCATAGCTGTACTGTATGTAAATTTTAATTAAAAATTTCTTAGAAGTTTTTACTTGTAACATGTATCATAAAGTAGAAAATAGAAATGTCTTGGACACACATAACGGCTAGACTAAAATCTAGCGTATTATAAATCTATCGATGAAAACTTGTAATTGGCTTTTAGTTACTGATATTGGTTTATATTCATTTCTTACATTATATAGTAAGTTTTCCAAATAAAATAAAATAAAAAAATAAATAAAAATAAAGCCTTATTAAAAAAAAACTGCTCTAACTTCAAAGGCTAACATGTGGACACTCCGAAATAACAAGAAAAAAGAAAGAGGCTTTGACGAGCTCGGTGGCTCAGTCGTCAATGACGCGACTTTGATACCAACGCTCGTGGGTTCGATTTCCACACAAGACAAACATTTGCGTGCATGAACATATCTGTTTGTCTTGGTATGGATGTTTAAAGAGGAAGGGCGCATCAAAGCAGCCCGTCTGGGGAAGTACCTCCACTTCACAGAAAACCGCAGCCAAATAACAACCCTAGACAAACCTAGAGGATTGTTGTGTTCCTGCGTGTGACTGAGGTCACCAGTAAGCTCCTAAGGATTTGTGTAAGCAGCAGAGGAGGCATCGCGCGATTGGTACTTAATATATTAAAAGTATTAATGGCTACGGTAACTGCTTTACATCAGGTAAGCCGTATACTTGATAGCCTCCTGACGTTGTATAAAAAAAAGTAGAAAAAGAAACAAAAAGTAATGTTAGCCATTCAATATTAAAGGGATCTGCACTGCTGTCCAGAGATATCAACATTTCTCCAAATTATAACTTTCTTGCTACAACATAGAACCACTCTTTATTCGGATATACAGACCCAAGTAACAAGGTAAACTTATTTTTGATTTTAGGGTTAAAAATATATCGACGAGGATGGGATTCGAACCCACGCGTGCAGAGCACATTGGATTAGCAGTCCAACGCCTTAACCTCTCGGCCACCTCGTCTTATGATATGAATGGCTAATTATCAAAACACTTAAATATTATCACAGTCTTTTTATTTACACATCTGTTATGTCTTTATTTATTCAGCCATTGCTCTTTAGAGGGGATTAAATTAACTCACACTTTTAGAGGCATATTTCACATGCAGGGCAGTGATAGGGTAGTGGATAACGTACTTACTAATGGGCTGGTCCCTGGTTTGAGTCCTGGTGGCTACTAAGTTCATATTTTCGGACTTACGTACGTATTTGTATCACTTACAAGGCGGTGAATTTTTCAGCACGTCCAAGAAATTATACTCCGAAAGACGTGTTAACTGACTAAACTGACTAAAGAAAGATGTGGCTTTCCCACTAGGTGGTGGACGACCCACGACAGTGGTTCCCAACCAACTGGTCCCCGGTTTGAATCCTGGCGAGGCCATGTACCACTAAATTCGTGTTTTCGGGTTTATGTACATATCTATCACTTGCTCGGCGGTGAAGGAAAACATCGTGAGGAAACCCACATGTCCAAGAAATTATATTTGGAAAGACTTGTGACCTAACTTAAGATAGATCTGGTTTCCTTGATGGGTGGTGGAGATCTGCCGGCAGTCGTTTAAATATCAGTATATTTAGCAAATACTTAGGCTTATGCAGCGGACCCCATGAATCTTAATAGATTAGGAAACGGATTACGCGGAAAAGAAGAAGTCTTATGGTCACAAACCAATAAACCATTTGACTGCGCATGAAGGCACGCCGCGCTCACATAAACGTTGTGTTTTAGCGCATAAATATCTCAGCGATTCGAGGCTACTGACCAATCGCAGAATATTTTAACCAATAAGTCTATTGGTGCCGCGATGTTGATCTGCGAACAAGCCAATAAGAGCTGCTCGTTCTAGCTCCCGACCCGTAGCAGTGAATTGAGTTAATATGTAATATCGGTATCATCGGCACTCCATAGGTTATTTCCTTCATGGTTATTTCCTTATAGTGCATACAAGATACCGAAGGCACGATAACTACGTACAGGGTGAGTAGTGGCTAGTTCTTATTATCTACACCAAAAACATTTGTTTCGCTGTGTGTCACGAATATTATGACTGAATAGGTACGACACTTTTGAACACTGTAAAAAGATAGAGTTTTTTTCAAAGCAGCTCCGTCAGGGGAACTTCCTCCACCTCACAGAAAATCGCAGCAAAAATACAACTATCTGGAGGGTTGTCATTATTTATATTACTGTACTTCAAGCCGTGTAATAGCTTTATAAGTCACTCATTTGACTGTTTTGCACTATGTCTTTCGCCCCACTCCTATCACATTTGTTGTCGTAGACGGGAGGGTTCATTAATCGGGAACGGCAGAACATTGGCATTCTATTGACAGCAGTGGCCGAGGGCAGACGGTGCGCAGTAGAAACTGTGTGCAAATTGTAAGTCCTTGTCATGTCTTTTATTTTACTTTATATTTTTATTATGTACTGTTTATCTACCTACTTGTGTTCTGTGAATTATCATGAAATATATTTGTGAGATTAAGATTAATTAAGATTAAGAACCCTCAAACTTTAGAGCTATTCCTATACTAGTAAGTTCCTAAGAAGTAGCTGTGTTATCAGCAAAGATAACATCGTACGAGTGACACTTAATGTGGCGCAAGAGTTATTCATAGCTACGGCACTGCTTTACACTTACATCAGCCGTATGCCTGTATGTAAAGCTGTATTTAAAAAAAACTGCTATAACTGCAATGCCTAACATGAAGAAACTCCGAAAAATCACGAAAAAGAAAGTGGAAAAAGAAACAAAAAGTAATGTTGGCCATTCAATATTAAAGGGATGTGCACTACTGTCCAGAGATATCAACATATCTCCAAATTATAACTTTCTTGCTACGACGTAGAACCACTCGTTATTCGGATATCCAGACCCAAGTAACAAAGTAAACATGTTTTCGATTTAAAAGTTAAAAATGTACCGACGAGGATGGGATTCGAACCCACGCGTGCAGAGCACATTGGATTAGCAGTCCAACGCCTTAACCTCTCGGCCACCTCGTCCTATAATATTAGCGGCTAATTATGAGAATACATGTTATAACAGCATTATTATTTACACAGCTGTTTTAGTGTATTTATATAGATATTGCTCTTTAGAAGGAATGAATATCGCATACAGTTTTAGGAACATATTCCACAGTGCCATGTAATACCAAACTAGGTTAAATTTGTACCAGTGGTACCTACTAGGCAGCTGTTAAATACATGCGAATACCTTATTTTGTATTATATTATGTTTAATGAACGGATATAATCCAGTGAATAAAGAACCCGCCTATTGATCAACTGGTCCCCGCTTCAAATTCTGACATATATACCACTAAATTTGTATATCCGGTTAATATTTGCAATTATCAACTTCCTCGGTGATGATGGAAAATTTTGTGAGGAAATCAGCACGTACAAGAAATTATATTTCGAAAGACGTGTGACCTTATCTAAGAAAGGTCTAGTTTCCTCACTGGGTTGTGGAGGTCTGGTGACAGTCGTGTCATGTAATATTCAGTATCTTCACCAAATCCTTAGGCTTAGAGAGCGGACCCCGCCAATGTTAGGCGTTAGCGCAAAGAAAAAGACTTTATTTTATTAATACATACTTACGATACGATACGATAACGCTCAAGACAAGATAAATAGGTATGTACACGATGGCAAAGCTGCAAACAATTGCCAGTTTTAAATAATTGTAACAATAACATTTGTTCAGTTGTATGTCACAAATTTTATGATAAAATATGTACAATACTTTTAAACAATGTAAAATAAGAAACCTACTCTAACTATAATGACTACACTGCATTAACCTTAACTCATCCTACTGCAGGGATATGGGTCTCCCTTCCACCAATGGGCTTTAGAGCATGCTCCACTACACTGCTCAACTACGGATTGGCAGAGGCCACTGTTTTCAAGCCGCCAGATTTAGTTTAATGACGGTCATTTATCGACAACAGCAGGTACAGACAACATAACTTGCCCTCCGAGCACGGAGAAACTAGAGAATAAACCCATCCACAGACAGGGTTCGGACGACTTAACCAACGTTATCGGTTAGAATGTCACGCGCAACATGTCATCGAGCTCTCTTACGAGTCTATTTTACCATAAACTTATATTTGATTTAAAATATTTAACGGGTATGCAATAAGCGTCAGTAGGCTCTAGGCTCTCTAGGCTGTAGGGCTAGGCTAGGTTTGAGCTGGGCTTAGACGCTTAAACTAGGTTGACTTAGTTTTGGGCTAGGTTTAGACTAAGTTTGGGTTCGGTTTTAGTTTGAGTTAGATTAAGTCTAGTTTTGTGTTAGATTTTCGTCAAGATTGAATTTGGTTAGAACCAGAAATCGGTTGTGAGTCAGGTTTAAGTTTCGGATATAGATTTAGATAAGTTTAGGGCTGAATTAGATTAGTTTCAGACTGGGTTAATACAAAAGTTTTATAGTATATGGAATCATGAATTTTTTGATGAAGATTTTTGTTAAATATGACACACTATTTCTACTATCTGAAAAATTAACCAGAAATATGCGATCTATCTCTATGTCTATCAATAACGTCAAGCCAAATCCTTTGCGGGGTATGCAGAGAAACCGAGCGCCACATGCTTTGGCCTTTGCACACCTCACTCGCTTCTTTAACATTCATAGCTCTTCATATGCACACACGCCGGTTTGTAGGGCTTCTAATATCACCTTCTGATAAAACACGATCAATTTGGTCATAGTCGGTAAATCTTGGCTTTCCTCATCTCCTACATTCTTTTACTTTCGCGTCATACTCGTATATCCCTTTCGTAATTAAACAAAAACGCGAACGGTTTCATTTAAAGTTTAAAGATTTGGCGAAGACACTGATTATTACATTGAACGTAGACTGCCGTCAGACTTCCTTAACCCGTAGGAATAAACTTACTTAGGTTAGGATTAAGTGACGATTACAAATATGTAAATAAATCCGAAACCACGAATTTAGTGGTTCATGCCAGGATTGGAACCGGTGATCAGTTGGTCAATAGGTGACTTCTCTATCCACTGGGCTATCACTACTCTAGGTTTTTCGCTTATCCTATATCGTTCGATACATATTAAAAGAAGATAAGTTACCACACACCACTACCAACACACAAACAAATCTAATGTAAATGATAAAACCTTCGATTAGCATAAGGTTGCATTACGTAAATGCTGAACCCTGAATTATGTTAATTAATTGTGTTATTCATGAACCTGTGCGGTTGGTAATGTGATGACGATGACTTAAGATTGAATGGTTGAAAGGTTGCTTTCTTGAAATAATATCAGTTGATAAAATATCGTATTCGTATGATTTTTCGATCTATCCGATATTATGCGGCGTATGGTGGGTAGTTGTGCAATGAGAAATGCAATGCAATTCTTATCACACTATAATTTTAAATCAACACTTGTAATCAATGTTCAGGAAAATATGAAACGAGAGGACAGTTCCAAGACGTCGTCACTTTGCTGCAGTTTGCACTAACTCTCCCTTTTCTCCCAGTGTCGACTTCTTGATTCTGCCCAAGCGCGCCATCGATCGCGCGATTTCGTTCGTTGTAAACACTCATGACTGGATGCGACACATATTTTTTGTCAACTGTTTTTTTTTTATTATTTTACAGTTGACAGGGAAATAAATGACTTTGTAATTTGGTGTAAGTACTGTCCGCTCACAGTTTAAATAAGTAGAATATTAAAAAAAAATACAGTAGCAATGAAGCCTCTGGCGTATATAGCCACCTACCTACATACCTACGTGATGGGAAACAGTTACCACAACCTTTTTTTTCGGGAGGCATACAAGCGTACGACCCACCTGATGTATAGCGGGTACCGTAGCCTATTAACGCTTGCGATATATTAATTATCACTCGCGTGATGCCTCCTCTGCTGCTCACACAGCAACTCCTTGGGAGCTTACTAGTGATCACTATCACACAGGAACACAACAACCCTCTTGGGAGTGTTATTTGGCTGTGGTTTTCTGTGAGTTGGAGGTACTTCCCTAGACTTTAATGCTATGATGTATGTGATTTTTTTCTTTGTTATCCGTATATTATAAGGATGCAGTATATTTCAGGTGTCGATATTAGTTGGAATGGGTCTGCAATTTGTTTAATAGGAGGGTATGAAGAGGATACGGAAATATTAAGAGTAAATATTAAGAAAGGTTAATTCAAGTAGATAAGCAATAAACCTTTATTACTAAACTGTATGCAGACGATGCCGTAGATGCGTGCAGATACACCATCTAAACTGCAAACACTGGTCACAACGATGAAAGACGAATGTATGGAGAAAGGCTTACTACTGAATGCGAAGAAAACAAAGATAATGGTATTTGAAAGAGAAGAATCCAGAACTAATGTAAGGATTACGATTGATGATGAAGAGTTGGAACAAGTGGATGAGTTTGTATATCTTGGATGCGCTTTCAGCAGGGATGGAAGGTACACCGCAGATGTGGAAAGACGAGCGAGTGCTGGGAATAGTGTGAATGGAGCGTTGGGAAAACTTCTTGGCGGTAAAATCCTGAGCCAGAAGGCACAACTCACTATACACAATGCAGTGTTGGTCCCAACGCTAACTTATGGAAGCGAGAGCCGGGTATGGCAGAAAGAGCATGAAAGTAGAATAAACGCGGTCGAAATGCGAGCGCTACGCAAAATTTGTGGCGTAAGGCTTGTAGACCGTGTTCGCAATGATGATGTTAGAAACAGAGTTGGTATGAAAGAGAGCGTCGGTGTTAAAATAAGAAGAGGCATGCTCCGATGGTTCGGACATGTAGAAAGAATGCAAGATGAAAGAATGACGAAGCAGATATACAATGCAAAAGTGGAAGGATGTAGGAGCCGGGGAAGGCCAAGACTTACCTACAATGACCAAATTGGTCGTGTTCTATCAGAAGGTGATGTCAGGAGCCCTAGAAACCGGCGAGCGAGCATGAGAAGAGCAATGAATGTTAAAGAAGCGAGTGAGATATGTAAGGATCGAGTCACGTGGCGCTCGGTTCTCTCTGCCTACCCCGCAAGGGATTTGGCGTGAAGTTATAGATAGATAGATAGATAGACCTTTATAACAAAAATCTCTGAGCTCTAAGCTCCCTACTCTGATTGGATTGTTTATATTGATCTAAACCCCAGCATACAGTTACATAATCCTCACAATCATTAAAAGAATTAACCAAACTGTGTGACTAAACTTTTGGTACGGATTTTGGTACGTAAGTAAAACCAATGACAAACAAAAAGCGTAAATTTGATTGTGAGGATTATGTAACTATTTACTGATAGATAACGGTTAAAAGGACAAATAGAAGCAAAAGAGGGGAAATGCTTAAGATTCTTTCAGAGGTTTCTGTCTCTGTTTTATGAACAGAGATACCACTCTACTTTTACTGTCATTTCATTCACCAAAATCTACCTAATCGCTTAGGCGCTATCGTAGATACGCTATAGTACATACGTAAATACAAAAATACTCACACTGTATTGTATGTATGTATAGACTACTAAAATCATAACCTTTCATTAAATTCGCCGTAGAAGCATTAATTTTTTTTTTAGTATTGCTTTTAATAAAATATAAAAGATATAATTATCAGGATAGGATATGTTTTTTAAAAATAAAAAATATATAAAATTATCTTACATGGCTGTCATAAGTATATTTTTAAGACAGATGTATTCCTAATAACTTACATAATAATAAATTATTGAAAATCTTTTCTTTAATTATTCCAAATTGTGTGCTTTTTCTCGTCTTGCACAGCATCGCCTTAAGTAACTTCAAACTTCCATAATATTCAAACGCCTAACTAATTCATAACATCTAATGGCGAAATCCGTTCAGCGGCTTATAGAGGACAATTTTGATGACAGTACACAATTAGACACCGCTGGTATTGGAGCACGGCTAATTGGGAATTAGTTAAATATTAATTACCTGATGGTTCTATGTATAAATATCATGTATATTAGCATACCCTGGGCGCATACGTTTAAAAGGGGATTATTCTCGAGCGAGAGCTAAAGCTTCTATTATAGAATATTTCCTCTATGATGTTACTTACTCAAGCAAGTGTTCAAAATTAATGTAATCTTAGTACTGCTTTACGGTTATTAAAAAACTGTAGGACAAATATATAACTGAACAAAAAAGAATTCCATAATTTTATATATTAATAGAATTAAGAGACAATTAAACTAACCAGTTCTGCGACAGATATTTGTAAGTTCGGCAAATAGCAAGTGGCTATTGATACCCATGGACACATACAGTATCCGACTAAAGCTTTAAGGAACCGTCCTTAGAAAATTAATACTCCGAATATTGAACGCTCGCGTGTCATTGCTAAATCGTTCTGTTCTGGACGACCAGACCTGGAGATGATTTGCTCGAAATTCGGTTATGAGGGGTGTGGAACGATAGAGAATATTGGTAAAAGGCATCATATCATAACAGTAACTAGGAATAATAAAATGCGATAGCAGTCCATTACTTCACCAAATATATTTGTAACTAGCTCTGCCCGCGATTTCGTCCGCGCGGAATAGTTATTTTTTAATTATTTATTTATATTAATAAAAATAAATAAAATTTCAAAAATAAAAGTAGCCTAAGGTACTACTTATTATATCAGCTATCTGCCAGTGAAAGTCCCGTCAAAATCCGTCCAGCCGTTTCAGAGATTACCCTGAACAAACAGACAGACAGACAAAGATTGTAAAAAAATATTTTGGTATACGAGTATGTACCGTGTATACATCCATATGTATCTAATAAAAAGCGGTTATTTTAATATTAAAAACAGACACTCCAATTGTATTTATCTGTATAGGTGATTTTCTTACTCTTTTCGTTTTCTGACCTCTGCAATGCTTTCAGTGTGGTTAATCACGATATTTAACTTGCGATAGTTAGTCAATGAAATTATCATCTTTTTCCCTTTCCTGATTTCAATCATATCTCTCTAATTGACATCAACTTGTACAGCGTGCTGAATGAAAATCTGATTTATGCAAGGTCAAGGTTGAGATTTCATAGGGTAGTATGTTATCACCTTTATTATTCTCCATATTTATCAAGATATCACATCATGTCTAATCTCCTCGTTTAATATGTGTGTGAATGTCGTGCAAATATTTGCAACTATAACTTCAAGATTTCATAAATGCTATTAATGTTGGAAATGGCTATATGTACATCCGAGATGCGTACATAAAATTACCTGTATCTATACTGCCGCGAGCAATAAAGACAAGTCGACGACACAGCTAATAAAATTTCACATAAAATATTTAGGCATATATACGCTGAAACGCATTTTACATTTCACCTCCTCGTAAAATCTTGCAATTGAAACGGTTTAATTTTGCATCCCATAAAATCTGGGCCACTTACTCGTTACAGAACTGTGTAGGTGACGATAAAACTATTTTGTAACATTATTAGTATCGTCGTGAAACAAGTGTAGTGCGGTAAAGTATATGTTTTTTAGTACTGCCATTTGAACGCGATAAACATTAAATTAGTTCTTTTCTTGTTCGTTTATAAAACTTTATGTATAATTTATCATTAAAAATACATAATAACTACGGGGTGGCCCCGACCGACTTTCTCTGGCATTTCGGGGGTCCATCTAGTGAGTGGCGAGCCACCACCTGCCGAATGTAACATCAGATATGATAGTTATGGCCGGTATCCATCTCTCTTCTGTAATAGCAGAGTATTAATAGTCCCTCGAGATCTCATTTCAATAGCTCAATTATTTCCGATACATTTGCAATAGTCCCAATACCTGCCGTGACCTGTTCGGGGGTATATCCTCCCATTGATATTTTCTAGAGCATCTCACAGCGGGTATAATACATTACATCAATCTTTTCTAAGCGGCCTCTACGCGTTGGATCCATATCCTCGCACACGCCTATCAAAAGACCGGGGTTAACACCCGTGGTTAAAGAAAAGTATAATAATAATAAAAATCTAAACTATACAAGGGCGGACTTATCCCAATAGGGATCTCTTCCAGTCAACCATAAAATGCTTGGAAAGGAATTCATTTCATTTCATTGGTTTGGTGCAATTTACGTACTATACACACTTCACATTCAATATAAAATACCTAAACATACACAGTACACATATGCGTTAAAAAGTAAATGCTAGTTCAAGTATCCAAAAGTAGAGTCATAATGCATCTTCACTTGTAATTAAAAGTAGTTACGCGATCGGTATAACTTCACACGGGTTGGGAGTGCATTCCAGAGGCGTGCGGCATGGACTTTACGGTTCATTTTTTGGAAACGATGTACAGGACAGTGGGAATTACGTACAGGGATTTCTAAGAATAGATCGGTTCTAGGTCGAAGTCGGGTATCCATTACCCGACACTTCAAACACTCGTGGAGATATTTTGGAGTTCCTTACGCTAACAAAAGCTAATTCTAGATCGCAATGGCGCAATTTGCACGAGACTGATTGTTTATTGAAAATAGCCGAGCCGTCATAAGGACTGCTGCTAAAAGTGAAAACTTAATACTCATACTTGTAATTACAGATACACTCTTAACATTAGCATGGCGGTGACGCAAACTTACAAGATTTTCCTATACTAAAAATGATCAACACACCTTAAACAGTTTCCAAAAAGTGCTTTAAACATCCCAAGAGTAATAATTTAAAATCACTATACTATTGTACTCAGGCTGTGTATATTTCTACATTCATTTAAAACCGTCTAAAAAATAGAATGGTCGTTTTTGTGCATGGTACGCTATACTCGTACTATATTTTTTAGTTGTAAAAATTTTTCATTAGAAAATAACTTAGGTTAGAGTGAATTAAATTTTCAGGATTTGAAAATTCTAATTGTAGTTGTTTTTATAGCAAACAGTGAGCTGATATCAGATAACACAGCATATATAGTTCTCTTCAATTTTGTAGCTGTCATTTATTGTTCGGCTACATCTATTATTTAGAATTATCCCATATTGTTCCAGATAAAAAACACCTACTTCTATTATTATAGCAGATAAAAAAAGCGAAACCTATTCCTAATATTATTATTATAACTGAAGAAAACTAGGCATTTGACAAATATTTATTCGGTCAAACACAAGGTACCCCCAAATATATATATTTTTTGGTTTCATACTGTCTCTCCGCTTGTCTACTAGAAATATAGTAGACAAGAAGATATTAAATTAAAAAACTTGTTACACAGAACAATTTAAAACAAATTCTATCTATCTATAAATCCACGCCAAATCCCTTGCAGAGAGAACCGAGCGCCACGCGACTCGATCCTTACATACCTCACTCTCTTCTTTAACATTATTTTCTTATGCACGCTCGCCGGTTTCTAAGGCTCCTGACATCACCTTCTGATAAAACACGATCAATTTGGTCATGGCAGGTAAGTCTTGACCTTCCTCGGCTCCTACATCCTTCTACTTTAGCGTTGTATATCAGTTAAGTAATTCTTTCTTCCTGCATTCTTTCTACATGTCCGAATCAAAAGAGCATGCCTCTTCTTATTTATCACTGACACTCTGTTTGAGACCAGCTCTCTTGATAACCCAAAACAAATTGCATTAAGAAATTTATTTTATTGCAGGATTCAGGAAAGGTTTTGTGTTATCAATTAATACTAAATTACAATTAAAAATTTTAATAACGTGATTTAAATTGGCATTTTAAAAACGATGTATGCTCCCGTTGGGCCACTCTTGTATAGACATTTATATACCAAAATGATCGACCTAATAAAACCTAATAAGAACGCTTTATAATGTTGCCTTGTAAAATCAAACATAAGTACCCATGCAGTAGTAGACATTAGGCAATTGAGTGTATTTTAGTTGACAATACAGAAATATTCGATACAAGTCTATTTATATAAATATACATAAGTATAAATATTTGATGAAAGGAATAGGAACTACGCGATGGTACACAAACAGTAAATCGTGTATTCTATCTTAGTGAGCCCTTTGACTATCCATCTATATCTCCACGCCAGGTTTCTTGCGGGGTAGATAATATATTTATTCCCGTACCGGTATTACCTATGTCTTGTTCAACCATATGAGACATGCGGATTATGTACTTAAGTTTACACCAACGATTTAAATATCGATTTAATTAATATTTTTTTTAAATACGAACACTTAGCCCATACGGTATAGAACTTCGTGAGCGACTACGTTACATGGGAGAGAGGGCAGTGAATCTTTCGCTTAGAATCTAACCTTAAGGATCCATGCTGTTTCAGGGTGAACCATTACGGTCATCTGCTTCACTGTGGTTTGACTTCATGACATTTTTAGCTAGAATTAGGCAGATGTTAAGAGTAACCGTCAAAACAAAAGTATATTTTCTATCGCCTTTCGCAGCGCCATTCATTTCCATGTGATAGGATTGAAAAGCTCAATTTAATAAAAGCTCCAATGTATGCATTCATGTACTCAATCCGAACTGGACTTGTTTGATCAAAAGAACACACAAAACAGTTTGCTTTTTAACAATGGGCAATTGTGTTGAATATGTGTGCTTTCATCATGGTTATATTACACAGTACGAATTTATTTTTGTTCCTTATTACAGTTCTATACGTGAAAAGGTAAAAACGAAACTCTTGTAATATTGTAAAAGGGAACTCCAGTGTAACATTGTTGTCAGTTGTTTTTTGTTAAGAAATAAAAAGCTGAAAAAAAAGAATGCAGGAAGAAAGAATTACGAAGCAGATATAAAACGCTAAAGTAGAAGGCTGTAGGAGCCGAGGAAGGCCAAGACTTGCCTATTATGACCAAATGGATTGCGTTTTATCAGAAGCTGATGTCAGCAGTTTTAGAAACCGGCGAGCGTGTATAAGAAGAGCAATGAATGTTAAAGAAGCGAGTGAGATTTGTAAGGATCGAGTCATGTGGCGCTCGGTTCTCTCTGCCTACCCCGCAAGAGATTTGGCGTGGAGTTTTAGATAGTTTCAAAGTACTTGTTTGATTTATATAGAGAAATTAAAATTCTTTATAATATGGTTCTTCCAACGTTGGAGCGCGCCGACTGCGTGCTCTCACGCATGTATTCATCAACTCGCTTACAGGAGGCCGCAGTCGTTACGCGGCTAGATCATCGTAGCACGCAGTTTGATCATTCACATACATAATTATCTATACAAAAGAAACAATCACGCCAGGTCCCTTGCAGGGGTATACAAAGAAAACCATGCGCCGTAAGACGCGGTCCTTTCACACTTCACTCGCTCCTTTAACATTCAGAGCTCTTTTCATGCACGCTCGCCGGTTACTACGCTCCTGACACTTTCTGATATAACACCTCTTCTAATTTGGTAATGGTAGTCTTGATCTTCCTTGGCTCCTACATTCTTCTACTTTCGCTCCTTCCTCTTTCGCGTTGCATATCTGTCTCGTCATTCTTTATAAAATACTAGCTGTGCCCGCGACTTCGTCCGCGTGGAATTTAACAAAAATTGTTCAGTTCGCAGAGTTTACTACAACTTATTAATTCTGTATTTAGCGTATAGAAATACCTATGCTAATTTTAATGAAATTCTTCTATTTCGTGAATCGTATCCCGGAAGGGGAAGATATTTCCCCCTAATTTTAACAGTTTTTCATATTTTACGCAGGAACCCTAAATATTTACGGGATAAAAAGTACCCTATATTGTGCTCTGAACAGTCGTCTATCTACCAGTGAAAGTCCCGTCAAAATCGGTTCAGCCGTTTCAGAGATTAGCCGGAACAAACAGACAGACGGACAGACAGACAGACTGACAAAAATTGTAAAAATATTCATTTTGGTATATGTACCGTGTATATATCCATATGCATTTAGTAAAAAGCGGTTATATTAATATTATTACAAACAGACACTCCAATTTTATTTATCTGTATAGATTATTTGCGACTTAAATGGCAAACAATAGCTACCTACCTAAAATTCATGTTACATAAAGAGACAGAAAAAAAACAAGGGATGCTGTCCGTAACATCACCCTTTAGGTCCGGCGCCGTAAAAGCGAAACAAAGACTACCAAAAGCTACATAGAAAATTAGTTACGGTCACATTTGTGTTATTCCAAGTGTATGCAATACATATTTCAATTAACCAAGTTTACTTTTGTAACGCAAGTTAAATTCACAAAGCGCTGAACGCAGAGCCGCGGGCCACTACAGCTGCCCAGTTTTAACTAGTTAACACGCTATCCGGACAAATGGAATCATAATAAAATACGAGCTGATGATCCTACACAAACACTGCAAACATAACGTTGAACTTATGGAATATTTACATTTACGACTACCTATACAGTCAAATACATATAGGATATATATACAAATAAGGAGCAATGATAGGCAAAGAACGGTCTGGTCCTCGGTTTGAAACCTAGTAGGGACATATACCATTAAATTCATGGCTTTCAATATATGTACATTTGTAATGATCACTTACCCGGCGGTGAAAAACAAAGGGTTTTTTATACAACGGCGGGAAGCATACAACCACACGGTCCACCTGATGTAAAGTGGTTACAGTAGCCTATATACGCTGGTAATAAATTAAGTATCACTTGCGTGATGCCACTGCTGCTAACATAGCAACTCCTTAGGAGTTTACTGGTGATCTCATTCATATGCAGGGTTGTGTGTACAACCCTCCAGGGAGTTTGTTATTTGGCCGCGGTTTTCTGTGAGGTGGAGATACTTCCCCTGTCGGGGCTCCTTTGATGCACCCTACCTCTCTTGAGCAGTCAGAACCCGTTATCTACGCTTTCCCATACATTTCGCGGTCGTATTCGACCACCCGGGTTTCGAAGGGTTAAAACACCTAGATTAAGACAACCATGTTCATGCACACAAATAGTTGTACTGTGTGGGAACGAAACCAACCCTGGTTCAAAGTAGAAAAAACCAAAGAGGTAGTTCCTCAGACGGGTTGCTTTGAGGCGCCCTACACCGGTCACCTGTAAGTTCCTAAGGAGTTACCGTCTTAGCAGCAAAGGTGGTAACGCGCGAGTGATACTTAGTGCATTGCAAGTATTCATAGGCTACGGTAACCACTTTACATCAGGTGGGCTGTATGTCTGTATGCTGTATGTATAAAGATTGGGTTTGATAAAAAGAGTCCTCCATAATTACGCCCAAAGCAACCGACGCCGACTATATCATCAAGCGAATACAATTAATTATTTGACTATCGCTTTATTCTAACGTGTATTTAATAGTCGAATATTTAAGCGCACCTGTGCGTAATGAAACACCCAGAACACCCTAAATAAGCACAACACTAAATGAAATTCAACTGCAAATGGCCGTAATATAAATAGAGTCGTATAACTAATTAAGTGCGACCGGGGCACAATTTCTTTCTGCCAAATGACTGTCAGGGGTCTGTAGTAGCACAAACATTTTTTTTATACCACGTGAGGAGGTTTACAAGCATTTTTGATGTGAGACATCTATTGGCGCGCCTTGGCAGTAAAATCAAGCCGTATGCTGTGGCATGACGCTCTCTCATGGCGTTTGCTCCCTCTACGCCGTCACTGTCAACTCCCTTGCGTATGTGCGTGCGAATATTAGACGCTCCTTTGCTTCTCTGCATGAGCTGTTTATTATTCACATTAGTGTAGTAAGAAAAATAGGGGGTCGTGTGCCAGAAGCGTGCTTATTGGGGAACCCTGCCAACTAATCAGATTGCGATTCTGAACTAAGGGCGCACCGATGTGCGGATTCGGGCGTCCCCGGAGGCGACGCGCACCGATCCGCCCCCGTCGATGCGAATGTAGCTGCATGCGGCGGTGGGAGCCGCCACCCACCACGCAACGCCAATTCCGGCGGGTTGAGGAGAGCCGAGTGCTGCATAGGCACGTGGAATGTGAGAGAGTGGATTGAATGATAAGATGAACGAATTGATAGACGTAATAATATAATGTATGTAAAATGACGTTTAGATGCTTTGTGTGCCACAGAGACTAAGTGCCATGGGAGCAACACCGATGATCTGCCTGAATGATGGCCCTATGGTCTGGGGTAGACCGGGACGATAATGTCAGTTCTGGTGTAGGTGTCATACTCTCCTCTCGATTAGCCACTGGTGTAAAAGATTACTGCTTGGTAAGGAGTATACTTCTCTGGGTTCCAATAAAAATGGGCATCATGCGAGTGCTTCAGATTGCAGCATATGCTTCCGCAAGTTCAGCGTGTGCTCAAGAACTAGAGAAGTTTTTGGAGTCTGTAAGGGATGTTCTGGATTTAGTTGAAGGGAATGAAAGTGATTATGTGCGGAGTGCGGACGGGGTGGGACTAAACGAGGCAGCTATATATACAAGAAATCGGAAACGGAATGACCAAAAAAGTGAGATTGTTTTGATTTTAATAGATAGACGTCGCAGAAATACTATAATGGATACAAGAGCCTTTAGAGGTCCCATTCTTGAAACGTACCATTACTTGTGGGTAAGCCGGTTTGTGGGACATTTCAGGAAGTGTAGAAGTCCGTATCCCTTTCGGAGGTCATGAAAGGATAAGGAGCAAAAAATTGCAAATATTTAGCGAAAGACTTTCGTTCGTTCATGCAAATGCAAGTCGTTTCGATTCAGATGTGGATGATTGCTGGAAAATTTTGAAAGAAAGAATGGTGGATAGTGCAAAAGAAGATTATTATTATTTAAAACTTTATTGACCACTTTACATTTTGATACAATAGGCGGACTTAATGCTAGTTGCATTCTCTACCAGTCGACCTTTGGGAGTGCAGAGAATCACGATTGCGGCTTAACATATATATATTATATACATAATACATAGATATATATATATATATACATATATACTTACAATACATATACATACATATATATGAATTATACGATAAATACAAACGTATTAGACATACATAATTGTTACAATTTACGAGTATATTAAAATAATAGAAATATATAAAAATGATGACGGTCTTACTGCCTCGAGCTTTCAAAAAGAAGTTGGTGTACCTTCTTTTTGAAGACAAATTTGCTGCACGACTCATTCACTCGCAGGAACACAACAACCCTCCAGGGAGTTGTTATTTAGTTGCGTTTTTCTGTGAGGTAGAGGAACTTCCCTAGACGTGCTTCTCGGCCTCACCTCTCTTAAAACTTCTTTCTTTTTTTAAATAGAGGTAGGGTCTCTATCGATAAAATCCAGACTAAGACATACAGATATGTTCTTGCACACAAATATTGATCATCAAATCCACAAGCGTTGACGTTAAAGTGACATTGCTAACTGCTCCGCCATTTCGTAATTAGTAAGGTGCACCACATTCAGGTGAGGTTGCCTTTGACTCAGATGAGAGTGAGCTGTCTGTGCAAGTCGATCGTCATAAAATTTTCCCTAGATATTCTACTTCTTAACGTTACCTCGTTTCCTAATCTATTAGGATTGGCGGGGCTCGCTACGTAAGCCTAATGATTTAGCGAAGATACTGATTTTCACATGGAGCGAGTGCCGTCAGACCTCCACTAGCCAGAGGGAAAAGCAAATCATTTTTAGGTTAATTTTAATAATTAATTACACAGCGCCATCTATCCCCAAAGTAAGCGAAGCTTGTGTTATGGGTACTATACAACTGATAAACATACGTAAATACATTTTTTTTTTGTAAATACATACTTATTATACATAGAAAATACCCAGACCAAGACAAACAGACATGTTCATGCACACAATTGCTTCTACTGTGTGGGAATCGAACCCACGAGCGTTGGTGTCAAAGTAGCGTAACAGCGCGTTTCACCACTGCGCCACCGAGCTCGTCAATGGTTTTAGGTATAGTCACACGTCTTTCGAAATATAATTTCTTGGATATGCGGTTTTCTTTACAATACATAAATCCGAAACTACAACTTCAGTAGTACATGCCAGGGTTTGAACCGTGGACCAGTTGGTCAATAAGCCGTAGGCCGGTTCCTTATCCTTAGGGCTATCACTGCTTTTTAAAACTATTTTCTATATTTTAACATTTAATATAACTGTACTTATGAATCATCTCAGCTAAAACTAAAACCTATTTATGTGATGAAATTCACCAACAACATACTAAAACACTATCCAACACAATAACTATAATTCCCGCAATTATTTCCAGTTGAGCGCTAACCGCTAACGAATAAAGACGTACCTACCCTTTTACATTGAATTTTTAAAATTAAACCGTTTGGAGCGTGCGGTTTCAAAGTCTCGTTTGGGCCACAAGAAAGTTGGAAATTCATCACAAAGGACAAAGGCTTGCACCGCGGGCCATTTGCTCACCGTACGTATTTGTTCGCGCCTAATTAAACATGGAACACTGAGCAGGTGGGGAGTTACGAATGAAGTAGGGCTGGCCCAGACTAGCCGGGCTCTGGTTTACCATCTAACCATTTTTACCTGACTGCGACGGAAGCAAAAATGAGGGCAATGGTTTCTGCGAGGCATACGGCCTGATGTACCCTGATGACCGCCTGTGAAGCCTTACCACCCCTGCTGCTAACCACCAACTTTAGTCTTTGTTAGTTGTTTCAGGAATTTGTTATTCGGCTTCGGTTTCCAGTGACGGGGTTTCCCAGTCGGGATGCTTTGATACGCCATACCTCTAAAGAGATACGTACATAAATGTGGGAATCAAACTCTCGAACCTTGGTGTTAAAGTAGTATTGCTAGTCACTCCGTTACCGGAGTCGTCAAAATGTAGATGGACAGGTAGATAAATAGATAGAATATAAATAAATATAGTCGGACAAATTACACAGCGCTCCTAGCCACATAGTAAGTGAAGCTTATGTTGTAAGTACAATACATATGATAAACATACGTAAATACATTTTTTTGCAAATACATACTTATGATTCATAGAAAACATTCAGACTAACACGAATAGACATGTTCATGCACACAAATGTTGTGGGAATCGAACCCACGAGCGTTAAAGTTACGTTACTAACCACTGCGCCACCGAGCTCGTCAAAATGCTCTCTACCTATCTATATCTTCACGCCAAGTCCCTTGCAGGGTAGGCAGAGTGGACAGATGGTATCATGATTCTATCCTTCCTTACATATATCATTTGCTTCTGTGACATTTTCAGTTCTTCCCATGCACGCAATTTCTGGGGCTCCTATTAAAACACGAACAATATATGTTACTTAATTACATTGCACCGGATGTAATTTTTTTGCTGGCTGATATCAGCCCGGTGTGCCTCAAGGGGTTAATAAAAACCTTACTAAAATGCTCATATACAAAAACAATGCAATGTCTTATTGCTGAAAACAAAGGCAACGTGGGCAAGAAAGACATATATGTGCGTATATATAAATATATACCGTAGGATAACTACAAAAAAAAATGAAAATAGTCGGACATGTGCAGATTTAAATCTCTAAACTAACTTTGCAGTCAAATCATTCGCTGGTGGCATTTCAAAACGATTACTTATATCAGTGTAGAAGGTCATTCACAGTTCGCTTTCTGAAAACTTATGATCCTACCGCTCTAACTTGGAAATTATGTCTTTCATACTAGATACGGCAGTAAAAAAGTGTACGCCCCATCTGATGATAAGCATTTACTATGTTCCTTTGCAATACAATAATGTCACCCGTGCGCTGCCGACCCTTATCACGCTTCCCACGTTGACGGTTGACCAATGTCTAAGTGTATTAACCTTTTGTTATATTTCTCTACAGATAAAGATAATATATAATATATTTCGAAAACGACAAAGCTTAAGGTAGTGTATCAGTATATAGAGGAGTATAATAATATATGATCGACTCTTTGTCTCATAAAATTATTATTTCAAACAAATGGCAAGTATCGAGACGATTCGTTCTAATCGATTGATATCTCATTTGAAGGGTCTTGTACCCGATCGCCCCTCATATCTCGCCCATCATTACATATACGTACCCACTCGCCCCCCGAAAATTAAAAGAGTCCCATTCGCCCTTTATTTATGAAGATAGAGATGACTGTGATTTCGAAATTTTGATGGTAGAGGCACTTGCCCTTACTCTCTTAGTAGTTCGCCGGCTCGTCAGTCCGTCTGTCCGCAGCTTAACTTTAAGTTAGCTGCAGACAGACAGACGGACGGACATGGCGCCTATAGGTCTTCCTTGTTGACTACGGAACCCTAAAAAGGGAATTAGACGTTAGCGATAAATATTAGTAACTGTTTATATGTTACGCCGAATAGTAAAAATACACCCGGTATTTTCGATAATTTCACCTCGCATTTTAACTGATTTCAAAATAGGAGATTATTGTATATTCTTCGCTTAGGAGTTTGAACTTCCCATTTTGTACTGCAGTAGATAAACATATCGTCATATCGGAATATTACTGCCGTATAGCTGCGCGGCCAATATCAATTGCCAAAGGTAACTAGTTTGGCGTATCGGCTCTCTCGCAAATGTTTGCGAACAAACACTGATTGCAAATGTTTGCCTATTGCTCTCATTACTGAATGAGCCGCAGATATTAATTGTAACTAATGAACATTTCTACGTGTATCAACGGTCTAGCTTGTGTTTGCTTATCTCGTTCGCTGCAGTGAGTCCAACTGCAACTGACGAGCTCGGTGGCGCAGTGGTGAAACGCGTTGTTACGCTACTTTGACACCAACGCTCGTGGGTTCGATTCCCACACAGTACAAACATTTGTGTGCTTGAACATGTCTGTTTGTCTTGGTCTGGGTATTTTCTATGTATAATAAGTATGTATTTACAAAAAAAAAATGTATTTACGTATGTTTATCAGTTGTATAGTACCCATAACACAAGCTTCGCTTACTTTGGGGCTAGATGGCGCTGTGTAATTTGTCCGACAATATTTATTATTTATTTATTTGTTAACTGAACACATCATTCACATTTCCACATCGATAGAATGAAGCATACAAAGGTGTATAAATATACAATAAACATCGTCATCATCATCCGAGCATTAATCCTGGTAGCATCCTACACTTTCGCTTGGGAGCCCATGGTCCGCTTTCCGGCCTTTACTCCATTTCACGCGGTCTTCGGCATATCTTACAGTGAGACCATTGGCACGCACGTCACCCCTCACGACGTCAAGCCAGCACTTCTTGGGTCTCCTTTTCCGGGACTCGGCGGAGGTGGCATGGCTAGGTGGCATTGCTCCCTACGTGACTAGCCGGTTTTCGTAAAACGTATAATGTGATTCAAACACTTGGTTGGATATCATGTATGGCTATTAATACAGTCTCGACGACATGAGACATGTAGAGTGTTTTACTAACAACATTATTATGTTTGGACAAGAATCGTTTTTATTCCCAGCTAAGTAGAAAACAGAAATGTGTAAGCACCGTATTTGTCGGAGTAGAAGCCCTCTTTACATCTCCTCGCAAAATGTCACCCTTATCTTTTAAGGAAAATCATAAAATTTCATAACGAAACAAAATTGTGAATTTGAAATACGAAACAATGAAAGTAACAAATCCACGTCGCTGCTCGGGACGTTTCTACTATCCACTCGATATTCTTGGCGCAATTTTCACCAAAACAAAAGCCGCTTATACTGGCAAAATAAAATATTCTATTAGCAAAATCCGTTACCTCATAATTCACTCAGAGATGCGTAGCGAGAGCATGGCAGGTGGTCTTAATAAATACGAAAATGCTCTACTGTGGAGTTAGTAATAAATTCAAAAGGCAATCAACGCCGCGGGCTGAGTAAAAATATTAATAGCTGGGAAATAATTATGCATTCATGAGTACTGTGGCGCTTGGAACAGTGGGATAAACTAAATCCTGGGGGATTGGAAGCAACTCCGCGACCTTCGCCCTGTCGTGACCTTGTATTAAATATTCAGTAGTTGGATTAATGGAGGTGACCTTAGCAAAGGTTATCGTAGTTTGTTAAGTATGAGCTATTGGCACATAGTAATTTTCACTCCTTGTAGTCTCAGTTTAGTAGTATCCGTGCCGCTTTGACAAAACAGGAATTATTACATTTTTGAGTACACCAAGATTATTTCTATAACTTCACGCCAAATCCCTTGCGGGGTAGGCAGAGAGAACCGAGCGCCACGTGACTAGATCCTTACATATCTCACTCGCTTCTTTAACATTCATTGCTCTTCTCATGCACGCTCGCCGGTTTCTAGGGCTCCTGACATCACCTTCTGAGAGAACACGACCAATTTGATCATGGTAGGTAAGTCTTGGCCTTCCCCGGCTCCTACATCCTTCCACTTTTGCATTGTATATCTGCTTCTTCTTTCTTTCACCCTGCATTCTTTCTACATGTCCGAACCAACGGAGCATGCCTCTTCTTATTTTAACACCGGCGCTCTCTTTCAGACTAACTCTGTTTCTAACATCATCAACCAAGATTATTTGAGTGATAAAGGCAACCTACGGCGTGTTTTTCAACTAACGGAGCTATTTTATCACTTTTTTCTTAATTACTTACATTGAATGGTGTGGGGAATTGGTTCCGTAGATATCTGTGCTATGAGTGTCAGTTAATTATCATTACATGGAAAAGTAAGCGCGAACAAAGATATGATCCAAATTAGTCTAGTGAATTGCTCAGACGGCTATAATATTGTTACGCATGAGTTGCCAGTGACCACCACGTCGTGTTTAGGGGAGCGTGATCGCCTCAACAATCAAAGGGGATGCTATAGATAGATACTTGTTATAACGAATCCAATATAATATGTAATATACGCTGTATTAATAGTTGTGAATTTCTTAGAACCAGTGTTCTTGCCATGTTTGAAATTCTGGGTTATTGACAATTTGAGGAAAACGCACACAATTTGCACGTTTGTAATATTTTTTTTCTACATGTCTTCTTCTTAGCGTTACTCGTTCCTAATGCATCGATTAGCGGGATCCGCTACCTAAGACTGAGGATTTGGCGAATGTACTGATTTTTACATGGAGCGACTGCCGTCAGACCTTTACAACCCAGAGGGAAAACCACACCACGAGTAACAATTACAAAAAATCGGCCATGTGCGAGTCGGACTCGCGCACAAAGGGTTCCGTACCATTATCTATAAAAACGGCAAAAAAATCACGTTTGTTGTATGGGAGCCCCCCTCAAATATTTATTTTATTTTAATTAAATTATTTATTCTTAAAGTGAATATATAACTAAATATTCTGTGAATATTTCAAGCGTCTACCTGTTGCCGTTATCAATATCAAGCAAAAATGAGCAAAAAAATCACGTTTGTTGTATAGGAGCCCCCTTAAATATCTATTTTATTCTATTTTTTAGTATTTGTTGTTATAGCGGCAACAGAAATACATCATCTGTAAAAATTTCAACTGTCTAACTATCACTGTTCATGAGATACAGCCTGGTGACAGACGGACGGACGGACGGACGGACGGACGGACGGACAGCGGAGCCTCAGTAATAGGGTTCCGTTTTACCCTTTGGGTACGGAACCCTAAAAATATGTACCTACATAAATTCGAAAACACGAATTTAGTGGTACATGCTAGAATTCGAGCTGACGACCAGGTCTGTTTTTATCGACTAACCCATTTTCTACTTATCATAATTCAATTTTCTGGCGTCAAATTCCTTTCTCAAGTAGTTAGGGTTGAAGTAGCTCACCATTATCTTTAAACTGACCCAGTTCACCTGCATGTGATGCACCTTGGAGAATAAGTGCAACTGCAGGAAGGACTCAACGTTATTCAAGAAGCATCCAGACTGGGAAATATCTCTGCCACAAATTAATTAGTGGAACCGCAGTCAAATAACAATACTTTTTTGTTACCTACTTGCGATCCAGTAAGCTTCTGGGGAGCTGGGATGGCATCGCGCGAGTGGTACTCCTAGTATTTATGTTTCGGTAACAGCTTTACAATTCACTGAGATGACACAGTGCATTTAATTATTACATTTATATCTTTATAGCCGATGCTAAGTAGTGTAATAAAAAAAAATTGTAAAAAAGCTTGTAAAAATGTATTACGGCAGGGTTTTATAATTCCACAAACTATATATATATATATATATATATAAAATTATTTGTATTTGTGTAAAATATACTTACCATTGTGACGGATATAATTCTGAAGGATCCCTTCTCAGTCTGCCTGTCCATAACTTCGCGCCAATTCTCTTGCGGGGTAGGCAGAGAGAGATCGGTTAGTGTTACGATAATTAATAATTTTATTTTAAACAAAATTTTAAAATGCATGCTACAGGTTTAACGTACTTTTTTTTTATGCAGCGTTGAGAGTAATGCAATCATACTGTTGTTAGGCGAGTACCTTAGTCTACTGACTGTTTGCAATACACTAAGTATGCAAACAGTCATTGGCCATAGGTCGATGCCATCTCTCCTCTTAACACATACGGAACACAACAACCTTCCAAGTTTGTTATTTAGCTGTGGTTTTCTGTGAGGTGGAGACACTTCCTCAAACGGCTGCTTTGATGCACCTTACCTCTCTTAGCTAGCTGTTTCCTTCAGACATTGCATTATTCGTCTTTCAACGTGAAAAATAAATCCGAAATCAGTTCGAAATCGAGCACGAGTCATCAATCAATCGTCAATCCTGGCGATGCAATATCCATAAAATGAATCTGGCTACGGAGGGTGCATCGGGTGGGTAATTCCGCCGGTGCGAGGCCGACAATGCCGCAATCGCGCACCAATCTGCATAATGGATTGCTCGGCCGAACGCGTCGTCCGGTCGCCGCTCATTCAATTGTCGTGGTCGGCCGATGTGTCGCACGGTTATTACCGAATACGGAATTAATAATTTCGCGGTATGGTTTCCGATGACTTTCAGATGCCAGGTGGTGGTGGTGAACACCCCGATAGCTAAATTTTGAATGATGACCTGCCTATATTTAACCTATGACCAAACGATATTTACAATCGTTGCAAATATATATTGCTTTTGCCCGTGATTTTGCTCGAGTATGAGTACCTTTATCGTCATAATAGCTAGCTGATATCCATCTGTAGCAAATTGTATTCCGTAGTTCAGTCTGCAAAAGTATTAAACGAACGCACTGATAGTCACGTAAAAAGATAGAGATTTTTTTTTTGTTTGTTTATTGTCATTGGGTCCACGCGGGCAATTGAATATGTCTTAAATTTTTTAAATATAATCTTATTCTATGTTATTCAGTTTTCTTATATTACTTTTTTTTTAACCTGCTAACATTTCGGAAATGATTATTGGCGAAGAAAAAATGCTGAAAGGCACTTGCCAATATGGGTATCTTTACAAATTGGCAATTAGATATTATACATGCTAACAGAATGGTAAAATAATGATGTCAACTGTTAGAATTATAGGTTGTTAAGAAAAGGTTGTCTATGCTGAATTATTTTCAGACATTTTTGTCAGTTATATATTCATCAATTCTATAATAAACCTTTTGAGAGAGAGTGTGGTTATGACGTGTTTTTTGAACACGTCGTCAGGAAAGAACAGAACTGTTTCAGACAAGTGGATAATTATTCACATGTAACTGTTTTCGCTTTGCTTCGTGCTAAAAAACTGCTTGTTACTTACATAATTTTGTAATCAAAGGTTGTATGTAACCAATTGGCTTCGATTTGCGATTTTGAGATTTAGATAAGCATATAGAATTAAAAGAGGTAGAGCGCATCATGCAATCCGACTGGGAAAGCACCTCCACCTCACAGAAAACCATAATACTCCCTCAAAGGGTGTTCCTGAGAGAGTCAGGCTATCAATAAGTTTCTAGGGTTTTCTATGTTAGCTGCAGGGGTGGCAATGGACCAGTGATTCCTGTAATGCAATGACTTTACGTCACGTGGACTGTATGCTTGTGCCTTCCATATATATAATAAGTAATATAAAAAACGCAGATATACGTATGGTTATTATTACATTATGTCCTGTATTTGTTATGAGACCTTGGATTTTCTTCTTATCAAGTATATTATGAAACTTCTTGTTCTTTACATGCAATTTAATCTAACCTGCTTTGTGTGCTTCCACCACCAATTAGTTCATGCGGCCTAGCGCCGGCCGGCACCCATCCACTACTGTTAGTAAGTGCAACATGCCGACGCTGCCATGGCTGCTCCGGTAGTCTCTGCCTCGGCTGCTGCAGTCGTCCGCCATTTGGAGCCGAATCCGCATGCCTCCACCACCACCGTCGCTGGTGGCCAACGACTGGCCTGGTCGTCGCTGCGACTCGTTAATCGTAAGAATAACATGCTACAAGTGACAAATCCATCGCAGTGACGTTCCTTATATTGAATTGGTGGCGGAAGCACACAAAGCAGGTTAGATCAAATTTCATGTAAATTTGACTTTCGCAAAATAACGCCTGAATCTATTAACTATTTACTTGTTCTTTATTAAATTTCATAATCCTAGATCAATATCGAATCCTAGCCTGTCTACGGATGGGTTTACTCGAGCTTCTCCATGCTGAAGGGCACGTTAAGCTATAGGTCATGGCACGGCTGGTAGCCGATAGATTATTGTCATTAAGCAAAGTCAGTGGCCTTCGGACGGCTTGAAAACTCTGGCCTCCGCCAATCCGCAGTTGAGCAACGTGGTGGAGTATGCTCTAAATCCCTTCGGTTGAAGAGAAACCCGTGTTCCTGCAGTGGGATGAATTACGATTGGCGTAGTAGATCGATAGTAAGTTATATGCAATTTTTGTTTTATCATTTGTTGAAGAAAATAGAGAATCGCTATTTTCGATTTTCCATGGTAATTTTCTTATTTCATGATATACCGGTGACCGACAGACAAACAGGCTAGACGGTGCGTGATCCTATTATGGTTCCTTTTTGCCTTTTAAGGTAGTGTTCCGTACGTTAAAGCACTAGTGGGACAATATTTCCATACAACTTATACAGCGCTATTTAGTTGCCAACTGTGTATGTATTGGTATCAGAAAAAGGATAAACATAGTTGCAACAAGATGATTGCAGTTTAGTTGCTATCGAGCGATAATAGTTATGGTAACTGTTATGAATATTATATTAATTACCTGATTACGAGCCCGGTGGCGGAGTGGTTAACAATGTCGCTTAAATACTCATCTTCGATTACCGCACAGGTCAATGTGCATAAACACATCTGTTTGTATAGGTTTGGATTTTTTTGAAAGAGGTAGGGCGCGTTATAATATTCCGACTGGGGAAATACCTCCACCTCACAGAAAATCGCAGACAAATAACAACTCCCTGGGGGGGTTCTTGTGTTTCTGTTAGCAAGTGAGATTACCAGCAAGCTCCAAAAGAGTTGCTTTTTTAGCAGCAACATCGTGCGGATGATACTTCCGGTATTGCAAGGGTTCTTAGGCTACGGTGACCACTTTATATCACGTGGGCCGTATGCTGGCCACACGACCAGGCCATTTGCTCTAAAATTTACCATAATTTGTAGTCTCTGCCTACCCCGTAAGGTACTTGGCGTGAAGTTATAGATAGATAGAAATTTGTAGTCTAAGGGCTTCACATCTGGGCTAGACGAGGGCCAGTCTTCTTTCAGTCTTCAAAAAGTCCGGAACGTTGGTTTCGAGCCAGGGTTGGGTAGTTAGTGCCTTGTGATCAGGTGCAGAGTCCTGCTGGAAAGTCGACGGTACATTTTTAAAAAGCGTATTGCTGAGAGGTTTCGCAATACGTTCCAAGACAATCTATTGAAACACTTTGGCTGAAGTCTTCTCTCCTTTTTCACAGAAATGAAGCTTTGTGACTAAACTACACCATTAACATTAAACCATTGCAGACGCAGTACGATGATCACGTTGTACCTTTCCGACCCTTGGGCGTATTCTTTAGAACTGTGTGTGTACCTTTCGTCATTTTTCTTATTGTAGTGCTCTTCAATAGTGAAAATTTCTTCAGCAGTAAAAAGGATTTTTCTGTGCCTTTCACCTGCGTATCTGGACAGAAGGCGTTTTGATCGATCGAAAGAGAGAAGGGAGTGGCTTTGCAACTGGAGGGATTGATTTAAGGCATGTCTTATATATCGACGATAAGCGCCGACCAGCGAAACACACATGGAACCGTAATAAGCGTTTGCCAATGATTACTTTAACATATTTAACCTGCGATCACGTTTTAAAAGTTAATTTTGACGTTATTGAATTTCTGGACACGCCCAAATGAATAGTGATAGCGCGGGGATAGTGAATACCCATTTCACTTACGGCAGGTCTAATAGCATAACTAGCATCAATATGCAGTTTGCTAAAATACCGTAAGTATGTCGATCGCTGGCTCTTAGACCCTGACTAATCGCCACATTTGTATGCGAAATGCTGAGTAGTGTTGCCTTGTCGGCAACGCATGAGTGACAACCCTGGTTGCAAGTGTCCATAGGCTACGGTGAGTGTTTACCATCAGGCAGGCCATATGCTTGTTTGTCACCTTAGTGACCTAAAAAATATTATATGATATTAATAGGTATTTATCAAAGAGACTTTAGTAGGAGTATAAGGAAGAAGGATAACACGGTTAGTCACGCACCAGTGATACCTCTTTACATTGCCAGTGTCCATAGCCTACAGTAACTGTTTACCTACAGGCAAGCCGTACACTTTAGTGGTATAAAAAAAGGAAATAGGGGTAAAACCAGTGGTTCAATTTCTAGCTCTTTCTTCAATGTTTCTAAAGGTAATTACCATGCATTATATTTAAAACTGTAGTAGTTATTAGTTATAATTTAGTCGCGTTTGTAAAACTAACATATTTTACATTCTCATTAAAAATATGGCAACCGTACACATTGGTACTAACAATTTGTATGAGTTAGTAGCTTTGAATTTCAAATACGGATATGTTGTGACAGTACAAACAGCAGCTTACTGGAACATGTCCCACTGGACTTCTTTGCATATTTGACAAACTGTTTTGTCATATCGCTTGCTTGCTAATAATAATACAAATAAAACAGTGTGACCGTATATAAAGGCGGTATTACACGGCTAAATACAAGTCCAATTTAGTCCAATCATGGCGTATTATATATTTCATCGAAAAGTTAGTATAATTCTAAAGCCACAAATTTTATGTGACTCAATAGAGTAGGCAGATATTGTAATATAATATAAAGGTTAGAAAACTTTACCTCGCACGATAGGTAAGGTTATTTTTTCTTTGAAACGTTATAATACTAAGAATATAAAATTAAAGTTTTTGATGTCTAATGTGTATTTTTCAGAACAATCTGTGGTTTAATTAACACATGTATTTGCAACCATTAAAAATATATATTTGAAACAATTTTGCAAGCTTTATTATAAGACAAGGGTTTAAAAATATGTGTAAAAATGTGTGTATTTGTGTGTAAATTGTTCTACTTGGATTATAATTTAAAATATAAACTTTACTTATTAGTGATTTACATTACCTATAATTAAAGTATAGTAGAAACCATTAATTTATAATTATGAAAGACGATATTTCTCCTACCTGAATCATTATGGCCATATGATATAAAAGCGTGGTAATGTCGGATAAATGGCTTCTGTTTGTAGTACAAAGTTCTGTATGTAGTATTATTCTTATATGTATGTAAATTTAGTAGTTATCAGTAATAAATGACGGTTTGTTAATCATGCTATATTTCATGGAATTATAGTACACTTCAAATTGCAGTAAACCCATTCACTTTAGAAAATAAACTTGCTTTGACAAAAGTGGCTACGTGATCGAGTGTATTTAAATTATTTTTACAGCATTATACCTATCTTACCATACGTTACACTGTCTTGTATTTTTTCATTTTTTTTAAAAGAGATAATTTGAAATAAACTTCTTTGCATTTGATTTAAAACCTCTTAGTCCGTAATGGTAAAATGTGTTGTAATAAAATTGAACAAAAGGCCTACCTATACCTATGTAGGCGTTACGAAGTGAATTGAGACGTGGATCTTAGAAGTTGTTTTCTAAAAAGGGTGGTAAAAAACTAAATTGAATCGTGTAATCACACCCTAATGTTAATATGACGTCAATTGACGTGAAGTATCTCCGGAAATAGTGCTGGGAATATAGTAGGGGGCGGTATCGCAAACGTATTTATTTGAAATAGATACTATTGACAAAGTAGATAGAGTGCAACCACATGGACGGCCTTTTATTGATTTGTTTAAATGATTTTTAGATTAGTCCCAATGTTTCTTTATGTTTACATTTAACATCACACTGCGCGGGTGGGGTTCAGAATATATATATTCAGAATATAATAGATTTATCAACTTCTATTTGGAAATGTTCTAATTTTAAAACTGCAATCAGTATCACACGGGAAGTCTTTCAAGAAAGGAACAGTTGCGTAATGAAAATCCATACAACTTTTTAATACAGTTTAACCGAGAAAAGTATCGTAATGCTAATCTTCATAAAATTTGATTTTTAAGTTAAAAGCGTCGTATGAAAAATTGGCTAAAACTTTTGGCACCAAACTGTATACTAATTAAAAAAATATATTTTTCCGCCATATTTTGTCGAAATTGCCTTTGGTTACACTTTTGTTTTATTAACCTATAATTATGGTCGTAGAAAAAGTAATGTATACCACTGCATTAGAAATAGTCATTGCAACAATCTATTGTGACAATCAAACGATCACTCATGTTACAGTGACCATCATTTCAGTGCAGTGGCATAAACTACTATAAATCTACTTATTTATGATTAACACACACATATACACACGAATTCTCATATTGGCTCAAAGTTTTGACCGTGACTTCGCCCACGTAGAGTTCGCGAAATGCCCAATGTTACCTTTCAGTTTGATATTGATACAGTTTTTATATTACAAAATAGTTTAAATAAAGAAGTATCCTCACGGTTTCAATATATTTAAGAAAACATAAATGTATGCTCGCAAAAATATAAAGTCGTTTTCAAAATTCACTGAAAATCTTAGAGACAGAGGAATAAGTTGTGTATTGTCGCCTTGCTACTACTGGTAGGTATTTTCTTGTAACTTCTAATCTACAATAAATTGCCTCAAATGGTTATGATGTGCCTTTTGTAGGTTTTTTTCGTAAAAGAACATTTTCCGAAAAATACCTTCAAAAGGCACATCATAAATACCCTTTGTACAGTTGAATACATAACTGGCAAATGATTTAGCACGGCCTTTAATTTTACCACTTGGTATCATATGATCGCTAGGCTGACATAAATTTCTTGTAATATCTAATTGACAATTTGAAAAAAAAGATTGGCAACTTTCTTTCGGCATTTCTTCTTCGGCAATGATCATTTCCGAAATGCTGGGAAATGAAAAAAAAAAACCGGCCAAGTGCGAGTCGGACTCGCGCATGAAGGGGAACCCTTCATGCGCGAGTCCGACTCGCACTTGCACCATTATCTATAAAAACGGCAAAAAAATCATGTCTGTTGTATGGGAGCCCCACTTAAGTATTTCTTTATTCTGTTTTTTAGTATTTGTTGTTATAGCGGCTACAGAAATACATCATCTGTGAAAATTTTAACTGTCTAACTATCACGGTTCATGAGATACAGCCTGGTGACAGACGGACGGACTGCGGAGTCTCAGTAATGGGGTCCGTTTTACCCTTTGGGTACGGAACCCTAAAAATGAAAACTATAACAAATGAATGAGATACAATATTATTTTATATAAAAAACAACGTGCCTGAATACCCAATGAGAAGTTATATAAAGATAATAGAATAGTTATATAAAGCTTTATTTTCTCTTTTATATTCAGCTTCGGGTTCCTAAATAGCGTTTATCAATTCCGATTCTACCGCCCTTTGTACACAACGTATTATATACATACTACATATGTGTACCTACCCCGCAAGGGACCTGGCGTGAAGATATACATACATACATATGTGTTATACACACATATTATACACGAATGTTTTGAATGTTATAAATAACACAGTTATAAATGTTAAAAAAGCGAGTGAGGTGTGTAAGGACCGAGTCATGTGGAGCTCGGTTCTCTCTGCCTACTACGCAAGGGTATCGTAATGATATAGTAGAGTATTGTATTATTATACAAACATAAAATATTTCTTTAATATTAGAAGGGGTGAAATATGTCAATAGCTTGCCATATCAGTTTTATATTGATATTTTTGCTAATGTACTATTATGATAGTATTTTGGTGTCATTAAGAAATTTCATATTTTTTATAAGCAAGATCAGTAAGGGCACATGAAACATAAATTTGCCTTGTCACGTTTAAGAGTTTTGCTGAAACTTTTCGGGTTAATAGGCTTGGAGGTTGTATTTGTTTAGTGAAAAAGTTATGACATAATTGTTCCCATTCAATAACAGTGATTTTACTATTATGTGACATTACAAGATCAAGAACTTTGTATTCATTAGTTTTGTAATTATTTATTGTTTTCCACGTTGGACGTATTTTTAGCTCTTTTTATTGTGGAGTAAATCTGAGATTTTTTGTTTGTTTAATTATTCGTTGCAGTCTTTTGTTTGTATGATACAAGTAATCTTTCGATTTGAGTATATAATGATTTCCTGTATGTTCAAAAAAAGTTCCCTTTGTGATTGAGTGTACTTCAGTGCAAAGCTTTTTTTTCGTATAGTGCAAATAGAGTTAATAAAAACGTATAATAGTGCCTTCATAATATATACAAAATCTCATATTTATGAAACTACAACGGATCAGAATCATTTTGTGGTTTCTTAAATATAAAGCACTTTAGTACTGTTTCAATAGAATTACTAGTTATTTTGTTATTATGTGAGTATTCAAGAATGTCTTCTTTAGGTCATTAGTTTTGTTGATGTTTAGTTTTCATATAGCATTTAATTTACTTTTAGCCGTTTTAATTGTCTCTCTGAGATTTTTAAATAGTTTATTTATTCACTTCAAATCTTTTGTTGTATATATCCTTTGATTTTAGTATGTAATGTTTTCTTGTATGACTATAACAGTTCTCTTTACCGTTTACTGCAAAACTTTACAAATCCTTTATAATGTCTTAAATATATTTTTTAAGAATTAGATAACAGCTTCGTATTAATCAATTTAAAATGTTCATATTTAAAAGTACAATGGGTTAGTAACTGTATCAAACTCTAATTGGAGCTTCTGATGTTATACATGTTCTAAATTGTTGTCATGTCTGTCCGTGTATCCTTAATGAGATAACTCCTTTTCACTGGGTATTTTAAAATTCATGCAGTTCGATCTAATAACGCAGAATCTAATGTGAAACGTTTAATGCCTCTAATACTATGAACACAATTAGACAGCTATTATTTGTCAGATGTGTTGAATAATTTATACATAGAGTTAAATTACTCGTAGTAATTTTATTCCTGTTTAATCATGAGTTTGTGTTAAAATCTCCATAGATTGTTATATTTAGTAATACGATTTACTTATTAAGATTTTCTTAGCGTTCGTTTTCTTAATATTGTCGGAGTCCTACCTAAGGCTAAGGATTTGGCAAAGATACTGATTTTACATGGCCGTCAGTCCTCCACAACCCAGCGGGAAAACCAGAGTTTTCTTAGATTAGGTCTTTCGAAATATAATTTCTGGGACGTGCGAGTTACCTCGCAATGTTTTCCTTTACCGCCGAGCTAGTGATATTTACAAATATGTACATAAATTCGAAAACACGAATGTATTCAAGCTGGCGTCCAAAAAACTTGGTGTGCTCAACAGGGCTAAGCAGTACTTCAGTGCGGGGCAAAGACTTATATTATATAAGTCTCAAGTCAGACCGCACTTGGAGTACTGCAGTCACCTTTGGGCGGGAGCACCTGGATACCGTGTGATTCGATTCACGAGCTGTGAGAATTGTCGACAATCCTAAGCTTACACACGGTATTGAAACCTTAAGTTTAAGGAGAGATTTTGCCTCCCTTTGTGTGTTCTACCGATTGCACAGCGGGGTGTGTTCTGAAGAGTTGTTCGAAATGATGCCGACACCTACTTTTTATAACCGCACCGCTCGCCGACGGCGGGGAGTTCACCCTCACACGCTGGAACCGCAATAGTCTCTGTGGAGTGAGCTCCCAGCCGAGGTTTTTGATTGATTGCCACATTAGTGGTATAAAAAAAATGTAGTGGTACATACGAGGCTTCGAGACCGTCCAGATGGTCTCCGCAGCGCCATGATCTGGTGTCCGCGCTAGGAAGCGCGGAACTCTCGCTCCCGAGCGTGGTCCGCTCCATGCTCGGGAGTGACAGTGCCTGGCAGGCGATGGCCTCCTTCTGTGAGACGGTTATGTCCCAGAAGGAGGCCGCGGAGCGGGACAGGGAGGATGATCCCTTGGCTGTCCCGCTCCGGAGACGGCGGACGGGAGTACGGCGTAGGCGCTACGCGCACCTACTGCCGCCTCCCTAACCTGTGGGACTAGGGGTCAGGATGGGAACCTGGCCCCATAATGGTCCCGCCGCCGGAGGGGCTGTCCCAATTTGCCGGGACGGCCCCTAGAGAGAAGAAGTCCGGCCCCTTTTGAGGGGCTGGCCAGTCGCAGTGGTGCCCTGTTGCTGACAGATCCGGGGCACCACACCAACGCGGCCGATGGCATTTCGCGGGGTCGTTTAGTGGGTATACCGTCGGACAGCCGACGGGGAGTCCCACACTACCACCGGAGGCCACCCAGGCACCGGTGGTGTGCGTAACGCATTTTTCCCCGCGTCACAAAAAAAAAAAAAAAAAGGCTTCGAGACCGAGGTCAATTTGCCGGTTCTTTATTATGGTACACTGGGTTATTCACTGCTGTGACGTTTTACTTATTAAAATATTCGTTTTAATAAATCTAGTTTTATATTTGGTCTGTCTTTTTATATTAAATAAAAAAAATAAAAATAAATATTGTCGGACAAATTACACAGCGCCACCTAGCCCCAAAGTAAGCGAAGCTTGTTTTATGGGTACTAGACAACTGATAAACATACGTAAATACATTTTTTTTTTGTAAATACATACTTATTATACATAGAAAATACCCAGACCAATACAAACAGACATGTTCATGCACACAAATGTTTGTACTGTGTGGGAATCGAACCCACGAGCGTTGGTGTCAAAGTAGCGTAACAGCGCGTTTCACCACTGCGCCACCGAGCTCGTCAAATTGCATCTGCAGTTTACAATCATATTTAAATTCTATCAATACAGTGGTACTACACTCTAGCACATTTCCTACATTCAGCTGTTTGGCTTCATTTACAATTTTAAATTGACTATTCTTTCGTTTTAGGATAAATGACATTTCCTGATGACAGCCCCTGAATGCTTGTTCTGGAAAAAGAGTCTGTTAACAATATTTTTCTAAACTTTTGAGTTTTAGTCACCTGTAGACATTTTATGCTCCGTTGTACATAATACGGCAATGTGCCGACCATTTCCACTGAATTCATTGGTATATATTGCAAGTTTTGATTGATCTAATATACTATTAATATTTTGAAGCGGTATATTTATTATATTATAATGAGATACACAATTACCAGAATTCATTAATATAATATAATAAATATACCTGGTAAATAAGTCAGAACTTACAACAAATTATGTTGTAAGTTCTGACTTATTTACCAGACCATTGATATTTTGAAGTGGGGTATTTATTATATTACAATAAGGTGAATAAGGTATATAACTACCGTTATCTTGACGAGCTCGGTGGCGCAGTGGTAAAACACGCTGTTACATTACTTTGAAACCAAGGTTCGTAGGTTCCCACACAGGACGAATATTTGAGTGCATGAACATGTCTATTTGTCTTGGTCTGGGTATTTTTAAGAGAGGTGGGGCGCATCAAAGGAGTCCATCTGGGGAAGTACCTCCACCTCACAGAAAACCGTAGCCAACAACTGCCTAGAGGGTTGATGTGTGTGCGACGTTGTATAAAAAAAATATCTTCGCCAAATCTTTAGGCTTAGGTAGCGGATCCCGCCAATCTTAATGGATTAGGATACGGGATAATGTTAAGAAAAAGAAGAATAAGGTACACAATTATAAAATAAAAAGTTTTAATAATTGAAGTTTAGGATATTCTTTATCATTTCTTAGGCATTTATTATTTACAGAGTTTGTGGAGACGGTCACCGCGGGCGGCTTCGCAAGATGTACGGCTCAATAACGCCCCGTAATCTAAGCCTAGCTTTCGAGCTGAGATTTACCGCCCCACATATTATACGTGGAGCAGAAACATCGTGTATCAGCGAGTTTTTGAGCGAGGTGACATGTTTGCGGTAAATACGCAAAAAGTTGCACCTTTGAACATATAACGCTTAATTTAAAAAACATATTGTGTCATTAATACAGGACATAAGTACCATTATCAGAATCAAAGTCAAACTCACCCTGCTGGCTAGCAAATGAGGTTTTGGCAATAGTGGCAGATTGCAATATTTACAAAGCAGCCCGATTGCGAAAGTACCAACTTCTACCTTATAGAAGTTTGCAGACAAATAACAACTTTCTCGAGGGTTGTGGGCCACTTCGGTATCAATCAAGCGTCTTGCTTGCTCAATGGTAAGCAGGTATTGGACAGGACGTCTGTAACTACAGAGCCATCAGTTACACTTTGCTGACCCTCTAAAATCTCTTCGCGCATTTCTTGAAGAACTCCATGCTCAGTCATTAATCTTGGGATAAATTAGTCAGGGAATTTATTGTATAACTTAAGAGAATGTAGAAAACCTCTGTGGAACCGAATGTGATCAATTTGGTTCCAACGTGTATGTTTTTTTATACCACTAAGCGCGCGGCACGCGGGTCTAGCGTGTGAGGGTGAATTCCTCGCCATGGGCGTGCGGTGCGGTTATAAACAGTAGCTGTCGGCATCATATCGAACAATTCTTCAGAACACAACCCGTTGTACAATCGGTAGAATACACGAAGGGAGGCAAAATCGCTCCCTAAACATACGGGTTCAATACCTACCGTGTGAAAGCTTAGGATCGTCGACAATTCTCACAGCTCGTCTCTGAACGTAAGCGGGTATTCAGATGCTCCCGCCCAAAGGTGACTGCAGTACTCCATGTGCGGTTTGACTTATATAATATAAGTCTTTGCCCCGCGCTGAAGTACTGTTCTGCTCTGTTGAGCACACCAAGTTTTTTGGACGCCAGTTTGACCTTTTCCTCCAGGTGACTTCGATATTGAACGTCTCGACTGGATGTCTCGATGCAAGCATCCTAATGCTGTTGCCGATCATAAGAGGTGTGTTCTGGAATTCAGGAACTAAAGCAAATTGGGGTTTCTAAGCGATGAACGCGCATACCTGTGTCTTCATAGGGTTCAATTCGACCAAGTTAAGCCGCTCCAGTCAGATAATTTAGCTAAATTACCCTACATTTCAGATGCAAGTTTATCGCGGCTTTCCTCCTAAGGGAACGAGGGATGTTTGTACGGCTGAGGGATGTACTTATGTGCGCAAGAATAATGAATAATAAAGATAAAAATTCTTTATTTGCCATTGAGCACCGAGGTACACGTTTAAAAAAGACAAATCTTATTACATTTTATGATTTTTCATTTTCGAAAATTACCATTGGGGAAGTAAAAATGTCGAAAGAAATTATGTACATGTGCTACCAGTCAGACATCTTTGTTAGTTGGATATTCATAGACTCTATAATAAGCCCTTTACAAAGAGTATTTTTGATGTGCCTTTTGAAGATATAGGTCAAGATAGGTCAGAACTTTTTCAGGCAATTTATTACAGAATCCAATACAATTTATAACATAAGATTTACCTACTTTACTTATTTATATCTTCACGCCAGGTGCCTTGCGGGGTATGTAGAGAGAACTAAGTGCTATAAGACGGGGTCCTTACATATATACTCGCTTCTCTAACGTTCATAGGTCTTTTCATGCACGCTCGCCGGTTCCTGGGGCTCCTAACATCACCTTCTGATAAAACACGACCAATTTGGTCATGGTAGGTTAGTCTCGGTCTTCCTCGGCTCCTACATCCTTCCTTTTAAATTATTACATTTTTGCATTGTATATCTGTTTCATCATTCTTTTGTCCTGCATTCTTTCTACATGTACGAACCAACGGACCAATGCCTTTCTTATCTTAACACCGACACTCTCTTTCAGACAAACTCGTTCTCTCACGTCGTCATTACGAATGCGGTCAGCAAGCGTTATGCCACACAATTTGCGCAATGCTCTCATCTCGACCGCATTTATTCTCTCTGCCATACCCAGCTCTCACTTCCATAAGTTAGCGTTGGGATTAGATTGAGTAATTGAATTAACTAACTTAGCGGAGAGGAGAGCGAAGATGAAACTTAGTACTAACCACTAAGTTTCATTTTAATTGTAAGCAATAGGAATTGCATAAATTTGGAGTTTAAAAACAAGTGTCATATAAATTGTAATAGTAAAAATATTGTGATATTTAAACAAATGTTATACCTATTACATTTACGACTAAGGAATTATTTCTCGTGCGAGTTCGACTACCACCAGGCTGGTTTTCTTTAGTAGTCGCCGTAACAAGGACGTCCTTGCACAAATCATAAGTGAGCTTGCTCTGACTATGTTTGAACTCATTACACCAGTTTTAAACAGTGGCCTAGAATGACGCTTAGTCTTTAATCGAAGCCTATCACAAACAATTTTTATTCTAATATACCCGGACAAACTTCATGACGCCATCTACATACACAGTTCAAACTAAGCAAAGCTTGTGCCATACTAGACGACTAATCAACAAAATTAAATATCATTTTTGTAAATACATGGAAAACACCCAGACCAAGACAAATACCTAGACATGTTCATGCACACAAATATTTGCCTTGCATGGGAATCGAACTCACGTGCCTTGGTGATAAAGTAGCCATCGCTAGCTTTTCCACCGCCGGAAAATGTAATCATCACAGGGAATGAAACTATCAGGATTATTGTTGATTAGTAGTCGGTTTCATATAAATTGTAAGCAATCGAAACTGCAATAACAGGGGGTATCAAAATAAGTGTCCTTTTTATATAAAATGTATCACATAATACAGTTAACAATTTTTACCGCTCACTTTGGTTGTGTAAAGAATCACATAAGTTGGTTTCTCCCCTAACAAATGTCAGAATTTAAGACAGCAAAAATATCTTGACATTGAAAAAAAAAACGAGTGTGCTTTAGACCACACGACTGAAGTAAAACTTCTTTAGCTCCATAGTGTGATACAGACAATAGGCCTGCACTGTGTCTTAGATATACGAAACTTAACTCGCTATGAGAGAAAGAGAGAAAGAACATGTGTGTTTGCACCTCTCTCTCTTGCCCCTACAGTAATATACGAAACGCAACTCTCTCTCTCTTTCTATCTTCACTAACTTATATCTCCCTCTCAACTTCCGTTCGCCTCACCCAATCACACTTTTCGTAACGCTCTCGTCACACATTCACCAGCTTACTCCCCAAGTCAAGCATGCGTAAAGAAGTTTTACTTCAATAAATGTTACAACAGTTACACTTATCTGGAATCTAAAGCAATGACTCCAAAATCAGTTCATTGTTAAGAATTTCATTTATTCCCAGCTCTTGAAACGAATGCGCTATCAACTCTTTAGATAATTTCAAGTCACAATCCCAAATAAAACAGACCGACAATGTAGTACCAAACGTAATAGTTGCTATAAGCTCCGATACTCCACTTAAAGTAACTAATACTCGAATTCAGTTACAATTACGTAGAACAGTAATTGGAACCCGTGAACTGCGCAGCTTCGTATGAGCCGCGCCGGTCAATAGAAAAACACAATAGGACCAGCACAATGGACCCCATTCAATGGTCTTAAACGGTCGAAGCCAAATGGAAATTTTAGAGTCGCGAAACTACGTTCACGTTACGATTTTTTTTATATCGGTAATGGTCAATTCGGCCGATACGACTTGAACGATACGGTTACCCGTTTATGTGATGAACTTACAATAATTTTATTGAAATGTGCTTTGAACAGTTTATTAAAAATTAATTACTTAAGAGAGGTAGGGCGCATCAAAGCAGCCCGTCTGGGGAAGTACTTCCACCTCACAGCCAAATGACAACTCCCTAGCGGGTTGTGGTGTTCCAGCGTGTGAGTGAGGTCCCCAGTAAGCTCCCCAAGGAGTTGCTGTGTAAGCAGCAGAGGAGCCATCGCGCGAGTGATACTTAATATATCGCGAGCGTTAATAGGCTACGGTACCCGCTTTACATCAGGGGGGCCGTATGCTTTTATGCCTCTCGACGTAGTATAAAAAAAACTTAAAAAGTTATTAATTTCGAGAGTCGAATGCAATGGCTACTTAAACGACAACACTCGCGGGATTTGATTGCCACACAGAACAAACATTTGTGTGCATGAACCTGTTTGTCTTGGTCTGCTTTTTAAAAGAGACAAGGTGTATCAAATCAGCTAGACCGGTGACATAATATCTATCTCACTGAACGTAACGAAATAACAACTCCCTGTCGTTCTGAGTTCTAAAGTGTTGCTTTGTTAGCAGCAGAGGTGGTAACACTTCCTATACTGCGAGCGTTCATAGGCTATGGTAACCATTTTACATCATTTTGTATCAAAAAATGGAACAATAGACATAGTTAAAACTACGATATTTCTCTATACGTTTGAAGTAGGTTTATTTACCTGTAACCAGATAATGTTCATTGCGGGTAACCAATAGAATAGAGCAATACTGTAAGGGAATATGTATTCGGAAATAATATGACGCAACCGCAACAATAATGGATAATAATGGGGTATCCTTCAAGCCCCAGGCATAGACACAATGATATCCTGCAACTGGTTAAAGTGAATAAACAAAGTTCGCTCTTTGTACCCTACCATTGTAACTCGAATATGTCGATACAAGGAACAATGCAATACATCCATATAAGTTTTTGTTAACATATTTTAAGCGTATACAAAAAATATATTTTAAGAGTAATTAATAAACTAAACAAACTTTTTTACTTTTTAAGTGTGGACGCAATGCATAAATAGGACACATAAAAAGTATTACCTAATAATGGGCTTCAATATAATATCCGATAAATGATTGATATTACGATTTAAACAAGTGGTAGTGGTATAGATGCTGCTGTGAGTCCTGGGGGTAACAAGCAGCTGCAGTGGTCGGCAGTAGCCCAAATGAACGTAACATATCATTTGCCTTCGAGTGTGAAATCCGAAATGCCTTCCTCTGTGCCCAGTTAACGTTGTAATTCCAATGTTTGCAGGCTTATTGCGCTCATTTCAAAATATCCCTCTATGTTAGTTGCTGGTTTGTGAACTCACTGGGCAATTTAATTGTGAAGTGAAATACGCCTTCAAATTGAGCTCTCTAATTGCGGTCATTGTGGACATCGTGTTTTATACGAGCCCTTTTTATACTGCATATTAGGCGGTGAACTATTTTTACAGATTTTACAAATTGTATCTTAGTATGGTATCTTCGTGTATTTTCTTACTATCAAATTAGTATTTTTATGATAAACGGAATTATAAGTAAATTCGACTAGCACTGAGCCATATTTATCTTCTCAGAAAAGACCAAATCGGAATGAGAATCTACCTAACTTGCAACATCAAAAAAGGAAGCCCCGCCGGTTGTCACATTGTGAAGTAGGATAAAGCTAAATTTCACAATTTCATTTTCGTTGTTCGTGTCAACAATTACCTTTTTTTTTACACTACGTCGGGAGGCATGCAAGCATACGGCCCACCTGATGTAAAGCGGCTACAGTAGCCTATTAACGCTTGCGATATATTAAGTATCACTCGCGCGATGCCTGCCCTGCTGCTTACACAGCAACTTCTTGGGAGCTTACTTGAGACCGCACTCACACGCAGGAACACAACAATCCTCTAGGGAGTTGTGATTTGGCTGCGCTTTTCTGTGAGGTGGAGATACTTCCCCAGGCGGACTGCTTTGATGCGCCCAACCTCTCTTAAAACATCCAGATTAAGACAAACAGACATGTTCATGCACGTGTGTGCATGAACATGTCTGTTTGTCTTAATCTCACTAAATGTGTCGTGTCACTAATGCGTGTCGTGCTCACTAAAATGATCAAAAACTAAAAGTGCTTTATTTGCCTCAATGCTTCACACTGTTCTCTGCACTGTATGGCAGAAATATTTGAATTAATCACATTTCTATTGTCCTAATATTAGATTTTAGTTTTATTTTTAGTTTAATTCCTTTTGGTGGGCAGTCGTCCTTTATGGATATCAACGTGGAGGTCCTTGTTGAGTAGTAATCTGAAAGGGACTTTTTTAAGGAATGTAATTATTCCTAAAGATACCTACCAAGATGAAAGTTCCGGTAAAAAATCTTTTAAAAACCAACGTTTTTAACTAAGTTAATAGTTCAATCGTAATTATTAAATATTATTTTTAATAATTGCGATCATAATATTTATTTTACGTATGTATATCTTCACGTTAGGTCTCTTGCGAGGTAGTCAGAGAGGACCAAGCGCCAAAGTCTTGGTCCACACCTTACACAACTCTCTCGCTACTTTAATATTCATAGCTCTTTTTATGTACGCTCGCCGAATTATAGGGTTCCTGATTATCTCTTTCTGATAACACACGACCAATTTGGTCATAGTAAGTGAGTATTGGCCTTCCTCGGTTCCTACTTCCTTTCATTTCCACATTGTATATCTGTTTCGTTATTCTTTAGACCTACGTTCTTTCTACATTCTCGAAGCAATGGACCATGCCTTTTCTTAGCTTAAGATCGACATGCACTTTCAGACAGACATAACTCCCTTTCTTACATGGTTTATTTTACACTTATTTTATTTTACATATCATTTGCGCTACTCGACTGTATTTTTCTACTTTCATGCTCTCTCTGCCATACACAGATTTCACTTCCATAAGTTCGCGTTTAGATTAGCATGGCCTTGTTTACGTCGAGTTGTGCCTTCTGGCTTAGGATTCGGCTGTCTAGAAGTTTTCCTCTAGCTCCACATCAGCGGTCTTTATTCTTAATTGGTAGTTCTTTTTTACATACTAATCTTGATTTTCTTTCCTTTTAAATGCAAGCGTTTCTATGTAGGATTAATTAAAAAAAATAAGTATTTTAAAAACGATTCAAAGAAACCTTGCACCGATTTTTAAATCAGATATTACACGCATTATTGCAACAAATTATTATTTGCCTTTGTACCTTTTATTAACGTCACATGCATCATTTTAATTACATTTCCAAAAAATGTATGTCACACGGACCACAAGAACGTTTCGATTGGCGGGAACGGAAATAGTAATAGTACGCACATACCCAAACAAATATATTCACATACATAGAGTGCTAAATCATCTCTTCGTCTTGGCTTTTCTGTAGTTTGGTAATAAAAAGAAGCCCAAAATTGAGTTATGAGGCCCCTCAATATAAACATTAGAGCTTTTAGATTTACTCCCATTTATGTCTACCGACTACATTCTGTTGTTTCAATAAAATACAATAAATTATGTGTTTGTGACGATAAATCTGGAGAGATTCTAACCAAACACGCAGGTTAAGCATCGTCGACCGCGGCCTATCTATGGATGGGTTTATCTATCTCGAGTTTCTCCGTGTTTTGGAGGGCATGTCAAGCCGTCGGTCCCGGCTGTTGTCGATATGACAGTCATTAAGCTAAGTCGGTGGCTCTGGGGCGGCTTGAAATCACTGGTCTCCGCCAATCCGCATTTGAGCAGCATGGTGGAGAATGCTCTAAACCCCTTCCGTTGAAGGGTGACCCGTATCCCTGCAGTGCTATGAGTAAGAGTTGATGTGGTGGTGTGGTGACGATAAATCGGGGTTGGTTCCATTGATTGATTGTTGGTTGATGTTGGTTGATTCGCACGTGACTCGAGAACGGATGCAACCTCGCCAAACAAACTGAAGTACGTTCATACATCACAGTGTATGTCAAGTGCATAAATTCATATATATGAATTATGACGTATACCTACGTTGAAAGTATAACTTTGAATTAAATATGCATGTGTCAAAAATATTTAATATCAACTAGCAAAAATTTTAGCCACGATTGGCATGCGTAATAACTGTAACTAGCGGTTGCCACAATAGTCGAAATTCAACTGTGATAATTATTGATAATTTGATGCAAACGTATGAATTAGGACGTTTTCAATTTTTTCCTACATTTATTTTACCTTTTCAAATGAATATTAGTTGTTATTACGATTTGTAAAAGACCTCATCATCATCATCGAGCGTTAGTCCCGGTCGCGTCCCAAGATCTCGCTTCGGAGTCCGGGGTTCGCTTTCCAACTTCAATAGAAATTTGGCATCCCTTATTGTGAGACCATTGTATGTCTTACGACATCAAGCCAGCATTTCTTTGGCCTACCCCTTCTACCGGGACCCGGCGGAGGTGGTATGTCCAAACATTTCACAGATTCATAAAAGAAGAACAGTGAATATACTACGCTGGGTTTTAGACCCTTTCGTAAATGCAGATACAGCAGAATCATCAAATTTAGAAGAAGAACTCGTAGAACTCGCTACAATGAAGAATTATAAGTAAAATTTAGAAATGGATACCAAGAGTTCTGGCTCCAAAAAACAGATATGTTACTATGTTATTCTGAAAGACTGAACTTCGTAGAACAGATGTATACTTACATGATAGGTAAGCGTTAATATGAATATAAAGGTCTAAGTATTCCCTATTCCTAGCCCGGCCATTAGTTCTATTACAAATTAATATACATTTACCTTTTTAGAAAGTAATGCAATCTTAATAAAATATTTATGGAAGTCTCTGCAAAAAACAAATTGACTCGAAATGACCACCTTTGGCTTTGATACAGGCCTCTAATATGTTTGGCTACGAATCTATAGATTTACGCACTGTTTCCATGGGAAATTTAGCCACTGCTTGCTCGGGAGATTTAATATAAGAGGCAGAATGTCGTTTCGAGCATGCCATGTCGTCTAAAACTGACTATAATTTGTAGTCTAAGAACATAATTTGCAATCTGGGCTAGACGAGGGCCAGCCTTATAAAGTCCGGACAGTTGGTTTCGAGCTAGGCTTGGGTAGTTCGTGCCTTGTGACCCAGGTGTAGAGTCTTGTTGGAAAGTCTGTTTGACTTGCGTATCAGGACAGATGCCGTTTTGATCGATCCACTCTCTTCAACTGTAGGGATTGATTTAGGGCATGTCCTGTATATCGACATAAGCGCCGAGCTTTAGGTCTTATTTTATTATACGCGACAGAGTCCTAGCGGGAATCTTCATTTCTCGCAATAAGATATTTTGTTACCTAATGGGGTTTCGGCGAATTCTGATTTCAACAGTCTTTGTAAATAGTTCTCACAGTACGCGGTCGCCCCGATCTTTTACGGTCTTCAGCAGAAGAAGTGTTGGTATATCTGTCGATTAAACGATGTAAGAACTTACGACTAATAAATACCAAGCTTTCGAAGAGTCTTGAATATGACCGACGGCTCCATACCCACTTTGTGCAATGCTATCACTGCAATCCTATTTTTTATATCCTATATAATCTTTAACACCCCATTCCACATTGTAATTTGATAATAAAGACGAAAAAATATGTAAAACGGCGGGAAAGCAAATGAAGTGTTTTAACACAATAAACGTGTTCCAAATTCAAAATAATTAAAGAGTTGAAAAAAAGAAAAAATTCTATGTAACAGTATTTACGGCCAGGCTAGTTCTATTATTACATATTTGGTGTAGCTTCATAGCCAACTTACGTAGAGATACTTCTTTTTTCAGTTAGCACGCGTGACTCAGTTAAGCAGGGATTTACGATATTTTTTATTCCAGAATTAATAAATTTAATATCTAATAGCCTGGTAGCACATTATGATTGTGACGAATCAGATAATTTTAACTGTGCAAATAATCTAACTAATAATGTTGAGATTTGCATTCTCATAGTTTCTTTCTGGAAAAGCTTGCAGGTAGTCTGATTAAATGATGGGAGGTATCAAGCTGAAATGTGAAATAAGTATTCAGGACTACGATGTTATAGTGCTGTGAAAAGTTCTAGAGAGGTACTCAATGTATTAAAAAGTTATAGCTTAATTTGCTGTGGTCGAAACTGGTATGTGGTGGTAAATGGTACTTTCGGTTGTCAAAACCTTGAATTTGGGCATGAAGTACGATTTCATGTGCATATGAAATCAGTACTTCAAAGTAAAGGGAAACTATTTAATAGATCCAGGCGTTATTTCGCGAAAGTCAAATTTACATGCAATTTGATCTAACTTGCCACACTTTGGTGATGGAAACACACAAAGCAAGTTTGATCAAATTGCATTTTCCAAAGAGCAACTGTCTAAGGCTTATTGTCTCTTCAGACTTGTAATAAAAGTAAAATTTATTTTATAGGTATAACCTTTGATTAAAGGTTAGTACTAATATTACAATTATGAGCTCACAAGTTTAGATTTTGTTAGAAGAATTGCTCGATATAATGCTCATGTTGCCGGCAATGTGTATAACTCGGTATTGTATAGAATATCTAGGCATTCTATAGAATGATTTATTTCATACTTTACATTGTGTACAACAGCAAATGAACGTTACGTGATGTATACAATATACGAGAGAGTGGCAGGAGAAAACGTAAGTACATAATTTTTACGTAAAAATTCGCATGCGATTGCCTATTTTAAGTGTCAAGGTGAATCACCTACCTCTCCTATATCTGAAATTGTTGACGCCTGTAAAGTTCACGATATACTTTCCGAGAATAACCGTTAGATATATTTCCAACATTTTATGTACTACCACCCTCTTTACAAGAGAAAAAAACTCAACGCCCTCTTTTACATAATAGTTAATTATACCAATTTTATATGTCTGTCTATTATCTAATTCTTTTTATCTATCTCTCTAATCATGATCCTCGTAATCGTGGCAGAGCGTCGTGATTAATAATTAATTAAAAATAGAAAAACATGTTATTACAAAACATTTAATTCAGACAAAGACAATACAAACTGTTAGAACAAAATTATAACTTAACCAACAAATGCAAGACAATATACAAAGCTGGAGCATCCAGCACTGGGGCACTGCACAAAGGCAAAGACAAGATGATTAATCAAAATTAGTAAATAAAATAAATAAAAAAACAAAATTCAATAAGAAACATAAATATCAATGAAATGGGTGAGGCTGGTGCAGTTTTACCAATTTCTTAATGTCGGGCTTCGATTTAGTTAATATCAGTCGCAAATCACCACGCTCCATGATCTGCAGTCTATTCCTTTTCTTAGACAGTAAATTAGCTACTGCATTGAACCCACGCTCAGCCAAATATGGTGAAGGAAACGTAATTAAAAATTTCTGTACTATTTCCCGCAATAAGGGTGGAGAGAGCTGATGTTGATTTTTGGAGCCAGAACTATTTCTATTTCTGAATTTTACTTTTAACTCTTACGAGTTCTTCTAAATGTGATGATTTTGTTGTATCTGCATTTGCGAAAGGCTCTAAAACTCAGTTTGGTATATTTATAGTAGTAGTATTTATATTTAAACCTGGAATTGCTCTGCAAAATCAGCATAAGGAGCGTCCACGTGTTGGCAGTTACTAAGTAAATCTTCCTGTTTTACTGTTAATGCTGATAATGTCGGAAAGTGGCTGTATTCACCTCTTCCTAGATTTCGTTTGAATAAAAGAAGTTTTCCACAAAAGCAGCTATGACGTTTTTTATTTTCATTAAATTTTACTCATCACATTACAGTTATAAATTAACGTCATTAAATATTTCAAAAAGGCATGTGAAATAAGCGATATCATTTTTAATACAATTAAGTTTCCGCCCAGTTCATTGTCTCTGTCAAGGAAGTCCTGTACTGAGTCAAATAGATTGGAAAAACGATTCAGACAAACACATTTCGAGAGCTATCGTACTTCTGTCTGCAGCAGCAAGCGACTGTAACCTTCATGATTTTCACTACAAAGTTGACCAAATAATCTGTCCTTTAATGAATTGCTTCTCATCTAGTTGACTGCTCTAACAACGTAATGGAGCGACGTATGCAGTTGTGCAATGTTTTTTGCAATCTAATGCTGACGATGAATAATACAATGTACAGCGAGTACATTTGGTTTTGTTTGTTTTAAATGCGCCAGGAAACCCTTATGTCGCCCCATAATTATTGATACTATCCTAATCCTAATCCTAATAATATTACAAATGTGAATGTTCGTTTGTTTGTTACGCTTTCACGCGAAAACTACTCAACCGATCATCATGAAACTTTGTACACATATTCTTGGAGGTATCAGAAGTAACATAGGACACTTTATATTAAAAAAAATGCAAGGGAAGCCGCGGGTAAAAGCTAGTAGTATATATACTGATAAAATATTACGAATAGGAATTCCTTTCGCTTAAAAAAAAAAATACGTGCTTGGTATTAAATATGGATTCTCCCTTTGTATCAGTTTCCTAATTTTTTGCAAATAATAACTCTTTACATTTTTTTTCTGCTTTTACGAATCAGACGTAAAAGCCAAGCGTAGTGCTTCGTTATTTGATAAAGTTAATTCATCGAGTTAAATGGAAAATTTGAAAGTTTTTAAGAAATAATGATAGTTCAACGTTTTTAGCCATTTCATCTATTCTTCTTTACACTGTATGTGTAACAGTTTCGATTACCTCTTTGACTGCCAGCATAATTAATTCCTTGCCAATTGTGTGTGACTTTCCCGCTTTTGCGATTAATAACGAAATATATATAAAGCTCGTAGTCCATCATCTTCTTGTTTAGAACACGATGCAAATAGGTTTGATAAAAATTACTGTTTTAAATATTTATTTTTAAGCCCTTGAATATAGGATAAATCTTTGACCTTTTTATCACCATGTATTTTATTCGAATGCTCTTGGAGCCTAGAAGTCTTCATGGCTTCAATTGAAAATTCTTTTTGGCAAATTAAACACATTGGATTGCTCCAACAATTTAATTTTGTTGGAGAAAATTGCGTAAATCCCTATTTTAAAAACTCAATATTGTACTACCGACATTACTTCTTAGATTCAGACATTTGGATTTCACAATTTGTAAGGTTTTCAATTCATTAACTTTTCAATTGATTTATAGAAAAGTCACGCACGTCTATGTATCACTGACGAAGCACTAAAAACAATAAGACATGAGAAGACCAATCCCTGCCTTTTAAAGATTTGATTTCTAGCGCGCAACAACTTGTATGCCTTTGTTTATCGCAAACTGATAAACAAACATAGGCATACATGTTGTTGCGTGCTCCGGTGCACTTGCACTTCAAAAAGGTTGATACAAGTTCTTGTATTTTTGAAGAAAGATGCTTGATTGCGTAAATCACATGTTTGCTTACCGACTTGCATATAATTGTTACCGACGATCCTAAACTGAATCAATTAAATATTTAATAGATCCAGGCGTTATTTTGTGAAAGTCAAACTTACAGGCAATTTGATCTAAGCTACTTTGTGTGCTTCCGCTACCGATACATTCATGCGAACTACTGTCGGCCGGCACCCACCCACTACCGTTAGTAGATGCATGCTGCCGCTGCCATGGCTGCTCCGGTCGTCTTTGCCTCGGCTGCTGCGGTCGTCTCTGCGAGTATTTGCCATCTGAAATGTGAACCGCATGCAACCGCCACCGTTGCTGGTCTGGCTGCTTCGATCGTCTCTGCGACACGTGTTTTACCTCTCCACGAGACATTCTCAGGCCTTGTAGATGTTAGTCGTTAGAATAACATGCTGCCATATCATAGAAAGTCCGTATGATTATTTGACACTTTAATGGTGTAAGAGAACAGACATGAATATTTCCTGTAAGTTGTGATATCAGCATTTTATGCGCATGTAGAGCGGCGAAAGTTTTGGATAGTAATTAGAAATTTTATATTTAAATCTATTTATTATCTTTTAAATATGAATAATAACTTAGCATACAAATTAACTTATTTTAATTCTAATCTACAAGAACTCAAAAAAAAATGTGTAGGTACTTTAAATTAACTCATCGCAAGCATTGAGTTAGGTACATCTTCTATTTTGTGCTGGTTTTTTGTTGGTTTACAATTCTGTTTCTTATTTGATTAATTTACTTTTCATTTCCTGTCTTTGTCAACAGAGTGAATAATGTGTACGCTGATCGCCAAATCTGATAAAAAAAACAAATATTATAGATGATTATCAGTTAACTTAAGACTAGATGGCGCTGTGTAATTAGTTGTAAATATTCCGTCTTTATCTATATATAAATTAATTATATTACCACTAGTATAAAATACACTGTCTAATACGAATAAATTTACATTATTTTAACTTACTAAATCATAAACTAATGGCTCTACTCATTATAATCAATAAAATTAAAATTTTTGCAAGAAGCATAATGACAAAGTGTATGCACACAGTTCTAAAGAGGCCGCCCAAGTGGTCGGAAAGGTACAACGTGGTCATCATCCTGCGTCTGTAAAACTTTGGCGGGGATGTCTTATCAAGGAGTCACAAAGCTTCATTTTTGTGAAGGAGTTAAGACTTAAGCCAAAGTGTGTCAGGAGACTGTCTTGGATCGTGTTGTGAAACCTCTCAGCAATACACTTTTTATAAATGTACCGTGGATTTTCCAGCAGGACTCTACACCTGGTAACAAGGCACGAACTACCCAGGCCTTGTTTAAAACCAACGTTCCGGACTTTATAAGAGCTGAAGACTGGCCCTCGTCTAGCCCAGATTACAAATCATGGTATTAGACTAGAGTCACAAAGATTATTTTTTGTAAAAAAGGAGTGATGACTTTTTATTTTTTTCTGTTGTATAACTAAGTCTACTTAATAAGAATAACTATTCCGGATACCGGTGATTTTTTGATGTTGCACAGAATTATACAAACAAGCTCAATTTGAAATAAATCTTAATATTGCCATCAATTATTTTGTAACCGTTTCTGATTGTTATGTGACTGCTTTCAGCTTAACTTTGCCTAAACCTCACCCTGCATAAAACCAGCCAGCATTGTACCTAAGTATAAACCCCTCCTGCTTGCATTGCAACCTTGTAACATGTTGAAGAGATAAATTTAAAGTATCACCTTGCGATATATTTAGCGCCATCTCGTATCTGCTTCATACACTAATTATGTTGAGATCAGACATTCTTCTAAAGCATATTAACCACAGGACAATGTCTAGACCTCTTGTGGCTAATAATGGAACTATAACAACTCTGCGGTTAGCACCAGCCAATTAAAAAAATATTTTTTATGTTTGTAACTAAAGAAGTTGATGTATTATTTATCCAAAATCGACTCGGGAATCATTACTATATTTTTAGCATGTAATATTTTTTTTTTTGTTTTTTCTTTCAATAAGTTTAATGAATGTAAAATAAGTGCTGTCATCTATCGACTCTGTCATTTATTCTCGAATGTTCGTTGCAAGGATAGCATCTTCGCTGATTTTCGAGAACGTTCTAACGTCAGTTCTAACAGTCGAAATTTTGCTTTCAAAATAATATAGGCACAAAGATAGATTATAGCCTGAAATAGCACATAGGCTACTTTTTATCCCGGAAAAATGTACGGTTCCCGTGGTACACATTTGTTTTTGTTTGTCACAGAGCAAGGAATCGAGATATTCCATGAAGGAGGTTCGTAAACTTTTATGACGTAGAGTGTTAGGGCATTTTCCTCAAGAAATCTTGACCAATTTACACAAAACCAAAAAATATCTCTAAAAAATTTAAAATTTCAGAAACAAAAATAATAAAAATGTTTGAAAGTTTCCCTACTTAAAGTAGTCTTTTTACCTTTACAGGATCTGACATAATTTTGTCCCTTTTTTCTAGTTAACATTTTATTAAGATTTGAATAATATTGCTTTAATTTTTTTTTATACTAGAATATTTAAATTATATTGAAAATAAATAATATATTTTATTAAATTTGGTTCTCACGCTCTGCTACTAGATGACGCTTTACGGTGATCATTGTTTTGGCACTCCATGCTTTTCACACGTTCGATTAAATATGTTGGTTGTTCGCATGTTTCAAGTATAAAAATAAAATTATAAGTTATTTGATGTCGTATACAGAACGGTATTGGAACGCCCAACAAGGCATTGTATTGTTCACTTGAAAAATAACACTGAATATTTTAGCCTCCAACTATAATGCTGTGTTAGGACTTAGGATACTTTTTATCCCGGTAAGAGGTTCATGTGAGGTATTGGGTGGCGTGGAATGCTACATTCACAATCGCATTGTGGCTGCTGCGGGAGCTAAAAACCGACCGTGGTTTAATCGGCCTTGTAGAGAAGCCATACTTCTCAAACAGGCTGCTTTCGAGGCTTGGACCACAGCGCGTGCTAATGGAAATCCAGATGTCTCTGTTTTGAAACGTAAACTGAATACTGCCTCGAGGTCCAGTAATAGGGTAATCACCAGAGCAAAATTTGATTTCATCGGTAGCGTTGGCGGCGGGTGGAGTGACTTGCAAGCCTTCCGTCTAGGAGCCGTGCTTTCTGGTCGCTGGCTAAAGCTGCAGAAGGAAACTTTTATCTAAACTACTTAGAGTCTGTGCTAGATTTATAAATCCTAAGAAAATAATAAGATTACCACGATTGAAGTGTTGATAGTGAGAGGTAAGACAACTGATACGCAGATTCTCAGTGTTTGTGACCAGCGAGCCATCGCGATGAGAAGGTTACGACGGAATGATGGTGACAGTGCGATCCAGTCACTGTTAAACGCCGACTGACTCACTGACTGATGCTGAAACAACAAACAGTGTACATACATAAGTTTATGAATAGCATTAATATCTTCTTATACGATGGCATGATTAAAATTTTGCAAATTTACATAAATATGTGCATAATTTACTATTTGCACGCGGGATTTTAAATTACGCAATGACATTATGATAATAGTAGTAGTAAGAGGAATATGCTTATAAGAGACTGGAACAGATGTGTCAAAAATAACAGCACATAATTACCTCATACTCCAAAAGGCTTCCAAAATAACAATTCAGAAAAATTTCAAATTGAAATATTGAAAATATAGTCATCAAAAATATAAATTGTACTGAGATCACATCCGCCTGAAAGGTAAAATTATCATTTGTAAATATTTTTAAAATATAAATTTTTACCTCCCCCTTGGAATTAGAAGCGCATTTAACTATCAATTTAGAGATCGTGAGTTCAAACCCTGCCTACCGTCTAACGGGGAAGTTATTTAGAAGTCATGACAAAATTAACAAAACTATGCACGTAGACAAAATTATAATTAAATTATTTTTAAAGTCCTACACTCAATAAGTAATGATGCTACAAGAGTCTTTCTTTCAGCTATGTAAATATTGCTATTGCTTTTTTATCTATGACAGTTTCGACTATCTACTATCATAGATAAAAAAATGAAAACACACGCTTTCCACTAAATTAATATTTACGAGATTTTGTTACGTCACGAGTTACATACGTGAGTATTTGGTAGAAAGCGTTTACGATATTTTTTATCTGTGGCAGTTTTACCTGTTGCGCTTGAGATGTAGTAAAAATAATTAGCAATGTACTAACTGAAAGTAAATTTTATCCGCAATGACCCCCCAAAACTAAATCAAAGTTAGCGCGCAAGTTAGATTACCGATATCGATTAAAATGTAGACAAAAGGCAGAACGTATCCCGTTCACTTGTAAATGATGGTTTACAGTGGACCCGATGTCGTTATTAATTTAATTTTTGGTAACTTGAATGTCTTTTCTGTATTCATCGAATTACTCCATTCTATGAGCCCGTAATTTAGCACCGAGCTTACATAGCTGTAATATACCTTAATGTAGCTTTAAGGCCAAGACAAAGCTATTAAATATTTTACAAGTAAAGGCTAAACATAAATTCGAAAAACTTGTTCTTTCGAATTTATGTTTAGTCCTAAAAAATTTGTATTTTATATCTACTTCTTCTATACGTTAATTATTATACACAATATTTCGCGGAATGTGTTTGGAATATTATTTTTGAAATAGCATTATTTTAGCCTGATCTATGTTTCCGTGTAAGTCGTTTTTATTCATTCAATTAACATGTCATGAATCATAAATAGTACTCGTATTTGTCATGTTTTCAGGTTTTTACCCTTAGCTATAAATGTTGTATCATCTGCTAATAGTATACAATGTTCCGTTGTGGCGCTAGGAAGATCATTTAAATCCAGTAGAAATAATAAAAGTCCAAGAATGCTTCCCGAGTATTTACTAATATGTAGTATACCTGTGCACGTATTATTAACCAAATGCTCGGGCCGAGATATTACTTTGGTGTAAATATTTTTTATTCTGCGCCGTAACGTAATTTCTTTATTTTTTTATTTAGCTGATCGGTGCTCAACGTCGCAAAATCTTGTACTTCTCTCTAATTAACGATTATATTTTGCTATTTGCTTACTTGCGTCTCGTTTGCGTAAAATTTGCTACTCTAGTCGGAATAAAAAAAAAATGAAACTTTCCTTTATGGGGTGGCGTCGTTTTTAGACAGAGAGACCAGATTGGAATTAAGTTGTGCAATTTATTTAAAAACTGACCCAATAAGGTGATTAATCTGACTTTTAATAATTGTTTGTTGACAAAAGATATTTGAAAGGCATTGTTTTATGCACAAGCATTATTCAAGAACTGATTTGTTTGAGAATGGTTACTATATCTCTCCTTCTTTTTTACCATTTAGTAGTATTACAAAATAGTCAATTTCATTCCCTCGATTGCAGCAAATATAGCTTAGTCATGTAATATAGGAGCATAAGCTAATACCTTTTTTAATAATTAACCCACGGAATGTTGTTTTACCTCATAACTACTTCTGGGGCTCGTCTGAAATCTAAATTTAGAATGTGGTAAGTCTTGGGTATTTTATATGTAAATAATATTATTTATTAATGTGTAGTCATACGTATATATATTTTAACTACTAAATTTATTTTGTTTAAGGACATCACTGAATGTTTACAATCGAAAGAAAAATCCCCACTGCGGCCAATGTAATCCAGATGAAACGCGAAATACAGTAAATATTATAATAAATTATGTTTGCGATAACGCAGCATTGGGAAGAAAACCAGCGCCTAGATTTTATAACAGACCTCTAATTATATTAAAAAATCAGGACCTGTATTTAGCTTCAAGTATTTTACCTGAATTTCGGCAAATAAAGTTACGCATTTATGAATACAGAAATAAGTAGGACACCTAAAAAAATAAACGCAAACACTGTTGAGGAAGTCGGGGTTCCCAGTATTTTTGCAGATTACTTACTCGCCGATTTCCGTCACTAAAAATTAAGAATGTCAGTGTTTTGCTCACGCGATGCTAGAGAAATTGTGAAAAAAAATCTCATTTTTATCGATGGGAACTTTAAATCATGTTTCAACAACTTTTCAGTATTCACGAGGACATCGGCAGTGACACAAATAACACGAATGTGATTATTTTGGTGTACGCTTTCATGAGTCAGAGGACCTAAAAAGCTTACTCAATTTTATTTGATTTAATTGCGTCCTAAATTCCAGAGTGGAAGCCTGCTAAAGTTATGAAAGATTTCGAAGAAGGCACAATGAAAGCGTTGCAAAAAATGAATGATCCAGGTTGCTACTACCATTAGGTGAACAGTTTGTGTCACAAAGGAAAAACCCTGCGTTTAAGTAAAGACAAACGCAATAGAAGAATTTTACTTTTCACATTTCACTATGTGCCAACTTGGCATTGCTTTCAGCAGATGAAATTGTTTCAAGATGGGTTCAAAATGAAATGATGGACAACTGCGAATCCATGAGGAAGTTTAATGGGTGAAGAATGATTATCATAGAATTTGGTCGGTTTATTGCGAACGCCACCGAGCAAATAATGCAGAAGAAGGATGGCACCATAAAATAAATAACCTTGTGCGTAATAACGAAAGGTCATGTAATCTTATTGCAAATATTCCATATTTTATGGGATGATTCTGTATTGTCTTCATATCGAATATTCTTTAGAGACCTTGAACATCAAACAAACGTTCTAAATGGGGAAAAAATGATTTATTCAATGATGATTATATTATTTATGTTGGGTATTTTAAAAAAAATTGCGGTAGTTATGTAATGTAACATTTAGTATTTGATATTCACATTATTGTTTTTATTAGATTATTAGATTAATATAAATCAATATAATATTCAATATATATCTTTGATGGAATACATATATAGTTCTTTCTCTCTCTGCTTATTGAGATAAGTAAGACAGAGAAAAATATATTTGATTAGGTATCCGTATACTTCATCAAGTTATGCACAGGTTTGCTTTTTAAAATTCTAATTGTAACTTTGATGTTTTCAATTTGATCTTTGACTAATAAGCATTTATTACACATATAAGCATTTTTTTGTTTCTGGTTAAGCTTGTTGAGATTAGCAGTACAGAAAAATATTTTCCAATTATGTATTTGATCAAGAATGTGGTACAGATGTATATACATATTATGCATACTTTTTATTGAAGTTTTACTTCTTTACGCGTGTTATGAAAAACTGATGAGAGTGAAATTTTTTTGTTACACAAAAGTAACAGGTTGAAGCTGCTAAATGTTTCACGGTATTACCGTTAGATGGCGTTATAGTTAAAAATGTATAACAGGTTGAAGCTGCTAAATGTTTCACGGTATTACCGGTAGATGGCGCTACAGTTAAAAATGTATAACAGGTTGAAGCTGGTAAATGTGTCAGGTATTACCGGTAGATGGCGCTATAGTTAAAAATGTATAACATTTGTACTTGACATTTGACTTGTATGTAATACATTCCATAAACATCGCCGCTACTATTTGAAAGACGTTTTTAATTTTACTCCAATAACCCTTCTTATAAATTAAAATATTATTATTTAATATAATTAATACTAAATGTTATTAAATTACTAATGTTAAATATTTATTTAATGATGCCAAAGAAGTATAACTTCTCACGCACGTACATAAGTACACGCTCCCTATTGTTTGTTTTGTTCGACGATCGAACAAATGAGAAAAAAATCTCACTAGTTCGAGGGTCGAACCAATGAATCGAACTAGTGAGAACGAATCCTGAATTTTTGGATGAAATTAATAGCCTGTGGAGTGAGGGCCGTGTACCGTTTGTGCTTCTCGTCGCACTGTCTTCGCGTCTTTGAATGTATTTGTGTATTACATATATATTTCGTTAATGTTAATACTTGCACTTGTACAGATTCCACTTCACAATTTTATTTAATATACTATCAATATGTTGTATAAAATACCTTGATAATGCCGTAAAGGCGAAACCGGTCGGTAAAAATAATTATTAAATAAAATTGTGAAGTGGAATCTGTATAAGTGCAAGTATTAACATTAACGCGATGTCTTCAAAATTCCACCAAGTGCCTACAATCAACAGCATCAACACATATATATTTACTGATGTTTATAAATTGTCGCTTAAATCGGGACCAGATGTAACCGATACGGAAATATTTACTTATTTAACTTTCACATTTGAACAATACTAATTATGATTTTAACCAGTAACGTTATAGCATGAATTGGATGACAGGTAAGAATTACATCTTTGTGCCATATTACGAAATCTATTGGGTTTACTTACAAAAAAAATTAACATAATAAAAATTATAATGAAGAGAAAAGATATTTCCTTTGCAAGATGCTCATTTTTAAGAAAGACCGATGAGCTTATTTGAATTTTATTTAAACTTAAAATTTAAAATACTAATATAATTTTAAATGTAACTATTACACAATTACATGTAAAAAGTATTTTAAAGAGTTATACAATGGGCAAATAAAACAGTTTTACAGTTGTTTTAGGGCCCGCTGCATGGAATATCACTGCGCCTCCAGCCAAAACATAAAACTTTTAAAAGGCGCTATCGACAATGTTACAGCGGAAGTTTGGGTTAAAGTTCTATATAAAACGAAAAAAGATATTTTGGTCGACTGGGATCGTGATATACACGTAGATAATATTATTGAAACCACGCCTTTAATAATACGTAATGTCAACGTGAAGTCGCAAGATGACAACGTAGAAGAAAACACTACCATTTATTTCGATTTATATGAGGATAAATGATACGAGCACTATACATGATTGTGGCATTTTAATAATCTTGGTTTTTAAACGTGCACTTGGGAGTTAATTGATTTTTCTTATTTTAGGCAACAGTATCATAAACTACTGTTATTAACAACTATATTTGGAAATTCAGAGTGGTTACTTTAAATTTTCGTCCTAAAATAATATGTTATTTACAACGACAACATCGAGTTTATATAAATCTATTTACATGGCTCATGTTGAATATTACGGAGCAGGTCGTTATCGTGATTGTAATTATTTGAAACGATAAGGTGAAGTTGAACACAGACTTCACTTCCTCAGTAAACCTGAAACATATATAAATTTTAAATTAAAATAAGCATGGCAAAACTAGTTTAAACGTTCATCCATTTATTTTAAGACAATTAAAAATGAAAGTAGAAAAGATTCTATTATTAGTAGTAGATACTAGTATTACCTAGATTAAATTGAGGTTCAAGTAAACTACAAATTGGCTTGTTGAGATCTGCTTTATTAAAAAATACCCACCAGATATATTACAAATATTACTACATAGACTCCACTCATCGCAAAATCTTGTATTTTTCTCTAATTAATGATTATATTCTATTTGCGTGGTCTTTAAAAAATATTACTACGAGTTACCCTTTACAGTTTTTTATAACTAACTAGCTATCCGCCCCGGCTTCGCACTAGTGATATGATCGCTACTAAACTTCACAGGATCACCTGCTGGGCTAACCTGAAGATTCACTAACAATTTTATTAAAATCTGCCCAGCCGTTTTTGAGTCTTAGCCCAGCAGGTGATCATGTGAAGTTTGGTAGTCCATAGAGGACATACAGACAAACATTCATTTTTTTATATATAGATATTTACTATGTCTTTTTTTTTATACTACGTCGCGAGGTATACAAGCATACAGCCCACCTGATGTAAAGCGGGTACCGTAGCCTGTTAACGCTTGCGATATATTAAGTATCACTCGCTCGATGCCTCCTCAGCTGCTTACACCGCAACTCCTTGGGAGCTTACTGGTGACCTTACTCATACGCAGGAACACCCTCCAGGGAGTTGTTATTTGGCTGCGGTTTTCTGTGAGGTGGAGGTACTTCCCCAGACGGGCTGCTTTGATGCGCCCTACCTCTCTTAATCTAGATACATTTATATATAGATACATTTACATATAGATATACTATTTTTTTATAATAATAAACATACATTTTATAACAAATACTATTTATAAAGTAAGCCTATGATTAAAATGCTAATATGTGCAACATATTAGCATTTTTTATATACACACAGTAAATTAGGGTTTAGTAGTAAAACGCATATTCAGAAATCAAGTAACAGTTTAGTGTAGTAGAGTCCGGACCCGTGCTTCAGCTAGGTTCTCCACCTGGGTGAAGCACGGGGACTATATAGGGTCCCGTGCTCCAACGGATGATTAGTACAGTCAAGCAATTAAGAAAAATACGTAATTTAATATATAATCAATAAAATTTATTTTAACGCATTTTTTTCCAAAAAATGGCCCTAAGTAATTTCATTATTAATTAATTGCATTTGCGAATCTGTAATAAAATGGTCTTTTTCATCGTATTCTTTGCGGCGTTTAGTTGGCGGTAAGTCTAAAGAATCTGTATTAGTACAGTTAAATAAACGTTTAGTATTCGATTCCAGATCTTTTATTAACACATTTTCTGTATGGACACATAATGCGATTCCCTCAGCCACTCAATAGGAAAGAACTCTTATGTGATATTGGTAATTAAGGAGCTCGTTTTGGAGCGTTCGGACGTCTGAATAGTAAGGTCTTTGAACACACACTGTTCGAAGACCGCTGCATGGACAATTTCCACGAGCTTGCTGTTGATATCGTCCGGTGTCATGCAATCATCTAGGCACTGAAAATGATTGCGAAGTTAGAGTTGAAAGCTTTCAGGGGTTTAGATCATGGCACGAGAAGAACGGAGCGTAGACTTCACCAGGCTAAACCTTGCCTGCTTTATGTTAAGGTTCAAGATGCCTCTTACCAACCGGTGATCGCTTACGGTTTTCACCCTGTTGATCACAGAGACAAATGCCGGTTGGTCGTCAAGATGAAGTCTATCTCGTTTTTTGTCGAACTATCCAGACTACTTCAAGTCCATTTGCGATGCGGCTGCTTCCTGAAGAAAGAGTTCATCATAAAGAGTTTCTCCTGCTCCATGAAGTCGACCAGCAGTTGGCCCCTTTGGTTTCGTTGACCGATTCCAAATTGGCTTACTTGGTTGGCTCTGTTCTATTTCGTGCCTAGCTTTGCATTGAAATCCCCCATCAGTACTATGTAGTGAGTTTTAGAGGTATGTATGACTTTGGAGATATCCTCATACATAGCCTCCGCCTCATCATCGGGATGTGACGAAGTTGGTGCGTAGACCTGTATGACCTTCAGCGAATACCGTTTGGTAATTCTAAGTATAAGGTACCCTCGCCGACACAGCCTCGATCTTTAGCATATATCTGATGAGGGGCCTACGGACGATAAATGTAGTACATAGGAATCCCGACTTTTTGTTATTCCAATATGAAGTATTCTGGCGCATCCATTATTTATGATTTATATTTATGTTTGAATATGCAATGGCAACAAGAAATTAATGGTAAACATGGATATTGTGTAGTATTTTTTAATTGACTCGTAGCTCGTGCATTACATTGGGTTTCAGTTAATATTGTATTGTAAAATTCCAGGTATAGAAAAAGAACCTTGTTGTTTGCGCATAATTAGAATAATCCTAATCCTAACGTTGACACGGACGATATTATTTCATATATTGTACTAGTGTGCTACTTTCAGATAATTAAGTTTTTATACTGAATCGTAACTTTGAACTTTTGTAAAATCAAACTTACTTATAATATTTGAATGAAACCAAAACACATGTCTTTCTGGATATCTAAACTCTACTATAACAGACTTTAATGCGATTTTGCTTACCCTATGGCATTCCTCATTATTTTAATTCACCCACCCACGAAAAAAACATAAGTTTATGTACATAAATATTATTTTCGATTAAAATGCGATTTTTCACAGAAAATATAAAAAACTTTGTCAACGAGGTACTATGTACTTAAAACACGAAAGAGGCGTCATTAAAGATTTATTTGTCTACCTACTTTACTACACGGATATATACACGTCGATAGAGCAAGAATAGAAGCGAGAAAACATTCCACTAAAAAAACTTACCACATAATTTGATCATAGTGTTGAATATGGTAAATAAAGCGCTCTTTTAGCTTTACATCAACCTTATCTTTATACACAAACGTCTGCCGGTCTGACGCTCTGTTGCCGTCTTCTTCATCAAACATATGTTCTAAATTGTATTTTAATATCTTCAATTGGACAGTCGATTGCGAAAAGTAAATTGCAATCAAGGAATCTATAATTAAATTAGCGAAACCAAGATAGCCCGTGATACTAACTCTTAATACCGCCAATAAGGAGAATCTGAAAATTAAATTGCTACAATTATGATTTTATCAGAGTGAAAATATTCTACGCATGGTAATTAGTTGAATAAATATTGTAAAATGAGATTTTCGTTGCTATAAAATGTTTTCCGTATTTCTGAGATTTTTCCCATTCCTTGCTAAGTCTCACGTTACATTTTCATAATGTAACTTTATTAATAATTATAATAATTAATTAAGTTTTTTCCTAATTTCATTTTTATTTGTCATAAAATATCTCTTGTATTATTTTACAATGACACACACATATGGATTAATAGTACAAAGTAAAGCAAATCAGTCAAAGTTAGCATATGAAAGTGGAACAAGTGAATGAATTTGTTTATCTAGGTTCTAAGTTTACGGAAAATATGAGAGCGATATTGAAAGAAGAGTCAAAGCGGGAAATCGTATCAATGGTGCGTTGTATTCAGTGGTACCAAAGCTTTTCTATCATTGTATATTAATTAATATGGTGTATTAACACCAACATTGATATACGTCAGTGAAACATAGGTATGGCAGAGGAAACATGAAAATAGGGTAAACGCCGTAGAAATGAGAGCACTGAAGAGTATATGTGGAGTTAGAACGATTGATAGAGTAAGAACTACGAGTAGCATGATACGCGAACTATGTGGAATGAAAGATGATGTAATGATGAAAATTGAAAAGGGTATGCTGATACGGTTTGTAATTTAAAAAGAGATAAAGAGTTACGAAATAAATGTATGGGGCAAGAGAGATAGCAGGCAAGAAGGCAGGGCAGGGGCCGCCTTAGATGCATACATGGAGATCAAGCGAGTTGAAAAAAGGCTAAAAAAGCACCCAAAACTGACGAGCAAGCATGAAGAGGTTGATGAATGTGGAAGAAGCGAGAGTGCTATGTTTGGATTGGTGCTTTGCATAATCTCTGCCTATCCTAATATAAGACAGGCGTGATGATATGTAGTCGACGTGTTCAAACTTAAAAAAAATGATTCTCACGGTAATAATTAATAATTAAATTATTAATTTGAACATTTATTAACCTTTAGTAAATAACATTTCGTAATAGTAGTAGAATAATCACTTTTATCGATTGTTATTAATAATGTTTAGACATGTGTGTAATAATAAAAAGAAATCTATTGATAACTCATCTTTCGTAAATTAAATTTAATGTTAGCAATTTCCCGTCTTCATTAGATACTCCGTAATGATCAAATTTTAGATAAAATATCAATAAGATTAAGTCATTGAGTACATTAAGTTTTTATTCACCTTAAATCGACAACTTCGCTTTTTCGATAAGCTCCTGATTAAAGTTAGCTTGTTGATCACAAAACTGCTCTAACAAATCATCAACAACAAACTTTCTTGAAACTTGATATTGTAACACCGGCTTCCAGGTCAAGTTTCTAAGAATTTTACCCAAAACCGAATATAGGGTCCTAGGCCAAGTTTCTATCACCAAAATTTTTAGTGATATGTTTAGAAATTAGAAAACCTTTATTGAGCAGTGTTATGGCAGCAAAACGTCCCCGTCTCAGCATGAAATCACAGCAGAGTGGTGTCGTTGGTTTTCAGAAGGAGGCGGAACTCGAAGTTGTGCTTTAAAAAAAAAGGTAAAAATTACAGTGTAAATTGCATGGAGATTACTTACAAATTTCAATAAGATTTAAAACTTGCGTTAAGTGCATAGTGCTAAATAATTAGTCTATCATCTATGTGAACTACCCAATGACCCTGCATTAAAAATACTGAATTTCATGTGCTTCATAATTAACTAGCAAACAAATAATATAATACATATTATATTATATTTGCAAGTGATCCGTAAATTGCTAACAAAATTTGATAATCAAAACATTTATAAATAATATAGTGAGAAGGTAAGAAGCTGTGTATATAATAATATCATCGCGTAAAAGGAAAATAAAACCGATATTTCCGTGCATTAACTGTTGTGATTTGCTATGTCAATCACTCAATTAATGAGTCATAACAGTTGCTTGTTTTGCATTACACGGAATGTCAATAATGATCGAATTCAAGTACAGTATTGGTCATTACCCCATCCAAGACTCCGATTCAAAAGTCACATACATTGGTATAGGCACGAATTCCCCATTCATCTTCCTCACGAAATGGCTTAAGAGCCAAGAACTTACGACAAGTACCACATTAATGGTCATAGCTTTTACGACCTTTTCCACACTTATTTTATTCTGGTTTAGATATTCTTCATCTTTCGGTCCTCTTGCAGCAAAATATGGTCCTATTGGCACACAGAAAGTATTCATTCATAATAAATAATTAAATGTGATAAGGCGAAGTGAATATAATTAATATTCCTGAGAATATTTACTGAAAATCGTGCTATTTAAGCTTTCTATTAGTGATAGTAGTAAAGAGTTTTTTTTTTTTTTTTTATATATTGGCTAAGCATAGTGGCTCCTCTTCGCCTGTTGGTAAGCGAAAAGGGGAGCCCAAATTGCAGCGGCAACTGACAAAGGACTACGGTGTCCTGTCAGTTGACGCTACCATGCTGGCCCGCAAGGTGCTTCTTCACGCTTCGTTTGAAGGATCCCATGTTGTAGGAAGGAGGAAACACATGTGCAGGCAAGGCGTTCCACTTTTTAATAGTTCGACAGAGATAGGAGTTGCCGAACTTTTTAGTACGAGAACAAATGTCCTCAACAGTGGAATGATGACATCGCAAGCCTGCACGTGTGGCTCTATGACGGAAGGGAGAGGGTGGGATAAGGGAAAATAGTTCTTCAGAGCACTCACCATGGTACAGGCGGTAAAATGTACTTAGGGAGCCTATGTCCCTACGAAGTTGCAGAGGTTCTAGGTATTTTGTGACCTCTTCGTCGTCGATTATGCGGATAGCCCGTCGCTGCAACCTATCGAGAGCCTCGAGAAGATACTGTGCGGAGCCGTCCCAGAGATGCGAGCAATACTCCACGCAGGCCCGAACTTGAGTCTTATAAAGAGAGTGTGTAGATGATAGGCATAGGCTGACATGACTGTACGCAAAGATTGACAATAAGAAGTATTGCGATGTAGAAGTCAGTAAGACAATACCTCATCATTATTTTAGTCCGTATTCGTCCATTGCTGAATATAGCTCTGGAGAAATATTCGAATATAGATCTGGAGAAATATACGGACTAAAATGATAATGAGGAATTGTCTTACTGACAATACCTCATCATCATTTTAGTCCGTATTCGTCCATTGCTGAATATAGGTCTGGAGAAATATTCCTCTCGATCCTGTGCCACCTGCATCCATCGATTCTCTATAAACTTATTGACCCGCGGTTGTAGGTTCTACAAACTACGTGGCCGGCCCACTGCCACTTCAGCTTGCTTATCCTGTGGGCTATATCGGTTACCTTAGTTCTACTTCGGATGTCGTCATTTCTGACTCTATCACGCAGAGAAACTCCGAGCGTAGGTTTTTCCATGGCACGCTGAGTGACCTTAAGCTTGTCCATACATCCATACGTACGTCATCACTCCGTATGGCAACACACACTGTTCGACTTTTCTTTACAGGCGTTGAGGTATTTTGGACGAGAAGATTTGTCGAAGTTTCCCGAACTCTGTCCGAGTTATATTCATCTGTAGACCTCTCGGTCGAAGTTTGAGTTGTCTAACTGAATAACCTGCCCCAGGTAGACATATTCGCCAACAACTACAAGCTAAGTGTTTCTAACTCTGACCGGTATAGGTGTAACATGGACATTCAATATGATCTTAGTCTTGTCTATGTTCATATTGAGACCTTCCTGATTTGAAACACTATTGAGGTCATTGAATATAGCGCTAAGGTCCTCTAGCAATTTCGCCACGAGTACTTTCCTGTTACCGTATTATTTCCAGTCCAAGAACTTTTTGTACTTGGAACGGCTTCGTACTTTGGTCCCCGGTACATTTTGTTGCCTTACTATATAAGCACTTTAACGTTTCGATGTACCGCTAGTCAATTCGGTATCATTGGTGAGACTGTAGCCCCGTCAATATCTCTACGGAATCAAGGCCTTTTCATAGTCGACATACGATATAGATATAGGCCGATTGGACAAACCTGGCGGAGAGTATGTATGTGATCTACGATGATCAAGCCTTTTCGGAACCCGGTTTGTTCGGGAGACTGTAATTCATCAAGTCTGGTTACGATGCGTATCGAAAATAGTACATGAACGTGGTTTAGAAGCGATATTGGCCTACAGTCCTTCAATAGGGTCGTATAACCCTTTTTGAAGAACGACATGACCAGGCTTCTGCTCCACGCTTCTAGCGTTTCACCGGAGCGACGGACGTAACGTGACGTGAGTAAATGAAGGAGTTGAGTAGCTTCTGAAGGACTACAAGTATCGAATTTCCACCTTTGATTTTTCTATGGATGCCCGGATATCGTCGGTATAGCGTCGGGTTAGTTTAGCTCTTGGGTCGTTACTAGTACTGTTGCCCGGCTATAACGACGATGTGGACGGCTGTCTGTGGAACTTCTCCATCTCACCCAGAATCTCAAGTCTTAGTCGTAGAAATAATGGCGCCAGTGTTGATCTTCAGCTATGTTAGTTAACTTTGCCTACGAGATAGATCTTTGGCGAAGACCTTGGAATCTTGGTTCCGCTCTATCGGCTCTTTAATACGAATAGTATTAAATTGGCACATGCATTTAGTCTCGCCGTATGCATTTAGAGATCTGCCTGTTCAGCTGTTCCTACTGTAGCGTGTGAGCTGAAGACTGCAACCACATTTCACGTCTGATCTGCCTGAGTTTCTGCGTGTGACTCAAGAGCTTTTGGGTTTTTCTTTCGACGAGGCCTTAGATATTTAGCTCCCACCGCGTGGACAGTTACACAACCTTAATATTGACATCGTCCAGTGTCATACAATCATCTAGGTAATAAAAAGAGAATATGTTTGGGCCTAAGATACCAGATAAGATCGCTAAATGTTGAAATAGTCGTCTAGTGGATGGTGAAAAGTGCAGTGACAGGAAATGTTGTTAAAGAATTTATTATCAGAGAACTTCTACGTGGTTAAAATCACGTTATATAACCCATAAAGTGTTTCATACCATTAAGTTACCTAACTAGCGTACTACCTACCTGATGGTAAGCAGTTTCCATAGACCGTGGCCGAAATCGTATTGACGGTCGCTGATCAAATCGTGACCAGGCCAGGGTACAGACGTATGCCAGGAGACGCGTATTTATCACAAGTTCTATCACCTTGGAGGGAAGCGAAGTATAGTGACAGAATGTAAATAGATCGCATTATGAACGTTTAGTAGTCGTAGCGAGCGACCACAAAGAATGGCTCCCAGAGGGAAGGCTAGTAAGTCGCTCACTAACTTTTCTGCCTAAATCGAATACTACTGAACCTCGAGGCAGCATTCTATTTGCACTTCTAATCAGAGACAGCATCTGAATTAGTATGTTTTAGAAGATAAGCTTCTTTACATTGCCGATTAAATCACGGTCGCTTATTGGTTCACGCAGTAGCTACTAGACGATTAGAGATGTAGCATTCCATGCCCAACAATCGTGGTCGAACGGAGATCAATGTCTTCTGATTTCCATTATATTAATCTTCTCTAAGGGGAGCCCCATTACGCGTCAGATACATATCCCCACGCATGCTTATCAAATGACTGGGATTAACACCTGTGACTTTAATTAAACAATATAATAACTTAGCTGTCAAAACAAAGATATCGCTCTGCTTTTATGTCCCTTATTATTATGTCCCTGACGGTTCTACAGGAAACATTGTGTATTAAAAAATTTGTAAATAACGTTGTGTAGATAACGCGGACGATGTCGTGGACAAAGCTACTTATTAAAATTTTTAGTTGCACTTTTAACCAATATAAAAGCTGCAAGTGTCGTACATTTGTTTTTCAGAAAACTCTTTCTTTCCTTCTTTGCATGTTACATTTCAGCTACTTAAAAAAGTTGTTCAAAGAATTTTGATGGAACGTACAAATTTATTTTAAACTCAAATACCAGCTCAGCATTTGAAGATGGAGGATTCTTGAACAAAACCTGTTTTATGGCTACCGACTATTTAGTCTTTGGTATTCCTTTTGCTAGTTCGTGTAAATTTGAACTCTATGATGATTACGCGTTGTTCTATATTAGTCACTATAGGATGAGGTACGATATACACAGTAATATTATGTAGAAGTAAGAAAAAAATAGCTTTTAGAAAAACAAATCTTCCACATTTGCAGCTTCTACGTTAGTTAAGAGCACAACTATTGTTTTATTTGTTTTATTAACTATATTCGGACAGCAAACAGGGTGGCCTCTCATTTTTAAAACTTCCAAACTGTATATAGACTATTTAATCGGCGAACTCAGCAACACCAGAGTCGGATATCACATAAATGGTGTGTGCGTCGAGAACATTAGTGACGCTGACCAAAACCATATCAGGTTTTGACGTGTACAGCAATTGCAGGCTGCGTAAATTACTACGTGCCTATATGTGAATAATACGCGGTGGCCAATGAGTACAAACGTAAAAAAGAGCAGTTCCTTAGGAATTTACTGGTGACCTTACTCATACGCAGGAATGCAACAATTTTTCAATGAGTTTTTATTTGGCTCCAGTTTTTGTAAGGTGGAGGTATTTCCCCAGACTGCTTTAATGCGCTCTACCTCTTTTAAAAACGCCCAGAACAAGACAAACAGAAATGTTCATGCACACAAATGTTTGTCCTGGGTGGGAAACGAACATACGAACGTTGGTGTCAAAGTAGCGTTACTGCTATTCGGCAACTTAAATATCAGAGACAATTTTGAATAGCAGTATTGTCGACTGCTGAGTAGATACCCATTGACATTGTTGAATCGATTGGATGAATCAAATAATGACTTGCAAATTAAAAATGTATTTGATTTGGAAAGCATATATTATTTTAAAAAAACCTGAAAAAAATATATCTAATTTTCTATCTGTCAAGCCTGACAATAAGTTAAATATTCAGTGTCAAAATCATGAGTTAAACTTAATCCATATTTTTTGGGGACATGTAAAACACGTTGCGGAAAACGAAAGAGGTGTTGATTTGAGAAATTAGATTAGAAGCAGAGATTACTATTATATAATACTAATAATAATAAGTTAACCTTACAGTTATCAGTCTAGGTTTAACAACGCTGTCGTCTCTGCCCAGTACAAAATATAAGTCTTCTAATTATGACAAATCACACTTAGGTAACTATGCACGGGGCTATATAAAATATGTTTACAGGGTCTTTCATTGACGACAGTATCTGGTCACGATCAAACGAGTCGTAAGTTTATTTGTCATTTTAAAAATATGTACCAAAAAGTAAATATACCATATAAATAAAATATATAAAAAATATTATATTATAATTACTCACCTTTAATAACCTCATGCAATTTGTCAATTCTGCCGCTACTTAATAACAACGTCATTGACTTCACCATGACGTTCATCAGAGGTATCTCTATTACTAAGACCTCGAATAGTGTATTCACATTCTTGGATGACTATGCAATTATACAATAAATTATTTGTAATAAATTACATTACATATATTAAATTAAACAATTTTTAACGGGAGTATCACGTGTTTTAACGGAATGCTTCCTGAAAGTCTTCCTGCGACCGCCGACGCTGTAAAGCATTCGAAACGTCAGGTTCAATAAAATAAATAAAACACGCGATACTTCCGTTAAAAATTGTTTAATTCAATGTATAACATTCGCGAAAACCTAAGACAATACTTTGCATTACATGTATTAATTAAGTTGTTCACTATAACATGTCTCTTTGTCGTGACCATAACATCACTTTGTGTAGAAGTTGTGCGTATTATGCCAACCAATTTATCGTATTTGTGTGCTTGAGAGTACAAATACAGTTAATTATCAAAACGTTACTTGAAGGATAGAACATTAACTGATGCTAGAGAATGTAAAAATAATGTTAGGTAGAGTTAAACATAATTTTGGTTACCCACCCATGGTGCTTGGGATTGTTCAGCTCGAAAATTACTTGATGTAGTCGTATAGACCATAATATTGTATTAACTGCCCGATCAAGGTGACGTTGTGTTCCACATACTAACTTAATTATACAGCCCCAGCTTTGAATGTATTAGTTAGAACTGTTCATTCCCATTATTATATAATATTACGCTTCTTATTTATACTATACTAGCTATCCGCTCCGGCTTCGCACGGGTGATATGATCGCTACTAAACTTCACAGGATCACCTGCTGGGCTAACCTGAAGATTTACTGAAAATTTCATCAAAATCTACCCAGCCGTTTTGAGTCCATAGAGGACATACAGACAAACATTCATTTATATATATAGATTATCTAATGAAATTAATTTTTAGTGTGCGGGCCTTGCAACATTTGGTACTTATCAAGTAGTGTTATGACTTTCCTTAAATTTTAGTAATACAGAGTTAATAAATATGTATTTTGTAAAGAGAAAATAATTTATTAAACAAAAAAAAACAAAACATATGAAAAAAAACGTGAGATGTCATTCATCATCGGATTCAAATTAAATATAAACTCGTATATGCCACACTTAATTATCTTTCATATATTAAGAAGCGTCCAAATAAAGTTGCTATGTTTATGTCTTATTTTATGTCATCAGCAATACGGCCTACGCGATTTGCCGAATAAATTTCATTGTTTATGTTTTCAACCCAAGCTGTTCCTGTAATTCTTAAGAATGCAGTTGCATTCTATATTTAAAAAGAGTAACAATTTAATAATTGTTTTCGATAAGAATAATATTTTCTTAATTTTGCAAAGTGATAAAATTGTTTCCGAGTCAAGTTAAACTTTAAGCCTAGAAATATCTATCTATCTATCTATCTATAACTTCACGCCAAATCCCTTGCGGGGTAGGCAGAGAGAACCGAGCGCCATGTGACTCGATCCTTACATATCTCACTCGCTTCTTTAGCATTCATTGCTCTTAGAATATAAGAAATATCAAAACCGTAAAAATATAATTTACTGCAACCAGATATAAAAAAATACGTGTTTAAATAATAAACATAGCAACTTTGTTTGGACGCTTCTTAATATGTGAAAGATAATTAAGTGTGGTATATACGAGTATATATTTTATTTATGTAATTGCTAGTTACCTGCATAAATTATGATTATCACTATTTACAAATCTGTTTATTTTTGGAATAGTTTTGGCTATTAGTACAGGATGCATTCCCACTAGAATTACAAATTCTTCACTGAGGTCGATTCGAAAAATAGAACGGTTGTTTGAAGAAATTTTGGAAGCTATTCACCGGCTAAAAAAGTGACGTTTGAAGCCAAAATATTGGATGAGGCCGCTAAACGTTAAGGTTATATTCTAGTGAATGGCCTTTCAAAGAGCAGAAAGAGAAAATGTAATAAAATATTTTAAAAATACCTTGGACATACCGGGGACTCAATTTCAATTAGATAAACTTTGTTATTTAATCTGGAAATCGCACCTATACTTAGTGATTCTATCAGAAATAGAGAATATACTTAGTCTGGCCATAAGTTCTGTTACAAATAAATATTCATTTTATTTTTTATGAGGTAAAGTAATCTTAATAAAACTTAAAAAAAAATATTTATGGAAGCAAAAAATAAATAAAAATGATTCTATGTAGAAATGGCCACCTTCAGCTTGGCCTAAAGGCCTGTATCAAAGCTGAAGGTGAATGATTAAAATCTGTCTGGCCATCTATGGATTTACACACTGTTTCCATAAGAAATTTAGCCACTGCTTGCTCGAGAGATTTCTTAAGAGACACAGTGTCGGCGTGTCGTTTCGAGCACGCCATCCTTTAACCGAGCATAATTTGTAGTCTAAGGGGTTCCGTTTTAGGCTAGAAGAGAGCCAGTCTTCAGTTCTTAGAAAGTCGGAAACGTTGGTTTCGAGCCAGGCTTGTGTAGTTCGTGCCTTGTGACCAGATGCAGCGTCCTGCTGGAAAGTGTACTGTATGTATATCATCACGCTAAGTCCCTTGCGGGGTAGGCAGAGAGAACCGAGCGCCATAAGACGCGGTCCTTACATGCTTCACTCGCTTCTGTGACATTCTTAGCTCTTTTCATGCACGCTCGCCGGCTCCTGGGGCTCCTGACATCACCTTCTGATAAAACACGACCAATTTGGTCATGATAGGTTAGTTTTGGTCTTCCTCGGCTCCTACATCCTTCCACTTTTGCACTGTATATCTGTATCATCAATTTTTCGTCCCGCATTCTTTCTAAGTCAATTGTACATTTAAAAAAAATGTATTGCTGAGAGGTTTTACACCACGATCCAAGACAGTCTCTTGATAGACTTTGGCTGAAGTCTTCACTCCTTTTTCACAAAAATAAAGCTTTGTGACACCCCCACCAAACCATTATAGACGCAGGAGGATGACCACGTTGCATCTTTCCGACCACTTGGGTGGCTTCGTTAGAACTGTATGCATGCACTTTGTCATTTTGCTTGTTATAATGCTCTTCGATCGTGAAAATTTTTTCACCAGCAAAGAGGATTTTTTCACCTTTCACCTGCGTATCGGTACAGAAGGCGTTTTGATCAATCCTCTCTCTTCAACTGTAGGGATTGATTTAGGGCATGTTATGGCTTATCGACGATAAGCTTCAGGTTTTGTTTTATTATACGTGACAGAGTCCTAGCGGGAATTTTTATTTCTCGCGATAAGATTTTTTGTTTTCTAAAGTGGCTTCGGCCAATTCTGGCTTTAACAGCCTTTGTAGTTCTAACAACACGTGGCCGCCCCGATCTTTTGTGGTCTTCAACAGATGAAGCGTTGGTATATCTGTCGATAGTACGATATACGAACATACGGCTGATGCCAAGCTTTTGAAGTGTCTTGAATATACCCACTTTGTGCAAGGCAACCAATACAATCCTATTTTCTTTAACACCCCATTCTGTATTGTAATTTGTTAATGAACACACATATACACAATATATTTTAACATAATTAGCGCGTTTCAAATTCAAAATAATTAAAGAGTTGAAAAAAAGTTTCTATGTAACAGTATTTATGACCAGACTAGTTATTTAAGTATTTGGAATAGCTTAGAACCGCCTCAGCTTAGGCATTGCAGGACACACTAAGTTTACTTTGACCATTATTAAATGGGAAGAGCTAAATAAATTTCAAAAATTTAAAACGTTCAAATAAGTTGAATATTTTGCCCTGAAAACCAGAAGGAATTTAGGAGTAATTCACAAGTATCGTAGTGAGTGTAAAGTGAGATAAATAGTTCTTTGACGATAATCTCAGCGAAAAATGGGCCTTCATACGCTATGATGTTGTTGCATCGACATCCTTGAGTGGCCCATATAAAGGGTCCATATATTAAGAAACAGAATGAAACCGATCGGGTGGGCCCAGAATTTAATATTCTTGACCACCGGTGGAACCCTGTTTATTGACATGAACAGGGTTCCACCTCCATAGAGAAGCTGGCGGCCAACACCGATCACCAGAAGGCGTACAAAATTTCGAGCACGTACAAAGTAGACTCACATACAAAGGTTACTTTATTTTTATATATCGTGACTTACTATAACAGATGGTCGACGTTGTTGATACAAGATTATAAAGTACTTTTTTGACCTTATTTTTAAATGATGAAATTTGAAGTGAAATTTTGAAGTGAAGTTAAACTTTTAAATATCTAAGCTCCAGGTAGGGAGCAATTCATTTCAAGTTTCAAAGTACCAGGTGCGGATCCATTTATATAACTATTGTCAATATTGAAAAAAAGAAAATTAATAAAAAAAATCTTTTGGAAACATGGCTTTTTTGTTAATTATGCTAAAAGCAATCTCACATCCAAAGAAACCCAAACCAAAACCCAGATTTAAGCTAAATTCAAAAGATAATTAATTATAAATTTACCATATAATATAGCCTGCTACTTCTATCCTATACGAGTGTAGTGTGGTATTACGTCTCTAGATGTGTCGAGAAAAAATCTAAATCATATTTATTCAAACTGCGCCAATTTTTTGGGATTGCCGAACTCTTTTAGCTACGGCTGGGTTTATACTATATTAGCTTACCTATAGTGGCGACATTTTTTATTAACTAATTTGGAGGTATTCTGAATGTTAACACCCTGGAGGTATCTGGTAGGTATTGTGAGATATCTGATAATGGTGAGAAGAGCGAAAGGTTTTGTATTCGCATCGTTTATTAAATTAAAGCACAGTATGGATTTGACAACCGACACAAACTCAAGAAGAAATCTCTGCTGACACTAAATGGAGTTTGACTTCATCAGTTTTTGAGACAATTGCCAACAACTGTGGTTGACCTTAGATTGATCTCATTGCTTATAAAAACGATACCCGGATGCTTTTTATATTAATGCATTTACCCTCAACGGGAACACTTTTTTATTTCTACTAGTCCACCCTTTTCACTACTATCTTAAAATTCATTAAAAATATTAAGTGAAGCCACTGGTACAATAGTAATACCTCACTGACCTAGACCGCCACGGTTTCCGCTATTTGTAAAAATAGCAACTTCAATTACTTTAAGCCTAACGCTGGTGTACTCTTACTGCTGCTATTGGGGTAGAAACGTTTCTCGAATGGCGACCATAAACCAGATAAAGCAGCATCGGATGGTGGAAATCGCCGGGAGCCGATGGATACAATTGGCATATGACTGATCGCTGTAGAAGTCTATAGGGGAGGCTCAGTTCAGCAGTGGGCGTCCATCAGCTGAAATGATGATGATGTAGCCTGACGCTAGTCTACTTCTATATCCTGAACTGAACAAAATACCCTTTCTGCATGCAGATTATTCCGGTATTATTAATTTTATCAGGGAAACTGATGACGACGCTGGATGAGAATTGTATATTTTTTATTTATGAATTATATGCATACTTACAAACATAATAAACATAAAACCTACTTACAACTAACATATATGTTATTTGTTCAATGTTGACTATCGCAAGCAATACAAAATATACAACCCTATACAAGTTGTAACAATACAGTTTGAAGCGACTCGACGGTGGTTCTAGAAGTTTACAGCACCCAACCCCGATCAGTAGTTTAAATACCATTTGAAAGGAATCAAATGGTTCAGGCTTTTTCATATTCTCTATGTGACCACTCATTTTTACGGCTGTTATTCGAGAACACGTACTAATGGTTAATAGACAAATTAGATACTGAATATCCAATTTCTCTGTTGAGCATTAGTGCTAGTAATCGTTACTTAATTATTTAAAAGGAAATGTAGGATATTGAATATAGGATGTTCTTTAAGTCTTTATAACTAATTTGAACCGATGATACGATTAGTACAATCTTATGGGTTGGCAAGTATCTTAACGTCATTTTTTCTTGACTTCCCTGTAATATTTAGCTTATTAAAAAAAAACTCTATTGTATTAATATAAAAAATGTAAAAGTTCACGAAGACAATAAATGACAAGTTTCTTTATCTATCAGGCTATACGTTGATGTGTCAGGTATATTTCTTCCTTTGTAAAAATATGGTGAATATTTACGCTAGTACTAATCTACAGATTTATAGCTATAATTAAGTGTCATTTATTTGGTTTACTATTTGCTAATTCTGAATTAACTTTGAACCTTAGAAAGTAAAAGTTCAGTTGAAAAAATCCTAAATACATGTATAGAAAGTAACTTTTAGAAAATCCCACCCTGTGTAGCTAAATTAACTCCCACCTTGCAAAACCGTATCATTACGAGCTACTTGATATTTCCTGTAGGTAATTATAAAATTACCTATATCACATAAAAGAGCACCGCGCAATAATCATACATACGTAAATGGTTAATTATTGAATATCCATGATTTCTAATTATGTAGTGGATATGGATTAATTATTTATGTCCAAGTGAAACGTTGTACGTTTCATATCCAACATGAATAAATTATAATTGTCGTAACTAAATTTCCGTAGTTTCCGCAATCTTAAGACGCACAAATAAATTCAACACGAATTTAACGTACGTTCATTTACAGTACGTGAAATTAACAATAATGCATTTTGACATCTCTAAGAATATGTTAAAATAATTTAAAAATAGCATCATTAAAGTTTCTGTAACTGGCCATTTTTAAATAAAGAAATAGAAAACAGCTTACAAAATTTTAAAATGAGTCCGATGGTTGCCAGAGACTTTAATCGGCATTGAGCGATAAGTCCCCATCTCGTAACGTTTCAGAGGTGGACATAATGGAGATCGCATGATGATACATGTGGAGGTAGACCTGCGACTACTGTTACTATATAATAATACAATAATATTTTGGAAAATTATCTTCCAACAATGAGTAGATACAATATTATGAATCTAACGATAATGATGTGTTCGTGAGTAACGAGACTTCGGATATCAAGTGCTCCAGAGAATCGATCAGGGTATTGGTTTCCAGCGTGTATTTGTCTCAGAATGGAAACTCATAAAGGTCAGCAGGACTTTCTGACTTGGCTTCATTTAATTTTCTAGGGAGATGTAGTTACAGCTTTATTCTCCAGACGTTGAAGTGTTAAAGGTTATACCGTAGCGAGTGACATCGGAGAAAGCGTAACACACTTCTAAACGGCCCTTGAGTCATTCACGTTGGTGTTGTTCCTGTAGACTTTCTCTGGCATTCCGAGAAATCATCCAGTGAGTGGCGAACCATCGCCTGCCTACCTGAGCGTAACTGCCGTGAAGTAGTTATCGGTCGGTATATAGTCGGTCATATGATGACACTAATAATAATAATCTATTTGTCGCTGGGAAAACCATTATACCCATTACCTTTAAATTATCTCCTAACAAGTTACCCACAGAGTGCACGCACGTAAATTGAATAGAATCCTGCTTACACTGTCATCATAAGTGAGAGCAATACGCTTAAAGATGTGTTGTGAGCCACAAGCACTTATTAACGTTGGGTATAATTATTTGAATAGTAATATATTAGGCATACTGGCTGTGTCATTTAGTAAACATTCATCTAATTAAAAATGAACACTAATATTAATAATATTCTTTTAAAACAGGTTCAGTTGCAGATCCTAATAGAATTTTTCCTCAGCACTTAAAAGATCTAAATTCACACTATGTCTGCGATGCACGTAAACTTTTAGTAATTTCTTTTGTACCAATTTATGGTTCAAATCTCACTGCGCTAAAAATAAAAGATGGCGGAGTAAGACCAATAGTGATGGGTTCAACTTTTCGGCGTTCGGGTTCAAAAAATGCCGTACGATTTATATAAGGCACGCTTCATAAACAATTTGAACCAATTCTACTTGGTTTCGACACCAAAGGTGGATGCGTACATGTTCTACGCACATAGGTACTTACAAAACGACCATGGTGAGGTATTTCTATAAATTGACCTTAAAAACACTTTTAATTGTATAAATTGGGACACCCTGATAAACGAGATTAGAAATCATATTGCAATACTAACTAGTTAAGCTGAGTATTCAAAATTAGTGTATAAAACACGAACTTTCTTCGGAAGTTGGTTGCCAGCAGGATGATCCTCTTAGACCTGCCATTTATAACCTGGCGATTAACACTATTCAAATTTTTAAATCAAAGTTTTATTTATGATACCGAGATGACGGGACCTTAGGAGATGGTGCAGCTACCGTATTATCCGAATTTTTAGAAATCAAACATAACTTCAATTCAATTGGTATTATATTTAACTATAACAAATTAGAATTTTACATTTACAACACCACTATTTATTCGGACATAATCCTGATTTACTGTATTTACTCCGAACGCGAAAATAGTGACTAAACCTCCTTGGGTCTCCAGTATTTCCAACCCAACCCAACGTCAGCACACAAACTATTACCAAATTAATATTGTCTTTCTTTTGTTGCCTAAAAACCTAGAAATATTCTAGATGCCTAGAAACATCTGAATTCTGTAACACCAATTGACACCCTTATTAAAAACACTTCTATTTTAAACGTTCAACTCAGCGAGCAATTTTGGACCCAAGCATCCCTTCCCATCAAATATGGTGAGTTAGTGATACGCAAAATTTCAATTACGGTTCTACCAGCTTTCCTGATACTGAGACTGGGAGTGCCGGTCTGTGCCCCCACAAGTATCCCTGCCGCTCCGACGTCAACCAGCTATGACACCACAGACTCTCCTGCCAGCTGAGTGCGGGTTGTTTCTCAAGTCGCAACGCGCTCAACGATATAATCCGCCGATCTCTTGCTACCGTCAATTCTCCGGCATTACTCGAACCTAACGACATTTCGAGAGACGATGGCAATAGACCGGACGAAATGAATGATTGGTTCCTTGGAAGATGGGACGGCCGCTGGTTAGGAACGCTACTTGTGCGGACACGCTGGCCCATCTTATCTGCAAGGAACTTCCATCAAGGCTGGCGCGGCAGTGGAAGCGGCCGGAGAAAAAAAAAATAGTGGTCTCGGCTCCGAATACATTTTTGTTTTCTTCGGATGTTCATGCGTGAAATTTCCAAGCGTCTGTTCGAGACTACTGGCCACCGGAGGTCAGGCAGCATTCTTACACAACCGATTATGCATTGCTATACAAAAATATGCCGCCAGCATCTTTGGCTCAATACTGCGGGGGCGTTGAAATTGAATTAAATAATAAAGTCTAAAAGACTTTATTATTTAAATTAAATTTATTTTTATTTCGTTTTGTCATTTTTAAAACACAAAGTATTAAAAATTGAATATATTTAAGTAGTACTAGTTAGTTCCTAAATAAAAATGTATAAGTTTATTACTGAACTCGTTCTGATAATTACTAGATTATGACTAGTAAATTTAATTAATTCTTTAACATTATTTGCTCTTCTCATGCATGCACACTGGTTACAAAGGCTCCTGACATCACTTTCTGATAAAACACGATTAATTTGATCACTCCACTTTTGCGTTGTATATCTGTTTCGTTATTCTTTCTTCCTGCTTTCTTTCCACATGCCCGAAATAACGGAGCCTTTCAGACCAAATCTGTTCAGATCATCAATGGGAATTAACACGCATTACGCACCAAATTTTGAGCAATATTCGCATTTCGACCGCGGTTATAACTTACTGCGTTAAATACGGAACTTAAGTCAACAGTAACTTTTACTAGTAGGTTATATCGCTGACAATATCATTAATTTGTGTGTCTATTGAATGTATCGTTCTCATTTTTCTGGCAGTTCTTTTTAGAATTTTATACTAATTTACTTAGTAGTTACCATAAGTTATTTGACACTCAAAAATATTACTTGTTTTCTTGTTTACTGTAGATTGGTTCGTCAACACTTGCTTGCCCATATAAAAGTTCGCGGCAATGTGGCGTCTGCATGCGGAGTGTTCCCCTGTCTCCTGTTATGGTGGGTCGCTGGTCGATCTCCTCTCTCGCCGTATACTTCAGCTCTCGGACCTCCTACTGCAATTGTCAGCACCTTAATCTGCTATAATGTGATCGCAGAGCGATCTACGCTATCCGCCTACACTACGCTACACTCTCCTCTCTGTCCGGACCGACTGCTGTGTCCGGGAACTAACGGCCATCTCCGCCGGGGCCTCCTAGTGCACCCGGTTCTACCTTCCTGAATATTGGTTATCCCATTCTCGCAAGTCCTTAAAGCCCATCTGAGTCAAAACAACTTATATTATATACTTCTGAACCTGTTTTTGAAGTTATACTTCTTTAGGCGCGTTATGATAAAATTAACACAAAAGTTACAAGTTGAAGCTGCCCGCTAAACGGCCGAAGTAGCCATGGCAACGGCCGGAGCAGCCATGGCAACGGTGGCGGCACGCATCTACGTTCGTACCGGATTGTACCTAATCGGTACCGGAAGCGCACAAAGTACTTTAAATCAAATGCTAATAAATTATATTCAGTAGTGATTTAAATTGAATATTTTGATTAATATTATTTACTATTCAAACAAAAATAAAAAAATATTATTTACATTACAAATTCATATCATAATCGTGTCGGTACTAGGGCAGTGTTAGGTGACTTTGTGTTGCGTGTACCGTAAAGCGTCCGAACTTGTAAGACAAGTTATCTGATCGCATGTTTTGATCGAAGGATTGCGTTTGTTTGTTTTGCCAAGTGTTTATTAATAACTGACAGCTCGGTGTGTAACAACGGACAGTTTTTATATTCGCACGCTCGTTGCCAGGTTGCAAATCATAGCAAAATTTTATATTCGTATGTTTATTTTTGTAAGTTATTTTCGTTTCTATTTTATTTTGTAAAAAGTCAGCGGACAAAATGCTGTGTATGGGGTGTTTAAAGACCATACAAAATCAAAAATATTTGTTTTGTGGCAGCTGTAGCAGCAGCAGCAGTTTTTTAATCTTGACTGTACTAATGTGTCTGAGAAAAGTTTTTGTAACATTATGACACGGGAACACAGGGATAAATGGAGGGTAAACTGCCTAAGGGTGATAATACGGATACCCCTGTCCGAACTTATGTCGAAGGAGTGAAGCTGAATATCACTGGCAGATCAGTCGCACTCTGCTACCTAAAGTACCTAATATTACCGAACATAATAAAACAATTGTGTCGTCGGGCCTGCAACCGCTTGTGATGGAGTTGCGATTGTTTAGAACGGCGATGAAGGATGAGATGAAGACCGCCAGACTGCAAGTAGATTCAATAGACGAGTCATTGATTACCCTCTCAGGCAGAGTCCTCGCTTGCGAAAACCGTATCGACCGTATTGAGGAGCGGGTTACTGCCTAGCCGGTGTTAGTCTAGCCGACCAGGATATAGTGAGTGCGATGGGAGTGGGTCGCGTGATGTCGGAGTCCTCGGAGCGCCTCCCTCGGCCTATTGTGGTGCAGCTGGCACGGCGTGCCATGCGCGATCAGCTGCAGCAGGCGGCGCAGGTTCGGCGCGGTGCCACTACGAAGAACATGGGGCTGCCGGGTCGCCGCGTCCCTTCTACGTTAACGAGCGCCTGACAAAAACCAACCGACAATTGTTCCGTCATGCACGTGACTTAGCAAAAGACGGCCGCATATTCACTCAGCAATTTAATATTAAGGACAGTCTGAGCTTCCGATTAAAGACCGAAAATGATCTTTCTCGGGTTTTTGCTGATGCTGTTCGCTCTCTAAATGCTTAATATTTTTAATTCTGTTTAAGTTGTTATATTTGACTTTGCACAATTTAATCTTTTTATATTTGTATATAGTAAATACACATACTACACCAGTTTTATTAGCAGACCACGTGGAGATTGTAAATAATGGACTCCTATTTTACTTGTAATCTATGGAACACTTTTAATTCATATATTATTAAACACATATATTATGCTTGTTACTCTATATTAAATGTGCACTCCAATGCGTTAACGGAGGCCGATATTGTTATATTGGTTTATATGGAATCTGTGTTGTTTATAATAGTATATTATATTGTATATTTTTTATGCTCTTGTTAGCATAAAAAATATATACATGTACTTTTCCTGTCGTGTTCTGTATTGCTTCTCTGAACTGCAAATTTATATTTTGTAATTATAACTCTTATATTACTTATGATGCTATGCGCTGTGTTACAAACAACATTATTTATTATTTTATAATATTTCATTCATTCATCTGTACTGGGCTAAACATTTTAAATTCAGTATTATGTTGGCTTCAATTTCTATATGTATCTTAACAATTATATTAAAATATTGTCATACAAATTATATTAAGTACACATATTATAATATTTCAAAATATTTTGCATTTAAAATAAATGATACTATATTATATACGTGCAATTGCTATAATTATTGCGATAAACTTAATGTTGCCATACATATACACACTACCACTGACTTTATTGATGACTAACAAGTCTAAACTTCTGAAGTTAACTCTTTATAATATAGGATCATTAAACACGGGTCATGATAACTTCCTAATTGCAATGAACCAATATGATGGTGATATAGTGGCATTCAACGAGATTTGATTGCCTGCAGGATAGGAAGCATGCGCTCCCGTTGTGCCCAGCTACCGTCTGCGTACACTCGAAGGTGAGAAGAGGCAGCGCGGTGTCGCTTTCTACGTTAAGCGAGATATTAATGCCCACAATGTTAAACATCCAACAAGTGATATCGAGCAATTGTGGTTATCGACAAAAGCGAACGGTTATCGAATGCTAAAAGGAATTGCATATAGAGTTTAATGTAGACTCTTTAATCGATGCCCTAGCGGAAATGGTTACGTATTTCTCAAACTATGATTATGTAGTATTTACTGGGTGATTTTAAAATCAATATGCATGATTATTCCAATCCCGATGTAATCAAATTTAAACAGATTTTGAGTTACTTAGATCTGCAACAGGTAGTAAGAGACTCCACGCACTTCACGAGTACTTCTGATACGCTGATAGATCATGTGTTCACTAATTGCAAAGTGCATGATGTCTACTAGGGCACTCAATGGTAAATGTCACCCTCATGTTAAAAAAATCAAAGCTATCCCCAAGAGATTTCACACATAGACGATTGCGAAATATCAATTTTGCGGAATTCAAACTGGACCTTCAAGGTATAGATGGAACGCCATATCAGGATTGACTTCAGTTGATAGTATGGTAGATAGATTGAATGTTCTTCTTCTTTCCCTTTTTCGCAAGCATGCTGGTCTCGACAAAATTCAGGCATGATAAATCTTTACCATGGATCACCGATATGATAAAATTTATAAATGAACTCCGGAACAAAGCTCATGTCAAATACCGTAAAAATAAATCAGCAAGTATTGGGAAATACTATTTGGATCTGAAGAGTACCATGAAGTATGCAATTAACAATGTGAAGTAAGCCTATTTCAATCACCACGTTAATTCAAGAGCTACCACTAGGAAAGACTTTTGGAAGAACCTGAAAAAGAAAATTCTAGTTGATTCGACCCGAAGTGATTGTCTACCAAATTGTTATGGTATCGATCGGAAATGTATTGGGTCCCGAAACAGTTCCTATTTGTATTTGTAACTCATGTCGTATTTTGAACATCACTAATTTGATAGCACAACACCTCTTTTGAAGTTAAAACCTGTGAAGTGAGTGAAGAAGAAGTAGCCAATTACATACTTACAATTAAATCGAATGCAATTTGACTTCCGTAAAATAATGCCTGGATCTATTAACTATAAATCGAATGCCACCGGATGTGATGGAATTAGTCGGGACTTGATTCTGCTTACGCTGCCTTGGACTTTACCCGTTATTACTAATATAGTTAATTGTTCCATTACCACCAGTAAATTTTCCTTTCAATTCAAGGCAATGGTGTAACTAGGCCTTTCGTCCATCAAAAGACCTAGTTACACCATTGCCTAAAGTTAATAACCCTAGCGATCTTAAAGATCTTAGACCAATAACTATTTTACCGTTCTTGTCCAAGGGCTTAGAAAAGGTCATATATATCAGCTAGTTAGGCATATCGAAAAAAATAATATCTGTTACACCAGTCGGGCTTCAGAAAAGACATCGTTACTGTGTTACCTACAATATACTGGCTGATCAGGATGCAGGCATGGATACTATACTGTCACTTCTCGATTTCTCTCGTGCTTTTGACTGTTTAAATGTCCCGCTACTCCTGTTTAAGCTGTTAAACTACAGTTTTGATCATCCATCAATTGAGTGGTTCTGTAGTTACCTCAGTCAACGTTACTTATCTGTAAAACTCTTGAAAGAGGATGGCACTCATTCGTTATCGGCTCCTAAACTGGTAAGGAAAGGACGCCCATAAGGTTCTATACTTAGTCCTCTTCTATTTATTATACACAGTGCCGATCTTCCAGGTGTGATCAGGAGCGCGAGATACCATGTTCATGTCGATGACGTACAACCATACTTATCGGGACCTTGTAATTATAAAGTACGTTTGTACAAAGGATAAACGTGGATTGGGATGGTGTCGCTGCCTGATCTACTGCCAATGGCCTTGTGCTAAATTCAACAAAATATAAATTTAAGATTTTGGGCCCTAGCAAAAAACAATGTGATGAATTCCAACGTAGCAATCTCACCGTGAAAATTCTTAGCACTAGTATTGAACACGTTAGTGAAATGAAAAATCTGGGTATCATATTTGATAGCCAGTTACGCTTTGAGGGTCATGTGTTAAACCTAATTGTTTTTACAGGTTAAAAATATTGTACAAAATACGAAACCATCACGCGAAAAGACACGCATTACATTATGCGAGACGCTCATTTTATCTTGGTTGAACAATGACGATCTGGTACATGGGCCTCGTCTACTGAGTAATCGGCGCGTTTGATTCAACGTATACAGAATGCGTTTTGTCGATTTTGGTTTAATATTCCTACCCGCACCCATGTATCACCGTATTTGAACAGATTTTCATTGCTTAATATGGCTTCACGAAGGAAATACCATCTTGCAGCTCTGATGTACGACCTCATGAAGTACTAGAACCCGGAGTATCTGTACACTAGACTGAATTTCTCCAATTTTTATAACTTATATGATTCTGGTGTACCTCGTTCGATATGTCCGGCATTGGCGAATCAGTGGTTCAAAACTGTTACCTTCACTGGTTGTTTCCGCTACCAAATGTTGTAATAACATACCTCCTCCATTAAGAGCGCTAACTAATAGGTCAACTTTAAAAAAAAATTAAACATTACTTGCTTGATGAGCAAATTTCGGGTTAACATTGGTTGTGTTGGTGGTGTCTGTTTGTTCATGAGAGATATTTTAGAATTTTTATGTTTGTTAATTTCTAATTGTTCCCTAATATTTAGTTTTAAACAATACCACAAGATACCACCATAGACAAAGGTTTAAAACTAAATATTAGGGAACAATTAGAAATTAATAAACATAAAAATTCTAAAATTACTCTCATGAACAAACAGACAGACGTAAACAATTCCCCACTATTAAATATCTTTTTGCTCACACCATCCACCCCCACCCTCAATTCAATATAAGGGACGGCACTGCGATGGATTTGTCACTTGTAGCATGTTATTACGATTAACGTCTACAACGCCTGATGATGCCTCGTGGAGAGGCGAAACATGTGTCGCAGCGACGACCACGCCAGTCGTGGCAGCGACGGTGGTGGGGGCATGCGGTTTCTGTTCCAGATGGCGGACGACCGCAGCAGCCGAGGCAGAGACTACCAGAGCAGCCATGGCAGCGTCGGCATGTTGCACAGTAGTGGGTGGGTGCCGGCCGGCGCTAGGCCGCATGAACTAATTGGTGGTGGAAGCACACAAAGCAGGTTAGATCAAATTGCATGTAAATGCTGAAACGTCTGTATCGCTGACGGCGTTCTCCGCCTGCTCTCGGGCTAATTCAGAATATCAGTGGTTTACTACTCCGAGTAAACATCACATTGAGATGTTGCTCGTTTGTATCACTGCGGGCATGCCGCATGCACGCATCTTTTACACTGAATATGTTCATTTCATTTATTGAGTGTGTGTGTGTGTGTGTATGGTTAGGTTGATACAAATACAGTTATTATCTATCTATCGTATCTTATCTAATGGTAAATGTTTATTAATCAAGCAGTTCGTATGATCACTTGTCATCTTAGTGGCACAAGAGAACAGTCTTTAATACTTCCTGTGATATGAAAAATCAGCATTGCATGCGCATGTAACGTGCCGAAAGTTTTGGAGCGGCGTGTAATTATAAAAATATTATATTTAAATCCGTTTATTATCTTTTAAATATGACAACGACTTAGTACAGAAAATAACTAATTTAAATTCTAATTCGTTGCAAGTACTGAGCTAAGTAGATCTTCTATTATGTGCTTGTTGTCTAATGATTTAGAACTCAGTTTGTCATTTGACCACATATATTATTTTTCATTTCCTGTTTTTGTTAACAGAGTGAATAATGTGTACGCTGCTCGCAAAATCTGTAAATAATAAAATGAATTGTATTATAAATATGTTAATTAAACTCCGGTATTCTCGTAACAAACTTATAATTCCCATACATATTTTCTAGACAATCACACAATATACGTTCCGAAAACAAATATGCTGTATCTCCATTTTTCGCCTTATACTGGGGCCGGTGTTGTGATTCGCATAAATCGACATGATACCGATTTTTAACCAGATAGATTAAAAATCGTTAAAGATTATTATTAATTATTATCAAACATTATGAACATTACATTCGTGCATCCTAACAGCGAGAATGTCCTCATACCCGTACACGGTTTCAGCACAGACGCATACTACTCATGTACCCACTTAATATTATTCCTGACATAATGTAATAAACTTTACATTTTATATAGTTAGTTACATAAAATTAATAATCATTAGCTAACACTGTCCTCAGTACTATTATTACATGTACCTTGCTTGTAAGTTTTTATTCTAGCAAATACAAAATAACACAAATCTTTACATTCTTGTCGATAAACCTTTTATTATTCTCAAGATATAAAAGTAAGACTCTGTCCATTCTCACGCCCTGTAAATTATATTTCAAGGGTTCATCTGTTCTGCAAACCAATCCATTTTTGCAGGTCAATCCTGAAACTCGCAACACAAGTGTGAACCAATCCATTCTCAAGCTTGTGTTGCCATAAACACGAGGAACTTCATATTGTAAATTGTTTATTCTTGCAATTCTAAATAATACAAAGTTTCCTGTTTGACAAGTTATGTTTCTAGTACATATTATACGCAAACCCATACTTTTTGCTGGCGGAGAACAACATAGCACAGGTAAACCCATCCATTCTCCCAGGTTATCCTGAAATTCACAATACAAGTGTGAATCAATCCACTCTTACACCTGTTGCCACAAGTACTAGAAACAACCTGCGTTATCTCTAATACAATCCTATTTATAATACATAACACCATGGGATTACTTTTATAAATAAACATAATTAAACTTGATAGTATCGTAACACCATTTCCAATAAAATGTTTAATTCATAAATTTGTTTAAAACAATAAAATATTTAATGCCAAGTAATTCTGGACTGAATTAATAATTTAGATCAACTATTTCATAATTAGTTTTGTAATAACGAAACTAAAAAACCATTTTCTCTTCATGTAATAGTTTTTTTTTTTTTAATAAATCACCTGAATTCATAACAACAATTCAGTGCTAGAGAATAGGAGTGTGTAAATTCGGTAATTAACAAAACATAATTAATGTCAATGAAATTGATTCCACGTTCGTTAAATTAATCGCTGTTATCGTAATCATCAACAGTCACAACAATGAAAGACAATTGTATGAAGAAAGGCTTACAATTGAATGCGAAGAAAACCAAGATAGTGGTATTTGAAAGAGAGACAACCAGAACGAACACTAGGATTACGGTTGATGATGTAGTGTTGGAGCAAGTGGATGAGTTTGTATATCTTGAAAGCGCTTTTAGCAGTGATGGAAGGTACACCGCTGATGTGGAGAGACGAGTCAATGCTATGCGAGCACTGCGAAAAATTTGTGGCATAACGCTTGCTGACCGCGTTCGAAATGATGACGTACGAAAGAGAGTTGGACTGAAAGAGAGTGTCGGTGTTAAGATAAGAAAGGGCATGCTCCGTTGGTTCGGACATGTAGAAAGAATGCAAGATGAAAGAATGACGAAACAGATATACAATGCGAAAGTGGAAGGATGTAGAAGCCGAGGAAGACCAAGACTAACCTACCATGACCAAATTGGTCGTATTTTATCAGAAGGTGATGTCAGGAGCCTTAGGAACCGGCGAGCGTGCATGAAAAGAGCTATGAATGTGAAAGAAGCGAGTGAAGTGTGTAAGGACCGCGTCTTATGGCGCTCGGTTCTCTCTGCCTACCCCGCAAGGGACCTGGCGTGAAGATATACATACATACATACATTTTTACTTCCAATGCACCCATTGAAAGTAAAAACGTCCTTAATCCTAGAAAGGTCAGAATCATCTAGTTGCAAAGTGTGTAAGTAGTCTTCTCCGCAAATAGGTGACAAAACACATGGGTAGTGGTTAGAAGCGTCTTCATATACGCTATTATTTGGCGCATTATAATATAAGGTGTCTCCATGTGATCTTTTAGTCCCAGGGCGGTATTCTATAGAGCACTGGAATTCTTGCAATAGGAGCCAACATCTTGCTATTCGAGGAATTTACAGTGGTAACGTGCTGGACATAATTATATATTTTTCTAAAATATTCACTCCTCCGTTCGAACACTACTTGCGTGTCAACAAGAATACCACCAGCTTTACATTTTATCTTATCCATTCTGCGTGCTGACAAACGACTCTGAGACTTCTTTACCTCCCTCCAGAAGATATTAGTATTCGCCTCGAAGTTCTTCAACAATCTCTCTTCCTCAATCAAACGAATTCTTTCACCCTAGACTTTCACCAAAGCTATAATTTCATTTTTGCGTCTATGGTATATCTTTCTTCTTCTCTTTCATACTATTACTCTAGTGTAAAGATGATACATAATCAGGTAACGCTTTCCTCCTTTTTTCCACTGAGGATCCAACCTCCGCATCCCACCAGACTCTCAGTGTTTTACGTCACTTCGCGTATTCACTTGCTTCTTTCGTAGATATATTATACTCTCAGAACTTTCGAACGTTCGTCTACATTTGATCTTCACACTATTCTATTCATTCCGTCTCCATGTATAACTGTGAGTAACCTTGTGATGGAATAACGTGTTCGACACAAGGAGGTTTCGTTCCATAACGTCTAAAAATAGGTTACCAGTATCGTTCATTCTTTTATCTCCGTATAGACCAAGCAATATCTTTCATTCTTTTATCTACCGTATAGCCTCGTAACTGCTTCGCTTGGTCCTAACCCATTCATTCGGATCTGCACATATTATTATATGTTCATTCATGAACATCGTGTAGTCCCTAGTTTTATTTTAACCCAGAGAAGTCTTGGACCTACTAAATCATAATCTTTTACACCTGAGGCCAAGCGAGATGAAAACATAACACTAACGCTAGCATTGGCATGATCGTCCAGGTTTACCTCGGACCATCATGCGGACTGACATTGACGAGCTCGGTGGCTTAGTCGTGAGTGACGCGACTTTGACACCAACGCTCGTGGGTTCGATTCCAACACAAGGCATACATTCGTGTGCATGAACATGTCTGTTTGTCTTGGTCTGGATGTTTTAAGAGAGGTAGGGCACATCAAAGCAGCCCGTCTGGTGAAGTACCTCCACCTCACAGAAAACCGCAGCCAAATAACAACTCCCTAGAGGGATGTTGTGTTCCTGCGTGTGAGTGAGGTCACCTATAATCTTCCAAGGAGTTGTTGTGAAAGCAGCAGAGGAGGCATCGCGCGAGTGGTACTTAATATAGCGCAAGCGTTATTAGGCTACGGTACCCGCTTTACATCAGGTGGGCTGTATGCTTGTATGCCTCCAGACGTAGTATAAAAAAAGCCACCGGGAAGATCTTCGCTGTCGCTTCCCTTTCATTTGATCCCTGACACACACAAAGCATCTAGGCAACTCTCGTTCCTTACATCTATCAACCCAACAATCTTATCTTGTACTTCACTTCTCGTGTACCCATACGACACTCAGTTTTCCTCGCGTTGCGTGGTGGGTGGCGGACCCCACCACCGCATGAGACGAAGGCGAATTGGTACGCGTAGTCTATGGGAGAAGCCCTAATCCGCACGTTAGTGGGGTCCAGGTATTCACAGGTTTGTTGGACTGGCAAAATCACGGCGTGCACTCTTCTGGTACCGACTACAACAATATTCATATTTCAAGGTTTTGTTATATGTTTTTAATCATTAAAATATGGTATTAGTTAATTGCATTAGACCTCTTCTTACCATAAGACTATATTATTAAGATTTTGCTACAATATTATAATAATTTATTTTGTAATTCTTGTATTCGAGTAGATTCTCTCTTAATGTGCAAATAGGTATAAATTGCCATACCACGTCAAGACAAATTTGAATCTGCCATACCTATTCTTTTTGCTGCCAGTTCTATTTGTTGTATAAAAATACAAAGAAAATTAATATTGATTTATAAAATCGAGCCTCTTTTGAAACTTAGAAAAATGTTGGATGGAATACAAGAATTGAAAATAAGAAATGATTGTAATGAGCTGTTCACACCAAAAAACTTTTGAATCAAAATTTGTCCAATAGATCAAGAATGTTACGTATTGTATAGATCACACAAGTCATTGATTGCTTTTATGCGACACACAAGAAACTACCAGCTTGTGAATTGATTTTCATCTCAATTTTGTACAACCACAAAGTAATAACAGTTGCGAATTAATGAATATATATTACATTTAAATGTCTGCACACGTTTTAAAGAAATACGGACATAAATAAATAAAAATTACAGATTAAGTCTTGTCTTGTCTAAAGTATAATTAAGAAAAATTTAAATTACCACAATTGAAGTGTTGATAGTGAGAGGTACGATAACTGATACGCAGATTCTTAGTGGTTGTGTCCAGCGAGCCATTGCGATGAGAAGGTTACGACGGAATGATGGTGACAGTGCGATCCAGTCACTGTTAAATGCGGACTGACACACAGACTGGTGCTGAAACATTAAACAATTTATAGAAATTTATAAAAAGCAAAAAATATTAGCAAACGCGGATAATAAATCTCGACAGAGTTTCAACATGCATGTATTGTATACATTATTTTGACGGATTTCAGATCTCCGGGTAAGAATAAGGTCCGATATCCACTTCTTGTACGGTGGCACGACAAATTCCGCAAATTTACATAGTATATTGTACATAATATGTATTTACAATTTGCCAGCAGATTTATATTATGCAATCTCATTATGCTAATCTCACGAGTAAGATGAATATGTACAGACGAAACTGCGATGGGTGTGTTATAATAAATCTCCATAATTACCTCATACTCCAAAAGGCTTCCAAAAAAACAATACAGAAAAATTTCAAATTGAAATAGTGAAAATATAGTCATCAAAAACATAAACTGTACTGAGAGTGCGGTTGCCTGAAAGGAAACCAAACGAAGTCATTAATAAATATTGCCTAAATATTATTAAAATTGAAAATTTCATCTCTCCCTTGGAAGCGCACTTGACAGTCTAATGGTTCGTGAGTTCAAAACCCAACCCAAGAGAAGGAAAATTTTTCAATTTTTAATTTATTAGAAGTCGTGCCAAAATAGATGTAGGTATGAATTTCGATCTAACCTACTTCGTGTGCTTCCGCCGTCAATTAGTTATACGAGCTACCGCCGGTCGGCATATGCTATCCTTGGTAGACCGTTGGTAGAAACGGCGGAGGGTGTATGCGGTTCCTGTTCCTGATGACGGGAAATGGCGGGCACGATCGCAGCAGTCGAGAGAGAGAGAGAGAGTCGTGGTAATGAGGGCATGATACGTCTACCATCGGTAGTGAATGGATGCCGGTTGGCGCTAGCATGCATGAACTAAATGTTGGTGGAATCACACAAAACCAGTTAGATCAAATTGATCTATTAATTATGCACATACTCGTAAAATGTAATTACCTATAGTTTATATATTTTTAGAGTCCCACTTCAATAAGTACACGGGACTTTATGAAAGCTTTTCATTCGCTAGGTACATACACAATACCTTTGTATCTTCTTTGCTGTAAAATTATTTTTTATCTGTGTCAGTTTCAACTATCCAACAGCTTTCGCAGATACAAAAATTAAAAACTCACGCTTTCCACCAAATTAGATATTTACGAAATCGATTAGGCACATTGTCTTTTGGTTTAGGGTTCATAAACAATAGGTATATCCAACTTTAATTATTTGTGACAATGTCATGTACACCATTCTAATCACCTTCGTAATACTTTTCAAGTATTTCACGGCATTAATCCAAACGACAGCGTACTTGATCTTCCGTCAAATTGTGAGGTATTCATCTAGTACAAAGCTTTTTGATGCTTAAATGTTCATATGTATAAAATTTCTTGTACTTCAATTCACTCAATGGCTAAAATTGACCATAAATGATCATAATATAATAAATATTGTTTTTTATTATTACATTATGATCATTTATGCCCATAATGAAATACCAATCAAAGTCTACAATAACAATAATAATAACTCAGCAGGGCAGCTTGTGGCGAGCTGTTTGGTGCGTAACGATACCACTGGTACACGAGTGCTCCAGATAGTCCATCAGGGCCTTCGTTTGCATCGTGTCTTCGTAGGTCGGAGTGGAAAGCCAAGAAGGCCCACAGGACTCTCAGGCTCTGGCTTGCCTTCATTGGCCGTCCAGAGAGGAGTCGATAGAGTATATTGTTTTATCAGGTGATATGCTCTAGGGGTGGAAGTGTTAAAGGGTATAATGCCGCGAGTAACTTCGGTCAAAGCGCAGCACACTTCTCGATACCCCTGAGTCACTTACACCGGTGTTGCCCCCGGCTGACTTTCTCTGAGATTTCAGCGTGCTGCGTGAGTGCATTGGTAGCTACCGTTCAAATATCGATCGAACGAAGCATCTCTACAAGTATCCTTACGATTTGGGCGATGGATCACTTATATAGTCGTCAGAGCGGGGAGTTGCTCTGTTTGCGTTTACAGGTGAAGACTTGTCTGCCGGGGCCGAATCTGTGGTTCTATAAGTACTGCATTTAACAGTAGGACGAGTTTGAGTGGTATAAGCTTCGTTGTTACTTAAGGTGCATACAGCGTCGTCCACCCTTTGTAGGATATTAATATTAGCTCGACAGCTCGAGGGCGACAGACTACGCGACAACGGCAGTGATGTTGGTGGCATTTGAGCTTCTTGTGTTTGGGCGGCCTTTTTACTTTTCTAGGACCGCGCCTTCTTTTTCTTTGGCCTGGATTACCCGGCGGGTTCAACGTTGTTGGGATTTGACTATGTAGCGCAATTAGAGGGTCCTAGTGCTGCTTGGGCTTCCAGGGGCGTCTTTATATTAGGTTGTTGTGGTTTGGGTCTGCCACGACGGTATCTGACGACTTGCCACCTTTCCGCTACCTCTTCCTGAGCTGCGGAGGTGGTTGACGGTGGTTTCACTGGGTCTGAGGGGAGGTGCTCCAGGGAGTTTATTGCCTTTCTGTCTCGCCTCCCTTCTCAGGACCGCACACTGTCGTTTGCAGCGTCATTTTGCCACATTTTGCACACGTTAAAGTGCCTGTGCAGCAACCAGCTGGGTATTTCCCTGCGCTAATCTAATGCATTTTTGCTGCTGATGACAATTGTTGGAGGCGTGCCCGAAGCCTTGACATCTGTGGCACTGGGCTGGGTACTCTCTTTGTAGACTTCCAGGCTTATACAATATAGATATTGCCGGCATATACAGTAATTCATTTATCGTGTATAGTCCTGAGAGGTCGGCCTCATGAGAGGTGTTCTAATTGAACATGGTAGAGGCAGTTCATCTTCCCTCTATGCGAGATAATGGGCCGGATATACTTCACCGTGTAACCGATTGCCTCGAAGGCGGCCTTGACGTCTTCTTCGCTAGTACCTAACGGGAGGCCGCGTGCCGCTATTTTTGTTGGCAGTTCCTCCTCGGTAGAATAACAGTACCAAGATAAATGAAGTTCAGATTCACGCTAGAATTGCACGGAATTCTGCAAGGCAAGAAACGGATTCCCTGCTTAAAGGGGCCTGCTTTAACAACACGTATAATACGATCACACGAATATAAAAATAATCTGGTCAGCCGAATCGTCGAGCACACCGCGCGGAAACCGAAGTTACGCGAACAGCGCACACGAATACCCGAACCAGCCGTGCAGGAGCTGTACTGCAGAAGCAGTGGCGCTCGGAAAACTGTCGGTGCACGATCTTAGCGAAGTATGCTGAACACACTGTACAAGAGAGGGCCTCCGGCACAGGGCACCCGACGCAACCCTACAAGGACTACATGAGGAGGGGAAGGAGTTACTGTAATTGCAGCTGGTGAGGCAAGCGACGCTTTCCATTCCATGGAGCTGGGCTCGACAGTTGCTATTACAACTCACTGCGGCCAGTAGTTAAACGTGTGTACCGCCCTGTCGAGCCCAGCTACAGGGACGGTGGGCGCAAAGTTGAGTAACAAGCAAAGTCGGCCGGGGTCAATACCGGCGTGAGTGATTTAGTGGTGCCGAGAGTGCTGCACTTTCTCCGAAGTTACTCGCGGCGTTATTTAACACTTCCATCGCTAGAGCATATCTCTAACGACTTCTATCTAGACGGCTAATGAAGGCAAGACAGAGCTGAGAGTCATACGGCCCTTCTTGAGTTTCTACTCCGACCGACGAAGACACGTTGGAGACGAAGGTCCTGATCGACACTCTGTAGCTCTCGGATATCCGTAGTGTTTTACGTACCAATAGCTCGCCACAAGCTGCCAAAGCTGTTAAAATTATTGTTGTTATGTTACTATTTCTAATATTTGTACTAACTACTCCTGTTACTACAACTAACTACGCAAGATCTGGGTATGGCAGAGGGAGCATAAAAGTAGGATAAACACAGTCGAAATGCAAGCGTCACGCAAAACTTGTGGCATAACGCTTGTAGACCGCGTTCGCAATAGCGATGTAAGAAACAGAGTTGGGCTGAAAGAGAGCGTCAGTGTTAAGAAGAGGGTTGTTCCGTTGGTTCGGACATATAGAAAGAATTACGAAACAGATATACAACGCGAAAGAAGAAGGATGTACTCGTAGGAGCCGACGAAAGCTAATACTTACCTACCATGACCAAATTGATTGTGATATATCGGAAGGTAACGTCAGTAGCCTTAGAAATTGGTATACGTGTATGACAAGGACTAAGAATGTTAAAAAAGCCAGTGAGGTGTGAAAGGACCAAGTCATGATGCGCTCGGATCTCTGTGCCTACCCAGAAGGGATTTGGAGTGAAGTTTTTTTTGTTATACAACTTCGGAAGGCGTACAAGCATACGGCCCACCTGATGTAAAGCGGTTACATTATTATACATTAAGTAAAACTCGCGCGATGCCTCCTCTGCTGCTAACACAGAAACTCCTTAGGAGCTTACTGGTGACCTCACTCACACGCAGAAACACAACAAGCCTCTAGGGAGTTGTTATTTGGCTCTGGTTTTCTATGAGATCGAGGTACTTCTCCAGACGGGCTGCTTTGTTGCGCCCTACCTCTCTTAAAATATCCAGACCAAGACAAACAGACATGTTAATGTACACAAATGTTTGTCTTGTGTGGGAATCGAACCCACGAGTGTCGGTGTTAAAGTCGCGTCATTCACGACTGAGCCACCGAGCTCTAAGTTATAGATAGATTAATCAGAGCAAAAACTACGTCTAGGAACTTCAAAGTGGTTTGGACACAGACCCTAAGAAAGTATTATACTATTTTGGTACTTGTGATTGGCTGCAACATCGAATTTATATAAATTTACTTACATTGCTCATGTTGAAAATTACGAAGCAGGTCGTCATCGTAATTGTAATTATTTGAAACGATAAAGCAAAGTTGAACACGGACTTCACTTCCTCAGTAAAGCTGAAACATTTACAATTGTAAATTGACGACAAAAATGGCAAAATTAAATTAATTGATTGTCCATTTATTTTATAACAATGTGATCATTGCTGCATTTTTACACAACAGTTATTATTAAAAATGAAAGGAAATAGAGTCTTTAGTGTTAACTAAGTTAAATTGGGGTTGAATTAAAGATGGCTCGTTGAGATCTACTTATTAAAAAGTTTGCACCAGATATTTTATAAATATAATACATGTCATAATTTACAGTTTTTTATAGCAAATTTCTTTATCTACTTAGTCTGGCTATAAATACTGTTACAATCAAAAATAAACAATATACATAATGATGACCGAGGATGTGCAGCCTATAAGAGACGTACTGGTCTGGTCATTTCTTAACTGATGATTTAAAAAAGAATAGGGTGGTAAAATCGAAACAACTACTGAAGCGGTACGCAAAGGAAGTTCACAGAAAAATTTTGTTTACGGATGAGAACATTTTTAGGGTTCCGTACCCAAAGGGTAAAACGGAACCCTATTACTGAGACTTCGCTGTCCGTCCGTCTGTCACCAGGCTGTATCTCACGAACCGTGATAGTTAGACAGTTGAAATTTTCACAGATGATGTATTTCTGTTGCCGCTGTAACAACAAATACTAAAAAATAGAATAACATAAATATTTAAGGGGGCTCCCATACAACAAACGTGATTTTTTTGCCGTTTTTATAGATAGTGGTACGGAACCCTTCGTGCGAGAGTCCGACTCGCACTTGGCCGATTTTTACAATTGAGCAACATTTTAACAAACAAAATGACCGTATTTATGCTCAAAGCTCTAAGGAAGCTTCCCAATTAGTCGACAGACTGAGCCATACTTTTGTGAAAAAGGTATCAAAACATCGGCACAAGTGTATCAAGATACCATTCTTGAGAAGGTAGTGAAGCCCCTTAACAACACCATGTTCAATAACCAAGAATGGTCCTTCCAGCAAGACTCGGCGCCGGGTCATAAAGCTCGGTCTACGCAGTCTTGGTTGGAAACGAACGTTTCGGACTTCATCAGAGCTGAACTGGCCGTCGTCTAGTCCCGGTCTTAATCCGCTGGATTATGATTTATGGTCAGTTTTAGAGAGTACGGCTTGTTCTAAACGCCATGACAATTTGGAGTCCCTAAAACAATCCGTACGATTGGCAGTGAAGAATTTTCTCATGGAAAGAGTGCGTGCTTCCATTCATAACTGGCCTCAACGTTTGAAGGACTGTATGGCAGCCAATGGAGATCACTTCGAATAAACTTTTTATATTTTAAAATGTGTAAAAGTCATAAATATTATTTGCAATAGATTTTTTTTGAATTGTTTGGTTCAGTATTTATGGCAAGAGTAAAAAGTATAAAACATCTATACCTAATAGATGTTTTATACTTTTTACATTAATAAACATATGTGTTAATGTTATTATTATTTATAAGGTGAATTCTTTTACACATAGTAACATTTTTTTCATTAACTTTCTTTGAGTAAACAGGCCATATCTTACATTAAACGTGAAAGCTAGTAATCATGTATTGGTTAAAACAAAGTCTTGATTTAGGATACATTATGAGCAAGTTATTATTATATTTAAGCATAGAAAACACTATATTTTATATCCTAGTAGGAAACTGTATTCATATCTAATGATTTGTGGCAATATGACTGTATTCATTTGCAACAATTTGTGGATGCTGGTAAACAGGTGTGCTAGGACATACATAATTATTAAACAACAAATCTGACTTTGAGATTAAGGTTGTTTGTATTATAGTTGATTTAATTTACACAATAGCGTTAGGGGATTTAACTGAGCTAAATCGACATCGCTGCCTTTATCCCTTATATCTCCGTAAAATTAGAATCTCCTTCTTCAGAAACTCCGAAATCACTACCACCATGGCTCTGTGAATCGTCCTCGCCCAGATCGATATTATTTTCATTTGCATTTTAATTGCCGTCCGCCGCGATCACCTCATCTTCGATGCTCAATTCTATTAGTGTAATCCTGTTTGTTATCTCTGTTGTTCGTCTGTTGTATTTCTTTTTGTATAAGATGGCACTTGCAGGACTCGAAGTGCTATCCTTGGACGTAGTCCTATGATTTAGTAAACCAAAGTAAAAGCATTTGTTCCCAGCACTTTAGTCAATAACATCTTTACAGTTCATACCGAGCGTCCAATTCGTCCGTTAGATTGCTGATAATTTGGTGATGAGGTTACGTGCCTGAAACCTCAATCAATTACATTTTTTTTAAACTCTATACATAAAACCAGGTCCACAATCTGTGACCAAGTCTAGAGGAACACCATAATGAGCAAATTGATCTTTCAACGGAAGAATTATATTTTTTTGAAGTAATAGTTACCTTAACGGGATCTCTTCTACAAAATTATATACGTAGACTACTAAAATTATCAATTTGACTCATGTTAAACGTAGAACATGACGCAGCGCGCACGCTTGTAGCTGATGCACCACCGCCTCGACGTCGAGTGACATGCCTGGCCAGAACATCACGTCATTGTAAACTCAAAACGGTGTTTGAATATGCATCATAATGCATCTTACAGAAATTATGTGCAGCGATTTTTTTAGAAATGCTTCTTAGGTATGATTAGTCTGAATCGCTACGTCACTCGTACCGTGGATGTATTGATAGAAGTGCTCCAGCACAGAACAGAATCGCCAGCAGCTTCTACTTCTGCAAATCTGTGCGCAGCACTGTTGCTTGTCGATGAGCGCAAGTAAGGCAAACTTAACATAGCGACTTGCCTGTAACAGCACTGCACTGGCGCGTGCGAGCTTGCGTCCACCGAGACAAGTGTCTCACTGGATTCCCATAGCTCTAGTACAGTATAATTTGACATAAATTCTCTTTTAATTGCTTCACAACATTTTCTTCACATTCGCATCAACACCACTCGTTACCTTTTTTAACAGATCTCTTAAATGAGTTACTTTTTCAAAAATATTCATACCTAAAAAACGTTTTAATGACTAGCAATTGATAGAACTCGGCATTAGTAGTATCGTTTTCAATTGTGCTTGCATGTCCTCCACGTTAAGTGTGATCGAGACATATCACATTAGACACATGAAATTCAAATTTGGACCTATTAAACTTTAATCCTATTTGTTTGGCTGTCTATAACTTCTTAATACGCACATCGTGTTCGTACTCAGTAGCTCCCCACACGATGACATCATAAGAATGAGCCAATGCCTTCCAGGTCTTCCAGGACTTGTCGCATTCTGGCATGTAATACTTCGGAAGCTGAGTAGTTGTCATACGGAAGACGCAAAAACTGGTAACTTCCGAGGATGTGTTCCATTCTATTAACAAATGGTGTGCCAAAGGTGCAGAGGTAACGTAGACAACGAAAGCGCTGATTTTCATTATTTAAACTACATCATGGATTTAGTTTGCTAAAATAAGGCGCTCCTGCTAGCTTAGATGACATTTTTTAAAGTGTAGACAAATGATAGTAAGGAAGTTGTTTAACTTTATTGAGTAGCCGTAAACTGTTAGATCTCTTTTAGCTACAAAAATAATGAAAATCACCGATGGAGTGGGATGATTCACCTTTCTAGTTATAAAGTTCAGCCAACAATCTATATCTTCTGCCAAGAAGTTACATACCGGGTACACGCTGGGAGATGAATTTTCGGTAATCTGTATCCGATACATGTTTAAGCGTAGAAGGGTGCATCAAAGCAGCCGATCTGGGGAAGTGTATTCACCTCACAGAACACGGCAGCTAAATAAAAACTCTAGTAGAGTGTTGTTGTGTTCCTGCGTGTGAGTGAGGTCACCAGTAGGCTCCTAAGGAGTTGTTGTGTTAGCAGTAGAGAAGGAATTGCGCGAGTAATACTTAATGTATTACAAGCGTTCATAGGCTACGGTAACCACTTTACACCAGGTGGGTCGTATGTTTGTATGCCTTCCGACGTTGTGTAATATTAAATACACTCCAGGTACCTAAACCTTCAATGAAAATGTATATATATATATATATATATATATATTTATATACAAGAATTGCGCGAATAAATAATAAATAATAAAAATACACGAAATATATATGAATATATTTCGTGTATCTCGGAAATGGCTCTAACGATTTGGATCAAATTTTGTATTAGATATTTTGTTTTATAAGTTTGTCTATGTAAGTGTGATTTCTGAAGAAATGCGATTTTACATACCACTAATATATACTTACCACATAATTTGCTCATAACGTTGAACATAGTAAATGAAGCGCTCTTTTAGCTTTACATCGACCTTATCTTTATACACAAAAATCTGCCGGTCTGATGCTCTGTTGCCGTCTTCTTCATCAAACATATGTTCTAAATTGTATTTTAATATCTTCAATTGAACAGTCGATTGCGAAAAGTAAATTGCAATCAAGGAGTCTATTATTAAATTAGAGAAACCAAGATAGCCCGTAATACCAACTCTTAATATCGCCAATAAGGAGAATCTGGAAATTAAATAACCAATTATGATATTAGCAACGTTAAGATATTTTTCCAATTTTCACACTCACTCACAGAAATAAAACAAAATAATTTCTAGTGTAATCTCAACTTTCGTAAATGAAACTCTATTTGTAGCAAATTCGTGTCTTCTAAGATACGTTCTTAGATAGATTTTTTAGATACTTTAGGTACGTAATATATTATATTATATTATATTATATTATATTAATATAATATAATATAATATAATATAATATAATATAATATAATATAATATAATATAATATAATATAATATAATATAATATAATATAATATAATATAATATAATATAATATAATATAATATAATATAATATAATATAATATAATATAATATAATATAATATAATATAATATAATATAATATAATATAATATAATATAATATAATATATTCAGATAGGAAATCAATAAAATTGAGTATTATATTTTTTTATTCACCTTAAATCGACAGCTTCGCTTCTTTGATGAGCTAATTTGAGGATGCTTGCTGATCAAAACTGCCTAATAAATCATCATGAATATACTCGTATATTTTTTTAAACTTGAATGTGTAACGCCGGCTCCTGGTTCAATTTTCTAAGAATTTGACCTCGGACCCAAACACTGATTCCTAGATCAAGTTTCTAAGAACTTGACATAGAAACCAAGGTTTGGGTCGTGAGTTGCTATGTTGACCACTTAATCAATAAGTCAAAATAGTTACTTGTTTTGTGTTATACAGAATATTAATAATGATCGAATTTAAATACAGTATTAGTCATTACCCCATCCATGACTCCGATTCAAAAGGCACGTACATTGGTATAGGCACGAATTCCCCATTCATCTTCCTCACGAAATGGCTTAAGAGCCAAGAACCTATGACAAGTACCACATCAATGGTCATAGCTTTTACGACTTTTTCCATATTTATTTTATTCTGGTTTAGATATTCTTCATCTTTAGGTCCTTTTGCAGCAAAATATGGTCCTATTAGTACAGAAAAAAGTATTTAAGTTATTTTTTTATTATGTTGTTTGATAAGGTAAAGCGAAAGTATAATTAATATTTATAAAAATATTTACTGAAAATTGTGCTAATTGTGCTTTCCTTTTACTTGTCAGTTATTCATATGAAGATAGGATAGGCTGACAGGTGCCAGTCATGTGCCAGATGGTATTCCTATATAACTAAATATAAAAATCCCAAATACATTTATCAATATCGATAGAAATGCAGCTATTCTTAGAACAGTGGAATCGTTTGCTTTTTTATCAATTTTTGAATACAAATTATTTAATGGAATGTTATTATAATTTCATTTACAATTCATAAATAACCAGTTGAGAATGCGCAAGCTTGCATTGCCAGAGGAAAACCTGGCTCGTCAATTATATAACAATTCATTTGTTTTTTAAATGTCGCCCATTTTGTCCATGTTTCTTAAGAGATAGGAACGGTGTCCCTGAACATTCCTATACTACTTTTTTATGCTGAATCAGAATCTGAAGTCAAAATTGAAAATGAAAAATTGCGACAGACACACCTACACACATAGACAGACATATAGATTTCATATAGGAACGGTGTTCCTGAAAACGCTGTACTAAAAAGATCAAAATTGCTCCTAATTACTAATTGACAGTTTTATATCGCGGAAATACTATATCAGGAAAATAGGAGGCAACAAAATCAGACGCGGCCGACAACGACGTGCCAACATTTCAAGACTCACGAAACATTTACAATCATTTTACACATGTGGCATGATACATGATGATTAGCTTTTATACGTTATACAATTAAAATTACGCATGTTTCATGTTTCTATAATCATGCTAAAGACAAAAAGTTTGAGTTTAAGATACTTGTTAAGATAAATGTTAAAGTCGTCTACTGGATGGTCAAAAGTAACAGGGCATGTCATTACAGAATTTAACGTCGGAGTATTTTTATTTGTCTAAAGCCCCATTATTAAACCTATAAATAGTTTATATACCACTAAATTGCCAAACAAGCGTACAGGCTGCCTGATTGTGTGCAGTTTTCGTAGCCTACATTTGCAAGACTAGGGGTATTACTCCTGCGTTGCCGATCCTGTAAAAACCTATTCACGCCTTTCTTTAAGAACTACATGCTGCAGTCCCTTGGAACAAGGCGTTCATCTCACAGCGTGAAACTTCTCAAAAGAAAACTTCTCTGAACCCGTATAGCAGCATATAATTGCGGTTTCAGTGTGGGCAGGATAAAATCTCTGCTGTCAACGAGCGATGTAATTGTAAGGTTGTTGGCATCATCTTAAATAATTCTTCAGAACACAATCCGTTGTACAAGTTGTTTGTGTAACGCACAAAGAGAGGCAAAAACTGTCGCTAAACTTAGGGGGCACAGTACCGTGTCTATGTGTACAATCATCGTTAATTATCACATCCTGTCTCTGAACTGTGTCACAAGCTACGTATCCACGTGCTCCTACTCAAAGGTGACTACAGTATTATGTGCGGCCTGCTTTGAGACTTGTGTAACATAAGTCTTTACCCCGAACTGAAGTACTGCTTTGCTCAATTGAGCACACCAAGTTTCTTAGACGGGAACTCGAGCTTCAGGTGAATTTGGAACTGAACCGCCCGTGTAGTTCCTTGCTGTTCCATATGTCCTCGCGGCTCAGGATTGTGACCACCATCGGCTTGCGCTAGTTCTTGTTTGCCATAGACAACGGCGTAAGGCCCTTATCAACTGCTACAAGTTCGCGATGCATCCCACTTTTCCAACGAAGGAAATAGTCCCTGAGATTACACACCTCTCGGTTGTGTAGATTCTTGACACCATGCTTGGTAATTTTAGAGGTCAGAATGAATATAAGAAGTTTGTATATCGTTGGCAAACCCGTAATGAGTATATATGTCCTTAGCGTCACTGATACTACCATTCTTATAAAGTTGGAAAATAATACCACTTGCCATGAAACTTGGTAGAGATCCAGTTTTAAGAGAGTCTTGATATTGAACTGCCAAGACGCGTGACGAAACCACTTAAGCGAAAAGTTGTGTATCCATCCGGTCTTGGAGTTTTCCAGTAATTTGCCGATTGGATTGCGCAGTTAACGTCCAGGGGGCTAATAGGTATAGCCTCCATATGACCGACTCACGTGCTCGCTCAACACCTGCAGTCTAAGCTACTTCGGTATGGCTGATAGGCACCAAGACCAAATGCTTTGCCAATATTGTAATATAGTGTCAGAATTCAGACGCTGTACATCAACTACACAGCTAAAAGGTCTCTCCCAAGTTCGGTAAATTTTACTTTGGGCGTCTTGGAAGAGACAACAAGTATCGATCTACACGCTCCATATAACGTCGAATATGGTTTGTCCATGCATAAATTTCTGCTTCAAGAACTCTATGTGCCCTGAAATTCAGTACATGTAATGCTAAGGTCTAATATTAGTCTCAGGCGCTAGGTGACGGCGGAAAATTTATCCTCACACAAAAGAAAAAGAATGGTTGTGTACTGTGCGTGTCCCGAGACGTTTTTTTCCAAGAACTCTCATAACGTAGAATGAACTCCCAGCCTGGGTTTTCATAGGGAAAGAACACGTAAACAGGCTTTGCAGGGTCTGTAACGCACGGGTACTGAGAGGATACACCTGGTATTGCAAATGTAGGCTACGAGAATTGTCAAATTGTGGAATGAACCCTCTGCCGAGATATTCTCTATGCACCATGTCCTAACTGCCTCCCTTCCTGACAGCAACTGTTAAACATAAGGCAGCCCTTTGCTGATAACAGTATCAGCAAAGGGCTGCCTTATATTAATGTAAAATCATATCACGCCTTTTTTGATAACCATTAGGGTTATCAAAAAAGGCTGTAGTTCCTAAGAGAAAATTCGCCAGAACTTTCTGCATTCCATAATTTAAAATTTGTTGGTAGAAACTTCTATGGAACCGCACAGTACCCGACGATTGCGGTTCCAGTGTATGAGGATGAGTTACCAGCTGTCGGCGAGACTGTTGACATTATATCAAATAACTCCTCGGCGCACAACTCATTGTACAATCGGTTCAAGAAAGAGTGGTTGTGGAAGAAAGGTTCTCTTTCTTGAACTTATGAACTCAATACAATGTGTGATTTTATGATTATCGACAATTCTCACAGCTTGTCTTGGCACCGAAACATGAATCTATAGGCAGCACCTAACTGGTACCCAGATGCTCCCGCCCATAGGTGGACTACGCACATGGAGTTTAACCTGACAGAAATCGAGCAGAAATACTGTTTTATTGCTCTATTCAGCATACCGAGGTTCGTGAATGCCTTTTTCGTTCTTGACAATGCATGGAGTTACAGAAAAGATTTTTGCAGGGTCGGCAATGGTAATCGGCAAAGGGTAATGCTTCAAATGACGCAAATTTTCTTCTCTAAGGTCAATTACATAGGTACTCTCTAAGGTCGCAATCGAGCTAGCCGTATGTCCTTTGGTCACTTTAAAAACATATCCCAAAAAGAAATAGAATATGTAAAGAACATTATTATTATAAGTAAACTCACCTCTAATAACCTCGTGCAGTTTGTCAATTCTGCGGCTTCTTATAAACAACGTGAGTGACTTCATCATGATGTTCATCAGAGGTATCTCTATTACTAAGACCTCGAATAGTGTATTCACGTTCTTGGACGACTATGTAATTATACAAAATATATTTAATTATAACAAATGGCAGTGAAGGAAAACATCGTGAAGTCACAAGTCTAAGAAATTATATTTCGAAAGACGTATGACCTAACTTAAAAAATATCTGCTTGTCTCTCTGAGTTGCAGAGGTCAGACGGCTCATCATGTAAAAATCAGTATTTTCCCCAAATTCACAGGCTTAGGTAGCTTACTCCGCCAATTCCAATGGATCAGGAAACGGGGTAATACAACAACAACAAATTCCTTTATTACATAACATTGTCATTACATAGTGGTCAGGGTTTCCATTTAGATAACAAATCACCTGTGTTTGGAATACGCTGCTCTTTTACAACTAGATTACATGCTAAGGTTAGATATACATTATCTATGAGTTTATAAATTTTTTTTTGTTTATGGAATTTGAGCATGCATGCGTGTGCGTTTGTGTGTGTGTATGTGTATTTATGAGTTTTGAAGCAATAAACAAATATATAAAATTTTATAAAGTTAGTGATTATACTTATAGGACTTTAGAAATAAATTTTAAATAGTTAATAGATTCAGACGTTATTTTGCGAAAGTCAAATTTACATGCAATTTGATCTAACCTGTTTTGTATGCTTCCGCCACCAATTAGTTCATGCGGCCTAGCGCCGGCCAGCACCCACCCACTACTGTTAGTACGTGCTACATGCCGACGTTGCCATGGCTGCTCCGGTAGCCTCTGCCTTTCCTTAATATTTAAAATTAATAAACATAAAAATTATAAAATTACTCTCATGAACAAACAGACTGACGTAAACCATTCCCCACTATTAAATATCTTTTCGCTCACACCATCCACCCCCACCCTCAATTCAATATAAGGGACAGCACTGCGATAGATTTGTCACTTGTAGCATGTTATTCTTACGATTAACGTCTACAACGCCTGATGATGCCTCGTGGAGAGGCGAAACACGTGTCGCAGCGACGACCAGGCCATTCGTGGCAGCGACGGTGGTGGTGGGGGCATGCGGATTCTGTTCCAGATGGCGGACGACCGCAGCAGCGGAGGCAGAGACTACCGGGGCAGCGTCGGCATGTAGCACGTACTAACAGTAGTGGGTGGGTGCCGGCCGGCTCTAGGCCGCATGAACTAATTGGTGGCGGAAGCATACAAAGCAGGTTAGATCAAATTGCATACAAATAAATTTTACTTTGTTATTATTTTTTAATTGTACAGATAGCAAGGATTCAGTTTCATCATAGTTTCTGGACTTTAAAAATTGTGATAGTGATTTCTTACAAGAACGATGTGTCATTGGATATATATTTAATATTTTGTTTAATGAGTTATAGAGACGACTCGATTGATAATCAAACTGTCTTTTCGCATACGTGGTTTTAACAGAAGCAATTGGAGCGACTACTACATGTCGTCGTCGTTTATTTGCTTTGCAGTTATCGTACGGAAAAGTTTTATGCAGCCTCAGTACAGTGCTTAAAACATATAATTGACGAACTGTTAATGTATCAGACAAGGAGTATAAATCTTTCGTGGAAAACCTGAATGGTTTTAAATAAATAACTTTTAATAGTGACCGCTGCGCCCTTTCTATTTCCAAAAAAAATATCTTTTAAGCCCCGCCTCACACTGGTATATAAGAGATTGAGCCAGTGATGCATATATTTGTTTTATCATTTTCTTTTCCACCACATGCGGATCCTGCTCATATCAGTTCAAGATGGTCATGCCAGATTACCCGCTGATCAACCATTACTCCTAAATATTTTGTTTTATTTACTTTTTCAATCGTATCACGTACACGTACAAGTACAGCTAGTTAGATCGTCATAACATGTGTGAATTTTTATTTTAAAATCTAAATTAGGTTGACATGAATTATACTTTGTAAAGGCTATGTTTTTTTATTGAGTGTAAGGAAGCTGGCATTTAATCAGTCTGCAATATTAGCTAAACCCCTTTCCACAGATTGCCTTACTGAGTTCCAGGTTTGTCCTGTAAATACAACAGCAGTATCATCCGCATAAGAGAATATTCGTCCTTTTTCAATTTGCATGGTACAAAGCTTGTTGTTATAGATAAGGAACAGGGTAGGCCCGAGGATACTGCCCTGCGGGACACCATAGGTTACTGCTGAGAGGTCACTAATTTACTGTCCTATCTTAATGCATTGGGCACGATTACTGAGATAATCCGTATACAGAGCCATCGGAATATCCCTTATACCATAATGTTTTCAAGCCTTTCCACAAGAATGGGAACAAACACAGTATCAAAGGCTTTTTTTAAGTCTAAGAATACGGTTATACATTTTTTACCATTGTCTACTTGCTGAACAATAAGTGATTTTAATGTTATGATCGCATCTTCTGTAGAAATACACTGTCTGAAGCCAAACTGGGAATTAGAAATGATGTTATACTTTTTTAAATAGTGGGTGAGTCTTTTGTTAACAAGCTTTTCTGAAATTTTTGATATAACAGTTAATACAGAGATAGGGCGATAATTAGATACATCCCCCCCCCCCACTTTTGTGCCCCCACTTTTGTGCACAAGGGTGACTAATGTCCGATTTAAGGCAGCAGGGAAAATACACTGTTTAAAGCAAAGGTTAACTAAGTGTGTAAGGACAGGAACAACTAATTCATGTGCTATTTTTAGGAAGTGGGTTGGTATGTTGTTCTACCCAGGAGCACTATTTGACTTGATATTCATTAGAGTTGCATATATCTCATCATGGTCAGTATCAAGTAGCATAAACGATGTGTTGTGAGAGTTCCGAGTATCATGTGTGTTGAGATTTTGTGATGCCAGCGGTTGAATTTCATCAGCCAGTTTTTTACCTATGTTTGCGAAGTACTCATTAACAAAATTTGTAGATTTTTGTGGTGAACGACGTACCTTTAATAATTCTAAATTAAGTGACTTATTCTGGTTCCGAGTTAGGTTATGTTTTCCAAAAAGACTTAGGATTTGCATATTGTAATGTGTAACAATCGCGAAAACCTAAGACAATACTAAGACTTAGGATTGTTACTACTTTTAGACAAAAGCTCTTTATCATGTATTCTTTTCTGTTTCTTTATTAGATTATTGCAGAAATTTCGGTATCTAATTTGTGTAGGATCTGCCCGGTGTAATCCACGGCTTAATGATACGGTTTTTACATGGGACTATTTTCGTAATGGTATTTTCGTAGTGGTATTATCTTCAATACATTTACTTAATATTTGTATAGTCAAGTCGGTTAATGTTGTAGGATGCGCCTCTATAAAATGTCGTACGCCTCGAGAATCGTGCCGGCGGCCTGGAGAGAGGCGAACATGCAACCGGTCCCCAGAAAACGTGATCAATCTGACCCTGCCAACTACCGACCCATAGCTGTCACTTCCATTCTTTGCAAGGTATTTGAGCGGATTATAAATACTCAACTAGTCCACTACCTGGAAGATCACTAAATTAATGATCGCCAATACGGGTTCAGACCAAATCGGTCTACAGTATTGACAAGGATGGCGAATCTTTGGCAATCAGCCTAGATATTGCCAAAGCTTTTGATCGGGTTTGGCATCGCGCGCTTCTCTCCAAGCTTCCGGCATACGGTCTACCACCTCGATTATGCACTTGGATTGCTGCCTTTCTCCAGGGACGGAGCATACGAGTCCTTTGCGAAGACCAGTCATCGCAGTTTCTGCGTGTGAACGCCGGAGTTCCGCAGGGATCAGTCATGTCGCCCAGCCTGTTCTTGCTGCATATTAATGATATGTTATCACTTAGTATAACATACATTGCTATGCAGATGACAGTACAGTTCCTACGCGATATGTTGAACGACCTGCTTCAAGCCAGGCCGAAGTAGAGGAGAAAAGACGTGCACTTGCCGTTGAGCTCGACCAGGTGATGGATCGCGTTTCTCGATGGGGCTCCAACAACTTGGTTGAGTTCAATGCCAATAACACCCGGGCGTGTGCGATTAGTGCCAAGGTTTCTCCATTCCATCCTCTTCCCTCTCTTCAGAGCACCCCTTTACAGATACAAGATAGCCTTACCATCCTCGGCATAACATTAGAGGCGACCTCAACCCCAAAGACTATATCGAGAGCGTTATTTCCGTGGCCTCTAAAAAACTCGGAATCCTGAACAAAGTGAGCCGGTTTTTCACGCCTGAGCAGCGCTGCCTTCTATACAAAGCGCAAGTTCGCCCATGCGTGGAGTACTGTTCTCACCTCTGGGACGGGTCTGCCAATTATCTACTTGGCGCTCTCGATAGAATGCAGCGCCGCGCTATACGCATCATAGATAGCGCTGAGGTCACTAACTCCCTTAAACCTCTTCAGCTGCGTAGGGATATAGGTAGCTTGAGTGCTCTCTACCGTATCTACGAGTATCATGGGGAATGTTCTGACGAGTTTTTTGACCTCGTCCCTCCTTCTCCTTTCCTCCTCCGGAATACTCGCGCAGGATTGAGATCACATCCACATAGAGTTGGGTTGCTTACCTCCCGTACTAAGAAGATCGACGACTCATTTCTTTGTCGGACTATCAAAATGTGGAATTCGCTTCCGAGGCATGTGTTCTCCACTTCCTATAACCCCGGGTCGTGACGCGGCGTGAAGTGGCACCTTAGCGGGCCGTCAAGGGGGGGACAGCCAGCACAGCGCTAATCACTGTGATGGCTGTTCTCACATCTGGTTCTTATTGACGCTTTCCATCAGGCGCGATAGGGACATTTTGACAGGCTACATTTAAAAAAGAAAAATATAATAATACAGATCATTCACAGTTACATGTCCCTTTGTCGTGATATTGACATCACTTCGTGTAGAAATTGTGTGTATATTTTCTAAATATTTTCTTAATTATTATAATTTGTGTTTTTTTTTGTTATTTAATCAGGTACTTTTTATAACTGCTACTAGTTATAAAAAGTACCTGCTTAAATAACAAAAAAAAAATAGCATTTTTTTTGTGACCAATCGTAATATAAGAAAGAGAATTAAGTGTGGTGTATATAAGGCTTAATTGCCTAATTGCTAGTTACTTGCAAAATTTATTATTTTATATAAATTTATTTAGGATTTAGGAACCTATTTTATTTTCCGGATAGTTCTGTTAATAAGTTAAGAGAATGATGCATTCCCCCCATAGTTACAAATTATTTGCAACGTGATCATGGCAAATAACAAAAACAGCCTGATGTATATAATATATGATATACATACATAATAAATTATGATTTGTCCAAAAATTATACTATATGTATGCACGAAAATATTATTTTAATAAATTAGTTCAAAAAATACCATTCTCATATATTTCAGACGATGTCAATGATCAAGGAGGTGAATTAGGATTACGATCACGTGATCATTGTAGTCATCGCGCCTGTCTAACGATTTGGGTTGAATATCTGATGATGCATCCACCAGCACTAATCGTATGTAGCCAACGGCAGGACTACCAGCAGGGAGTTTTGAATAAAACCCAAAAATTTAAACGCCTATTTAAAATTAGTATTTTTCCCTTAAACACGAAAACCAGAAGGAAGTTAGTGACGAGTTTTCTGGATAAGTATCGTAGTGAACGTAAAGTAAGACGACTTTATCTTGGCGATAATCTCGGCGAAAAATCAAGGTATAAAGACGGCTGAAAATTCAGGCCTTGATAAAAACGCTACAATGCTGTTGCATCACAACATCCGTGCAAAGATATGGTGTGTTTGGACCTACTCGTCAGCAGAATGGGACGGTATGCGCTACTACTTCGCTTCTGTCCCATGGGGGTAGCGCTGTTTTAGTGAGAAGGATCTCACAGCGAGTGCTGCGGCCATTGTTGATGAAATCGGCGTTGGCATGGAATACTACAGTCCTCACTCCGATGTCGTGATCAAGAGCCGGAGACGTCCTTGGCAGCGTATTACGCTTGGGCCAGGGGTCATGCCCTCAAAGATACAAATATTAACTTGCTGACTACCCTACTACTACTATTACAATGTCTACCAAGATCTGCAAGAGGGCATATATAAAAGCGGACGCCCAATGAATAACACGAGTCGGCGCGGAACTAGTGTCGCACCCTACTGTGTCGCGTAACTACTGGCGACTAACCAAAGCCGTGCAGGTCAACTTCTGCTAACCCTTGCTGTCTCTGCTATCCCGATGGCTCACTGGCGCATCAGCTGCAGGAAAAAGCCTTATGGCCAGCCTCTTTGCGGCTAACTCCCGAATCGATGACTATAGAATGCAATTACGAGGACTAACGATACCCTCCAGTGGTACCGTTTTGAACTACAGGCACTCGATGTCCGAAAAGCCAGTTGCCATCCTGATGGTGTCCCAGCGATTGTTCTGAAAAAATGTGCAGCGGAGTTGTCCCCGGTGTTGACGCGCCTCTTTTGTCTCTCGTACTCGAACGATTGTATTCCGGAGGCTTGAAGAGAGGCCAATATGCTGCCGGGTCCAAAAAGGGAGACCGTTCTTACCCATCAAATTACCGCCCAATGCCGTAACTTCAGTGTTGTGCAAAGTCATGGAACGAATCCTTAACAATCAATTGATCCGCTACCTAGAAGATCACTCCCTAATTAATGATTGTCAGTATTGCTTTAGATCGATCAACGGGTTATATTCTAGCGTATGTGATGCACCTCGGGGGTGGGAGACAATCGATAAACATTAGAACATTATAAACATATATATAAGAACTTTTTTATTCTTTGTATGTGAATACTTCATTCGGCATGTCATGGCAAAATTTATCACGTCACGATAAATTAATGTATCTTAAATTTTAAAAGTATAAATAATAAAATTTGTAGACGTCCGAGTAGAGTAGAGTAGAGTGACAGGTTATTAGGTTGCTTTATGAATGTGTGTTGTGTGTGGACTTGGAATTATTACTAATTTAATTAATGTTGATGTTGATCAGCTGAGATCATAAGAATCGACGGAGAAATTGTTCCATAATCTAAGTTTAGTACCGGACACTCTGATCAATTGATTGATTTATCGAGCTTAAATATGAGCGGCTTTAAAATTTATACCTTCACTGACCTCTAAGTAATATATTGCGCAGGCTGTGGTCAGAACGTTCATTGTGACTTGTAACAAATATTTAAAAACTATACTAAAACTAACTGTGCTAATCCCAACGCTAACTTATGGAAGTGAGAGCTGAGTATGGCAGTAAGAGCATAAAAGTAGAATAAATGCGGTCGAGATGAGAGCATTGCGCAAAATTTGTGGCATAACGCTTGCTGACCGCGTTCGTAATGAAGACGTGAGAAAAAGAGTTGGTCTGAAAGAGAGTGTCGGTGTTAAGATAAGAAAGGGCATGCTCCGTTGGTTCGGATATGTAGAAAGAATGCGGGGCGAAGGAATTATGAAACAGATATACAATGCAAAAGTGGCAGGATGTAGGAGCCAAGGAAGATCGAGACTAACCTACTATAACCAAATTGGTCGTGTTTTATCAGAAGGTGATGTCAGGGACCCTACGAATCGGCGAGCGTGCATGAAAAGAGCTATGAATGTTAGAGAAGCGAGTGAAGTATGTAAGGACCGCGTCTTATGGCGCTCGGTTCTCTCTGCCTACCCCGCAAGGGACTTGGCGTAAAGATATACATACATACTTACATACTAAAACATACTTACAACAAAGATATAAGTTATTTGTTGGATGTTGACCATCGCAAGCAATGCAAAATATACAGCCCTATACAAGTTGTAACAATACAGTTTGAAGCGACTCGACGGTGGTTCTAGAAGTTTACAGCACCCAACCCCGATCAGTAGTTTAAATACCATTTGAAAGGAATCAAATGGTTCAGGTCTCTTCATATTCTCTATGTGACCACTCATTTTTATGTTATTTGGGAACACGTGCTAATGGTTAATCGACAAATTAGATACTGAATATCCAATTTCTCTGTTAATCGTTAGCACTAGTAATCATTACTTAATTGTATAAAACGAAATGTACTCAATGTACTATATTGAATATAGGATGTTCTTTATGTCTGTATAATTAGTTTGGACGGATAATACATTTAATACAATATTTTTGGGTTGGCCAATATGTTAGTGTAAAATAAGTGCAAGGTTAAATTCACACGTTATTTTTTTTATATTCTCTTTTTAAAATCTTTAGTTTTTCTTTGAAACTCTGTCTTACAAATATTAAAAATGTAAAAGTTCACGAAGACATTATATGTCAAGTGTCTTTATCTAACAGGCTGTACGTGGATGTGTCAGGCATCTTACTTCCTTTATAAACACAGAGAATATTTACGCTGATACATATCTACAGATTTATACAGTGCCCGGCCGTAAATATTGCACTTCGGCAATGATGTACTTATTTTAGTTAGCTGTCATTGACGAGCTCGGTGGCGCAGTCGTGAAACGCGCTGTTACGCTACTTTGACACCAACGCTTGTGAGTTCGACTCCCACGCAGGACAAACATTTGTGTGCATAAACAAGTCTGTTTTTCTTGGTCTGTGTGTTTTTAAGAGTGGGGCGCATATGTAGCTCTTCTCGGGAAGCACATCCACCTCACGGAAAACCGCAGCTAAATAACAACTCTCTAGAGGGTTGTTGTGTTCCTGCGTGTGAAAGAGGTCCCCAGTAAGCTCCTAAGGAATTACTGTGTTAGCAGCAGGCATCGCGTGTGTAATACTTAATGCGAGCGTTTATAGGCTACGGTAACAGCTTTACATCAAGAGGACAGTATGCTTGTATCCCTCCCGTCGTTTTATAAATATATATATATATATATATATATTGATTACGACGTCCAGACATTAGCAGGGGATCTATGAGATCCATTGATATGATTTGAAAAGGTCTACACTTTAGGTTTCCTATCAAACAATAAGGCGAATTGTTGCGGGACTCCAATATAAAGACGACAGTGTGCAGTCGTAAATTGTAGATAGTTGAATTGTAGATAGAACACTGACTTACGAATTAAATAACATGATATACATATATTTATATTATTACATTACAAAAAAATACATATTTTGATCTTTGAATAGTATACGGAAGTGTCGCAGATCACGCTCTGCAAGGTTTGTGTTTGAGCGGATAATAAATAAGCAACTCATGCGCTACCTGGAGGATCAATCGTCTATTAATGGCTTCTAAACTAATAATCCTTAAGATTAAATTCAATAAATCGAGATTGCAATCAAGAAACATTGCGTCATGGCGTCACCTACAAAATTAGTTTTGACTTTTGAACTCTCTATACCGAATAAGTATGTTTGAATAATTTGCATTTGTAAAGCAGAGGTTGTTTTCATTCGTGGCGTAATGGAAAGGAAAAGCTGTCGAGTCCATAACAGTCGAATTGAGTCCTTGTTAATTTTTCCGAAACGTGGTTCTCTCATTCTCCTTACCAGGAGGGATGGTTTTTGATCTCCCAGGTCCATTTCTGCGAGTAGCTTGTGGAAACGCTGATGCTCGCTTTCCTCGTAACAGTTGATTGACCTCTCTTTGATGGCCGTATATTTGTTGTTCTCCGGTGGCTCGGTTCAAATATCGCTGACTTGGTGTATGACGGCTTTTGGTAATTTTGCTACTACTGCGTTAAATTTGTATTCGTCGCCTTGTTTCTAAGGTGCGATGATTGCCTCAAATTGAGCAAACCCCAAGCGTGGTGAGGCTGTCCAAAATTGGGGTAGCCACTCCGTTAGTGTGGTTGAGGCGACTAAGTCCGTGCAAGGGTCCGCTGGTGTAGGATCCCTATGACGAAAGCATGCCATGGTTGTTGAGTTTGTTTTCTTATGCGTGCTTCTTGAAATTCCGAAACTGGTGAGACCCGCTTGTTGGGGCCCGGGGGAAATTTGCACGTTGCGCTGGTGCTGGTGGATTGCGAAGTATGGAGTGTTTCTTGACGACACCTGATGCTAGTCTTCTTGCGAGGGTCTCACTATTCCATGTGGTATCATTTGTTCCGTGTTCTCCTACCGGGGTCACCACTGTTGCGGGACCTCAATATAAATACCATACGACTGTGTGCAGAGGTATATTGTAGATGGTTGAATACTGACTTACGAATTAAATAACATGACTATTTATATTATTACATAACAAAGGATCATACATATTTTGATCTTTGAATCGGAGTATACGGTAGTGTCGCAGATCACGCTCTGTATGGTACGTGTAGTGCGTGATCGGCAAACTTGCTAATTTTATTATTATGCAGCAAATCTCTTCTTGATTTCGCTGCATGTATGATTTAAAGGTGCGGTTATATTTTTCCTAAGGCTATGAAAATATCAACGCCATACAAATATAGCGCCAACGCCGAAAGTATTCTGATAAATGCGATAAATATAACTAGATAAATTTCATGTATACAAGAATGTATACAAGAAGCTTATATAAATAAGACTCGTTTAGCGTAATGTAATATCCAGTATATAAGTGTTGAATTATTCTATCCAATGAGACGGATGAGCAACAAGCTCGTCGTCTCTGCTTGATCCACGAACATATATCCAATAAAAAGGATGACCAACGTGACCACCATCTCAGTGTGATCCACGAGCGTCTATCCAATAATAAGATTGCAACTAAAGGACAAATAAATGTTGCATTAAACTATGTCAAAATTGTAAGTTTGGAAGGCATAGAAGAACCAATCTGAAGGTATATCAAAGAAAAAATATTTTTTCAAATCAGTTCATAAGTGCTGGAGTTCTGAGGTAACATACACAAAAAATACAACCGAATTGAGAACCTCCTCCTTTTTGGAAGTCGGTTAATAAAAGATCTACAATGCTGTATAAAATAAACAAATTTGAAGGTATGTTATTACAACCTGTATCCAAATTAACTTTCACTTCACAATACCGTATCATTACAAGCTGCTTGATATTTTCTATAGGTAATTATAAAATTACCAATATCAAATGTAAAAGCACTGCGCAATAATCATATGTAGGTAGATTTTAGAGGTTAGAAGGTTAACTATTTAATGTCCATGATTACTAATTATCTATCCATCTATAACTTCACGCCAAATCCCTTACGGGGTAGGCAGAGAGAACCGAGCGCCACGTGACTCGATCCTTACATACCTCACTCGCTTCTTTAACATTCTTTGCACTTTTCATGCACGCTCGCCGGTTTCTATGGCTCCTGACATCACCTTCAGATAGAACACGACCAATTTGGTCATGGTAGGTAAGTCTTGGCCTTCCTCGGCTCGTACATCCTTCCACTTTTGCATTGTATATCTGCTTCGTCATTCTTTCTACATATCCGAACTAACGGAGCATGCCTCTTCTTATTTTAACACCGACGCTCTCTTTCAGACCAACTCTGCTTCTAACCTTATCATTGCGAATACGGTCTACAAGCGTTACGCCACAAATTTTGCGCAATGATCGCATTTCAACCACCTTTATCCTACTTTCATTCTCTATCTGTCGTACCCAGCTCTCGCTTCCATAAGTAAGCGTTGGGACCAGCACTGCATTGTGTATAGCTAGCTGTGCCTTCTGGCTCAGGATTTTACTGCCAAGAAGTTTTCCCAACGCTCCATTCACACTATTCCCAGCACTCACTCGCCTTTCCACATCTGCGGTGTACCTTCCATCCCTGCTGAAAGCGCATCCAAGATATACACACTCATCTACTTGTTCCAACACTTCATCGTCTACCGTAATCTTTACATTGGTTCGGGTTTCTTCTCTTTCAAATACCATTATCTTTGTTTTCTTCGCATTCAATAGTAAGCCTTTCTCCATACATTCGTCTTTCATCATTGTGACTAGTGTTTGTAGTTAAGATGGTGTTTCTGCTAATAGGACGGCATCATCTGCATACAGCAGACAGTTCACCACTAGGTCACCCTGCATTATCCTACATTCGTCGATCTTATTATCTGTAGACAACTATCGATATATAGAATAAACAGCCTAGCAAACAAGATGCAACCCTGTTTGGCTCCAATTTTAACATCAAACCAAGCTGACATGTTGCCATCTATTCGCACATATGCTGAGCAATACTTGTAGGTCGACTGCACAACACGGAGCAGTGAACCGTTCATCCCATATCACGGCAATATGCACCACAGTTCCTTTTGCACAACCCTATCAAATGCCTTCTCAAGATCTACAAAACCGCAGAAAATCTTCTGGTCTGTGGCCATATGTAATAATTAAGTGAAATATTTTTTATTTATTGTCCAACACATCTCTATTTCATATATTTACATACATATATGCCCACATAACAAAAACCTCGCAGGGTTTAACCGTTTTGTGGGGAGTCGCTTAAGTGTAACTAAACATTAATATTTAATTGTTATGTTTTACAAGATTAGGATTTGTTAGATAATATTTTTTAAATTTGCTTTTGTACGAGTAAAATACAGAGTTCGAATATAGGTCTTGAAATTCTTTTGGTAGTTCATTTAGATAGCTTGATATTACATGATTTAGCTTTCTAGTTCCATATGCGTTTGTTACTTTGGGAAGGCTATACTTTAAGTTGTTGCGATTTAATTTTCTCAATTTATTCGGTCTTTGATATTCTTCTAAATAAGATTTTAAGCTACATTCTACCAAGTTATTAAATTTAATTTTATCAAAAACGTTCATTACGTTACGGTGTTCAAAAAGGCCCTGATCATCCTCCTTATATTTCTTTTTAATATACTTTGGAACAATTATTTTTAATAATTTGCGTTGCAACTTATAAATATCTTCGATGTAGGTTTTATATGTTTTACCATAACTGCTTAGTCCGTAACTGATAACAGACTCTGCAAGTGACATATAAAGTAATCTTAGGGTTTTATATGGGAGATTGTACTTTAATATTTTTAGTTTGCTAATTATCGATCTAAGTTTACCGCATACATGGTCTTTATGTGAGCCCCAACAGAGTCTGTCATCAATCACGAGACCAACATACTTATGTTCCTTGACATTATCGATTGACAATTGCATGACGTAGATGATGATCCATGCATACATTGGTGTTGTGAGCCACAATACTGGGTGTGAAGGGAGCTCTGTTATGTGAAGAATGTATATGTATCAACTTAGTCTTTTGCGCATTTATAATATAACCCATATCGTGTGCCCATTTACATAGATCATCAAACCTACTTTGTATTTTTTGTTGAGCCAAAGATAAGTCCGCCTCAGCGGTCATTAAGCATGTGTCGTCTGCGAATTGGTACACAGAGCAGTTGCCTAATACATTACACATGTCATTTACATACAACAAGTATTCCAATGGCCCCAATATTGAGCCCTGCGCCGTGCCTTTTTTAGTCAAAATCATGTCACTAAAACAATTTTGAATTTTTACAGTGGTGTAACGGTTTCTGTGTTACAGTTTTTTACAAGTTCCAGGAGCGGTCTCTGAATACCACATCGATGTAACTTAGTGTAAAGTGTGTCATAACGAAGCAACTCAAAGGCCCGGCTGAAGTCTATGAAAACAACTAACACATGTAGTTTACCATTTAAATGTGAATTTATTTCATCTGTAAACTTTAGTAGGTGTTGGCTGGTGCTTATCTTTTTTTGAAAACCATATTGATTCGGATTTATTAAATTATTTATGGTAAGAAACTTATTTATTTCGTCACCAATATAGCGTTCAATAATTTTGTCCAAACATGATAGTATAGTTATTGGTCGATAATTACTCATTTCTTTACGTTCACCTTTTTTGTATATCAGTCTGATTACCCCTTTTTAATTTATCCGGGTAAATAGAAGTGGCTAGACATCTATTTATCAAATGTGTAATTAATGGAACTAGTTTAACTGAAGCGTATTTAACGTCACATGCTCTTATTTTGTCATAACCGGGGCTCTTCTTATCATTCAAGGTTTGTATGATTCGATGTACCTGAGCCTCACTGGCTTTTTTCAAGAAGATCGATCGGTCAGGTGTACGTTGATAGGTACTTGCTTGTAACAACGGAGCATCGCATGAGTTGGAGATGTTTGTTACACTTGTCTCGAACTCGGCTGCAAATTTATTCTAAATCTACACTAAATCTTTTTAAAAGGATATCTTCAATTGATTTTGTAATTTTACCGCTTATTCTATTTATAATTTGCCAAACCTCCCTTGGATTTCTGAAATTTTTAATAACCTCATTTTTTATGTAACGATTTTTTATATACTGAGCATATTTATTCGTTATATTTTTATATTGATTGTAAAGTAATTTTTTTTCGGCATTATTAATATCCTTACGATATATTTTATATAATTCATCTCGCTTATGACACATATTTGCCAGTCACTGATTGCTCCAGGGACACGATTTACGCTTACTTCCTGTTTGGATTACATTACGACTGCATTTTTTATATGCTTCATTAAATTTATCATTAATATAATTTACAATGTCGGTTGGATCATCATATTTCATAGGCACATTCCAATCTATCGAATTTAGTTCATTTTGTAAGGCGCGGTTATCAATTTGCGTGATACGATTCGGTGTGACAGGAGGTCGTGCAGCACTGTGGTGTGACTGCAGCGCACCGATGAATGCACAACCGGTTATGCAGTGGTCAGCTGGAGCGCTCGCAACTACGGCTACGGCTACGGTATACACATCTAACGAGTTAACATTACGAAATAGAATGTGATCTACACATGATTTGGTAATTTGATTTCCGTATTTTTCTATGCGAGTATAATTTGAAATTCCGTTTTCGAGTCCATACTTACATATGGAATTTAGATAATGAGTAGTTATTGGAGTTCGTTTATTAATGTCTAGGTTCATATCGCCTACAATTACACAATTTCTCGTATGCGGGAATGTAGCCATATTTGACAGCTCCCTAATGAAGTGTTTTTTATTCGAGTCTGGAGGTGGGTACACGGCACAGAGCTCAACATCATTCACGTGTAATGAATTTATTTTACCCGAAATACATTCAAACTCTTTCGTTATTACATTGTTTCTTGAGAAGCTAATACTATAGTGAACATAGAGTAAGACTCTGCCACTCTTCTTATGAGTTCTTAGTTCGGAATATAACGTATAATTGTGGAGTTGAAACATATCTATACAATCACTATGTATATTAGCCTCTGTTATTACTATTAAATGAATTAGTAAAGTTGAGTCGTAAACTGTTTGTTCTAAAATACTCGTAGCAAAGTTTTTACGAATTGAAGCTATGTTTACATGAAAAAGCAATAATGTGTTACTATTAGAGGGAATTTTATCTGTAAATTCATTCCAGTTATTACAATTGATTTCAATTAAATTTGGATTAACCTGATCCATAAACAACAATGCAGAGTAGGTACATGTGAGACACTGTTTGCAAGAAAAAAATTAACAGGGACTTAAATAATTAGAGTCAACTCACAGGAGTCCTGATGAAGTTCAGCTGGTGACTTGTAACACTTTCTCGATATCTTGCACTGAACAAATATTAATAATTTTACCTTTATCATATTTACGCACTAGTACACTTCCATTTTTGCACCAAATATACTTATGGGATTCTCTTAGTTCTTCTTTTGCTTTCCTCAGCAGGAATGCATTCGCAGGCGTAAGTGATTCTCGCACATATATTTTCGCCTCATAGTCTAGGTCGATGTCAGCACCTATCAGCCTAGCTGCTTTAGAAGCCTCCAACCACTGCTCTTGGACTCCATCACGCATGGTGACCGTGATAACCGATGATTCAGGCCGTTTAGAGTCGTGTCGGACCTTCTTCTTCTTTCTAAAGGCTTTCATAATGTCGCCTTGGTTCATTTTTAGTGCGACAGCGACTGACTTGGCGATGTTTTCTGTATTTTCTTGTTCTGTCTCTTTCACCCCACATATCTCTAATTGATTTAGGTATCATATTATTCAGTTGAACTTGGTTTATTTTGCCTTCAAGTACTTCGCATCTGGTGGTGACGATTTTAAGGTTATTTTTGAGGTCAGTACATATATTATCCAATATTTTTTTTTCCTTATCGTAGGTCCTCATTTTTGCTTCATATTCGTCAATTTTATCGACGTAACACTTTAAGGATCTTTGTAATTCTTCTCTAACAATGGTATTCACCTCCTTACGTATGCATGTCAAAATCTCCTGTATCTGTGTCGGCTCCGTATCTGTATTTTCCTCAAGTTCTTCTTCCTCATCTGGTACTATGAATGAGGTTCGTTTGGGCTTGGTTGCTCCTGTACAGCTTTTGCAACTCCAGTCGACGGCGTCCGTTGACGACAATACTGTAAGCTGGTCAACTGAGATGGCCGCACACGTCGCATGCAACCACCTATTGCATTTCGAGCACTGCAATCCTGGGATTTTTTTATTTATAAGCTTTGTACATTTAATGCACTTCACCATTGTATGATACAATTATAGATGCGGGTGGATGAAAGTTGCACGGGCACATGCAGCGCGGTGACAGTGTCCGATCGTATGCGCAGCGCAGGCGCGACTGGATTTCTACGCCGAATTAAAAAAATCGGCCAAGTGCGAGTCGGACTCGCGCACGAAGGGTTCCGTACCATTATCTATAAAAACGGCAAAAAAAATCCCGTTTGTTGTGTGGGAGCCCCCTTAAATATTTATTTTATTCTATTTTTTAGTATTTGTTGTTATAGCGGCAACAGAAATGCATCATCTGTGAAAATTTAAACTGTCTAACTATCACGGTTCATGAGATACAGCCTGGTGACAGACGGACGGACGGACGGACAGCGGAGACTCAGTAATAGGGTTCCGTTTTACCCTTTGGGTACGGAACCCTAAAAATACCTATAAGAGATATATAAAACGACAACAAGTGGTGCAAAGTAACAATAGCATTAAAAACAAATTAAAAGATATATTGTTACAACCTGTGAAACCAAATTATCTTCCACCTTGTATAAGCATATCATTACAGGCAGTATTTTTATCAGTGCTCACCTAGTCATGAACTGCACGGTAGGGAAAAAAATTGTGACGATTCCAAACAAATGTAGCCATTTTTACGGAATAAAAAGATTTTGACTTTGACATTACAAGCTGCTTGACATTCCTGTAGGTAAAACGGAACCCTATTACTGAGACTCCGCTGTCGTACATATATCTACGAGTAAAACAATCTACGTTTAATATTAAATGTACATGTAGGTATTAAAGTATATGAAATTGAATACAACAGTTTTCATAAAGGGTTTACTCGATATTCTCAAGAAGGTTGGTAAAATATTTATAAATTAATAATAGTTTGTTTTAATATTTTCAACCTAAGAACATCTGAAAAGATACGATAGCAGGTATTATAAACTGACTAAATAACATTAAGAAGTGAAAAATTGGAAGATGAAAGTGTGAGGAGTACGTACATACGTCTACACACTAAAGGTGTTGCGAACGCGAGTCCGACTCAGATCTACATCTGACGAACGTTAGAAAGTTCTCTGACGAACGTTACAAAGTTCTGAAAGAAAGCGTGGTAGATAGTGCGAACAAAGCATGTGGATGCACATCTACATGCTTCTTTCGCACTCGTATACAATGAAGTGAATATTTTAGGGAAATGTATGATTATTTCCAAGACACTGACACTTTGAATGACTCTGTGACTAACTCGGCAATACCAGCGTACTAAAAATAAAAATGGAAAGAAATCAATATGGTTACAGACATTTTGCCCAGACATGGAGAGATAGTGTCTGCTCCGTGCGATCCACTTATGAGGATTGTACAGCGTGTGTGCACCTTGTCGCCCTGGTTTGACATCAATGTTGGTGTAAAACAGGGCCGCGTGCTGTAGCTCGACCTTTCATCATGTATCTGGATAGTTGTCTTCAGAGAATAAGATATATAAATGTGGGATTGCAAATGGGTGACTCAGTGGTGAACTGTCTACTTTTTGCAGACGATGCGTCAAAGTAGTTTTTTTTTACAGAGCATCGGGAGACATACAAGCATACGATGTAAACCAAAACCCACCTGATGTAAACCAATTTTGGTTACCGTAGCCAATGAATGCTTGTGATATATTAAGTATCACTCGCGCGATGTCACCTCAGCTGCTAATACAGCATCTCCTTGGGAGCTTATTGCCGAACTCAATCACATGCAGAAACGCAACAACCCTCCAGAGAATGGTTATTTGGCTGAGGTTTTCTGTGCGGTGGAGTGGTCGCCAGACGGCCTGCTTTGTTGTGCCCTACCTGTCTTCAAAACACCCAACCAAGACAAAAAGACATGTTCATGCACACAAATGTTTGTGCGTCGGTGACAACGTCGCGTTTTTAACCGCTGCGCCACCGAGCTTGTTAGAAAATGCGATATGCAATAAATGCGGTCACGATGCAAGCATTGTACAAAATTTGTGGCCTTACGCTTGCTGGCCGCATACGCAGTGATGATGTAAGAAAGACAGTTGGTCTGACACCTCAGCAACGTCGAATGCAAAGCCGTACCTTTCAAATCGGGAGAAAAATTATTTACCATCGTCGAAGCTTGAATAAACTGGTGGACTATAACTTTCAACGATCTCAAAGTTACTATATCTCCCGATGTGTAATCCCCTGTATGTGTTTATACTTATTACGTATTTATATATTATTAAACACTTACTACAATATAAAATAAATCAGGATCGGCAACGCATGAGTGACACCCCTGGTGTTGCAAATGCCCATGGTCTACGGTGACTGATTACCATTAGGCAGGCCGTATGCTTGTTTGCAACCTTAGTGGTATTAAATAACCAGTTAAGGAACTTAAATTTCTGTGAGAAACATTATTAAGCTCTATGTAAGTAACTTAATGCAGTCAATATGGTATAAAAATAGGTCGTTTTTTAGGGTTCCGTACCCAAAGGGTAAAACGGAACCCTATTACTGAGACTTCGCTGTCCGTCCGTCCGTCCGTCTGTCACCAGGCTGTATCTCACGAACCGTGATAGTTAGACAGTTGAAATTTTCACAGATTATGTATTTCTGTTGCCGCTATAACAACAAATACTAAAAAATGGAATAACATAAATATTTAAGGGGGCTCCCATACAACAAACGTGATTTTTTTGCTCGTTTTTGCTCGATATTGATAATGGCAACAGGTAGACGCTTGAAATATTCACAGAATATTTAGTTGTATATTCACTTTAAGAATAAATAATTAAATTAAAATAAAACAAATATTTAAGGGGGGCTCCCATACAACAAACGTGATTTTTTTGCCGTTTTTAGGGTTCCGTACCCAAAGGGTAAAACGGAACCCTATTACTGAGGCTCCGCTGTCCGTCCGTCCGTCCGTCCGTCCGTCCGTCCGTCCGTCCGTCCGTCCGTCCGTCCGTCCGTCTGTCACCAGCCTGTATCTCATGAACGGTGATAGTTAGACAGTTGAAATTTTCACAGATGATGTATTTCTGTTGCCGCTATAACAACAAATACTAAAAAATAGAATAAAATAAATATTTAAGGGGGCTCCCATACAACAAACGTGATTTTTTTGCCGTTTTTATAGATAATGGTACGGAACCCTTCGTGCGCGAGTCCGACTCGCACGTGGCCGATTTTTATAGATACGGTACGGAACCCTTCGTGCGCGAGTCCGACTTGCACTTGACCGATTTTTTTTTTTTAATAACAACCGATGGGGAAAAATAAGTAGACAAAAGGACCCCAAATTATTTTTGTCCACAACTTATTCCCCCGCAATAAATAAAAATTGAGAAAATAACTGAATAATACTACCGAATAGGCCTTAAAATGTCAACCCGGAGGTTTTCAGGGTCCCGTGACTGATCACGATCCCGTCGTCAGATTTCCCAAATTCCTCTTACCCCTTCCTCTAATTAACCCCCAGGCTGTTCATCCAGCATTCTTTGCAAAAATCCATCAGAATTGGATGAAACAGTGGACTCGGAATTTTTGGGGTCGCTGATTACGATCCCGACTTCAAAATTCATCCTATTTCAGCCTGATCGGTTGTTGTTCAAAAAATTTTAAGTAATAAATACCGTATTGACTCCACTATATAGTTACATATGGATCATAAATAATAGGGATAATAGGAACCGAAACAGAGAGGAATAGCGACGTGGTCTATTCACCGGCTGCTCATCTCCCTCTTATCAAAGAATCTTAACAAGTCGTCGTAGCTCTGAACGTACGGTTCTCCGCAATGGTTCTGCGCAGTGCATTAACTGTGTCTTATTTGTTTAGTTACAGATTACCGTCAGAAAAGGGTGAAAATGTTAGCAGCTTTTCGCCGTTTTTATAATGTTCACAACCCGAATATTTTAGCCGGAGGATATTTTAAAAATACAATTTTGTTTGAAATTTAAAATAAAAGTATCTTTATTTTGCAATAGAATAGTTAAAACTAACTAAAAATATATTTGTGCTCTGTAGCAAATCTATGCACTACGCAGGGGTCTACTGCCTAACTCAGCTACATTATCGGGTAGCATATGCGGGCGCGTTATGCGCAGCGGTAGAGCCGCTGTGCATAACTAGATAGATCTTCCATTTTGTGCTGGTTGTCTATTGATTTCGAAGTTTCTTATTCTAGCACGTATATTATTTTCCATTTCCAGTTGTTGACACCAGAGTGAACAAAGTATACGCTGCTCGCATAATCTGTAAAAAAAAAAAAAAAAATATTAATGGTTTTTTATACAGCATCAGCAGGCGTACGGTCCACCTGATGCAAAGTAGTTACTGTTTGCGATACATTAAGCTAACACACTAACAACAACTAGGAGTGCGTGTGAGTAGGTTCATGATGACTCTGTAAATATAACGGTATGGCCTTATAGTCCGTTAATGTATATGTTCGTGTGTGTAGCTTGCGTAATATCACACTTTTTAAAGCTCTGCTCCACGCTTCCGGTTTTTCAACGGAGTGTATGACGGAATTTAATAACTTCTGAAGGACTATAAGTATTAGATTTCGGCCCGCTTTCAGATGCTCCACCGTGATTCCGTCTTTCCGATTATAAGCTGTTTGTTAGCCATACGAATTTCGTACAGACTGATGCTTCGGATATTTTTGGCGTAGTGGAGATCCGCGGGAAGCGCCGCGACGGCAACGTTTAAAAATCAGTCCCATATTATTTAATTTTTAAAACTAGCCAAGATAGTGATCGCTTTAAAATAACTTAGCACCATATTTCCTACCTCATAACTTTTAGAACTCTGTATTTTAATTGAGTGTACGCGGAATATAACCAGTACTGTGAATGAATTTAGTAATTGTGGTGTCGTAGCTTTTAGTGGCTGTGACAGTGCAGGGTTCGTGAACTTGAAACTGTTGTATTATTACCGTCAAGTTCACTGATAATTTACTATATATATATTTAGTCCTAAAGTGATCCTTAGTTTCGTCGCTACTTATTGTTGCTCGGTGGCACTGGGCCACTTTAGAGATCGATTCTGAGCCGGACCGGATATCCTTTTTCGGACTTATAATTCATTTTGTAACAAGTTTGGCATCCCACATCCCACATCAACTCTTTCTCATTCCACTGAAGGGATACGGGTCTCCCTTCAAAAGAAGGGGTTAAGAGCATACTCCACCACGCTGGCGTTGGCCAGTATTTTCCGCAGCCCGAGGGCCACTGACTTAGCTCTTAGCTTAACGAGTGTCATCTATCGATAACAGCCGGCACCGACAGCTTAACCTGCCCTCCAAACCACGGAGAAACTCGAGACAGACAAACCCATCCATATAGTGGTTACGGTCGATCTTCCTTAACCTGCGTGTTTAGTTTGAATGACACGCACAACGAGGTCGTCGAGCTCTCAGCTTGGCAGAAGCGAGGACCATTTAAGCTTTCTTTTTTATCGTTAAAAACTATATAAAAATAAAAAATATGTATATTTAAACGTTTTAAACGTTGCCCCATGTTATAGTAGAAAATGAAGGTACTTGATCCTTATTATAACGCACTTTCCTTCCAAACTTTTTTAACAGAAATGGCCGCAATGTTATTTTAAAAAGAATGAAAAAAAGTCGATACTAACTTTTATTTTAACAATTGATATTCAGTAATATAGTGAATTTTGTATTTTACATACGTATACATATATTTATGTAATGATAAATAAATAAAAATTACAAATCAAATTTACTCACCTGGATTGAAGTGTTGATAGAGAGAGGTACGACAACTGCTACGCAAGTTTTCAGCGGTTGTGTCCAGCGAGTCATAGCGATGACAAGGTTGCTACGGAAAGATGGTGACAGTAAGACCCAGTCACTGTTAAACGCCGACTGACACACAGACTCGTGCTGGAGCAACAAACGATATATACAAATTGTAAATTCTCTGCGAGTGGCAAACGCGCCTAAAATAAGTTTCTTCTATGCGCATCTCTTGTGAATGCATCATCTTGATAGGTTTCAGATCTCCGGGAAGACTAAGGTCCAATATCCACTTCTTGTACGGTGGAAGGGTGATTTTGTATCTTTATATAGTAATTTGTATATAATATATATTTACTGTATACCGGCGGAATTTTATAATACTATTTGACAAGCTAACACGGCCGTCGGAGAGGAGATGGTGGTGGCAAGAGCATTGCCTATTAAAGGCCTATGCACTTCATTCCGAATCTCTGCCCTTTTGAGAACTTAAGTTGTTTAGTTTTATTTTTATTGAATTTGTATTTAATTCATAAAAGAATATCTGTTGCATTTAAATTTCATTTCATGTTATTAAGAAATAATTATTTCGGTTTTAATTATCCTGTTTTTTCTAGTGGTGTCTCCTCGATTGCCAAAATCAGAACTAGCGATACTAAATTCAATCCTCATCCTATTCGCTTAGTAGGTAGTCCATAAAATAGTGTAATTCGAGAGAAAATGTAAAATGGTTACGTACATAAATTGTAATAAAAAAAAAACCCGAAAATCAAATGTTGCACATTTTAAAAAAGAAAAATCTTATATGTTTCATGTGAAATAAGTTTCACTCGAAAATCTCACACCATGAAGGTTTAATGTCAATTCAAAGTATCTATTACTATAAAACGGCAATTTCGTACTTTAACCCCTATTATATCTTTCAAATAACAAGATATCCACTTTAGTGGCTTATAATGTTAATAGTCTTAACAATTTACATTGTAAACGACAAACTAAAACTAATTTTATCTATTAACTGCAGATTTAAACTGCTCAATGAGACAAAAGTAAAGCAAAACTTAAATTTTGTACACCACAATATTCAAGGCTTTCCTGGCTGTGAAAATATAGTACAATTGTTTTTGGAAAAACACAACATTGATATTTTGTTTGACTGAGCATTGGTTAAAAAAGAGTGAAATGTCATTTATTATTAGTAATTATAAAATAGTCAGTTGCTTTAACAGAGAGTCTTCAATAAGAGTTCAATAATTGTTAAAAAGAACATTTGGATATTGTTAGGCTCTCTATTGACTGCACTATCACTATATATAATTATATATAGCACTATATATAATTATATAATTCTCTACTTCAGCACATGACACCTTCATGTGCTGAATTAGAGAATTATATAATTTTTTGTTTATATAAACCTCCAAATGGCGATTATTTGTAATTTGAGCAAGTAATGGAGGATATTTTAAGAAAGGTCTTCAAAAGCAAAAAAGACATAATCGTCTGCGGTGATTTTAACATTGATAAAGTAGAAACACAAACAAGTATTAGATCTTTAAATTTATTTAAAGCCTTTGATCTAGAAAATCTATTACTGGAGCCTACGCGTATAACGATCACGTCTGCAACTTATCTAAATAATGTTTTTTTTGTAATTATGATCATACAAATAAACTTGCAACTTGCCTTCAGATCATTGCGGTCAATTAATAGTTTATCAAGGTTCATATGATACATATTTAAGAAGTCATCTCTTGTACAGACCAATGACCAGAAGCAAATCTATTAGATACAATAATGTATTGGAGGACAGGGTGCAATTGTTGGATTACACTGTAGATGATCCTAATTGTATTTATACCAATCTGTTTTAGACGTTTATCAAATTTGTCACGTATTTTTAATAGACGTGTAGATATGGGTGTGTGTGTCGAGACTTGATGAAATTTAGTAAACTTGTTCCTTTATTCATTTCTGGGGAAAAGAGCGAGATGGGAAATTACAGATCCATATCTATACTGCCAGTTTTGAATAAAATATTCGAAAGAATAAATTTTGATCTCTTGCAACTCTTTTTAAGACCAATGAAATCTTTTATGATGCACAATACGGTTTTACAACTTGTAAATCTACTAGAGATGCAGAGGTGGCATTGGTTAAGTATATCCCTAACGCATGGGAGAGATCGCAGGGTGTGTTAAAATGAATGCTAATAATTACCTCATACTCCACAAGGCTTCCAAAATAACAATATAGAAAAATTTCAAATTGAAATATTAAAAACAGAGTTATCAGAAACGTAAACTGTACTGAGAGCACGGATGTCTGAAAGGAAACCAAACGGAATGATTAAATTATTTATAATATATGTACATATATATAAAATCTAAAATTTCAATCCTCCATTAGAATTAAAAGCTTACTAGACCGACAATCTAGTGGCAGTGTATTCAAACCCCACCTAGTCAGTACTACTTAAATTTTAAAATTATATATAAATACGGTCACAATCAATAATAAAACTATATTGATATAGAATTGAACAAGGTGTATTTATTTTAGCGTATCACACTCAGTAAGTGTACTAAATAAGTGTATATTCAAAACTGCTAATTTAGATAACTATTATATCTTCACAATGCAGCAATGGCAATATTGTCATAAAAAAAAGTTTCAATAAAAGAAAAATATGACTCCTCTTCGCAATTTTACGGGCTAAATCATTCTCGATACGGGCTGTGCAACTCTGGAAAGCCACGAATTTAAGTTTCAATGAATTATATCATTTTTTTAGTAATGATTGCCATTACGATATCCGTAAAGATAGTTAAATAAAAACAGTGGCGACTCCTAATATAAGTATTTATGCATAGGGCGCATTGATAGTTTTGCATAATTCATTAGCAAAATAAGTTGAGAGAAACATAATAATTTTATTGTTTTTAAAAATAATCTTCTTTAGGTACATTTTACAATTCAATCCAACCGATTCTGTTTTGAAACACGAAGACTTTATTGCACGGCATATTTTTCACGTGTTCGTAGTCATCTCTTCTTTTGACTGTGAAATGTTAAACCATGTAACAAATCATTGATTTTACAGAAATTACATTACAGAATGCTAGGTCCTGACTACTGTGTGCAGTACGGATTACGAGCTGTTTCGGGTGCCAAACGTTAGTTTCTTTTGTATACCGTGTGAGAAGAAGCATCGTCATAGTGCAAGTGGATGCAACTTCTTGATTGTTTTTTAAGCATGTTGTAAACAAAATGGTGGTGTTTCTCGCCTACCTCAATTTTATTATTCTGTTCTCGTTTTCAAACACCCATTCACAAGACTGCTACACAAGAACATCTTAAGCAGCATTGAAATGTTCATGCTTGTACAAACACGATGTATTTAACGTAATTAATGATAATGTGCATACATTTTGCTATGTTTTCCTCCGTAATCGCAGTTGAAGTAGATCTTTCCATCGCATCAACCCTTACTCATCCCACTGGAGGGATACGGGTCTCCCTTCAACCGAAGGGTATACTCCACTTCGCTGCTTAAATGCGGATTGGCCAGTGTTTTCAAGCCGCCCGAGGGCCACTAACTTAGCTTAACGACTGTCATCTATCGACAGCCGGAGCCGACGGCTTAACGTGCTCTCCGAAGCGCGGAGAAACTCCAGGTAGATTTTTTTATACAACGTCAGGAGACCTACAAGCATACGGCCCACCTAATGTAAAGCAGTTACCGTAGCCTATTATCCCTTGTAATACATGAAGTATTACTCGCGCAATGCCTCCTCTGCTGCTAATACAGCAACTCCTTAGGAGCTTACACGCAGCAACACAACAACCCTCTAGGGAGTTGTTATTTGGCGGCGGTTTTCTGTGAGGTGGAGGTACTTTCTCAGCCGGGCTGCTTTGATGCGCCCTACCTCTCTTAGCCCTACCAAACTCAAGGTTCCAACGTCTCATGACATCCAGTTGAAGTGATTCCTTCCAAAAAGTATATTAAGATGAATAAATGATGCTTGCGAAGAAAGAGATATATATAAGAAACATAAATCTTTTCTTTATAATTCTATTTTCTCTATGAACGACAACCTTGAATTTACAATAAAAAATATTTTATTGTACATTGAAGGTTGTCGTTCGTAGACGTATGCGTACACAAATGATTTTCCGCCATTTTTCTAAATAAGTAGCAATAGGCTATTTGACACTATTAAAAATATGCTACGAAATGTGGTGATTCTATTAGGTAATAGCATAAAAAAACATATTTATCTCTGTTTTATGCAAAAATATTTATAGATTTTTCAAAATAAACAAAATAAATTCAAATTATTTTTGAAATTAATTCAGCGACATGAACGTTCTGTGATTGGCTACGCCTCGCGTGACGTCACACGCTAGTAAACATTGTTTATTGTTATACGCTGTATGTGATTCTATCATTTTTGTCGTATTTTCTTCGTTTCTTGTGCTATTTTTACAAGAATTTTTGAAGATTCCGCAAGACATTAATGTCTAGTAATAAAAATAAAAGTGTTTGCTATCAAAATGGACGAGAATTTTGTACGAGCCGACAATAGAAATCTACCTACGATAGACGCAATTATGGTTGCACTTTTCTTCAAAAATAATACTGATTATTATGCTGCAGAGCTGAAAAATATAAAAACTGCTGTGTAAGTATCTACTTATTTATTTATAATGATATTTTTTATATAAATTTGCGTCGCGGTTCCACAAAATATTTAGGTTATGTCTATTAATACCTTTCAAAATTTGTTGTAAAACTATTCTGACCTCAGTTTTTCTTTTGTGCTACAGATCTTCCAGAGAATCCTATGGTGATGACGCTGTTGGCTATGTACAATCCGTCAAAATAATCTTCGAACTAAAGCCCATTTTGTACTTAATTAATTGTATCTTTTTCCATCTGAAATGTAATAATCGAAGCTAGGTAAAACCAGTTTTTGCTATCAAGTTGATGGAAACAACATATTTTAATCAAATGGTTTTAGGTTATGTATATGTAGGTACTATATTTATTTCGTTTTACAAAAATCAATTTTTACTTATTTCCTATTACTATTCGAATCAAATATTACTGGCATACTTACATCAAAGTGATCTTCACACATGAAAACATTTGTATGAGATAAAATGCTGTTTGGGTCTCTTCGAGCTAACTGTAACCACTTATTACGTCTCTTAGGGTTCGTTGGAACAGAAATAAACACTTTTTGTGGAGTTTTTATAGAAGTATTTGTACATTGTGGCACAATACACCATTTATACACCATTTTTTTTAGTAAATTGATAAGAAAAATATTAGAAACACGCTGAATGTACACTTCGGTACACTCGTTTACTTGTCTGTGACGTCACGCAGATCATATGCACCCGCCATTAAAAAAACAGCGTTTTTAGCGCGAATATTGTAGTTTAAATTTCAACACAATATTTTACGTAAAATACTGCAAATTTCGCAGAAATATGCATGTGGTGTATTCATCATATACCAACGAATAATTGAAAACAATTTTTCAAAATCAGTCAAATAGCCTATTGCTATTTATTGTATATAAAATATAATATTCGAAATTCAAAGAGTTGCGAGCAGTCAGAAGCAAAATTGTCATTGTCCCTATTTGCTTAAAAGGAGACCCCGATCGCATTTGTGTAAAAAAGGTACTGAAACATTTTCATTTCAATATGAGCGTCAAATATTGGTACCAATTATGATTCATCTTCTCACTGGACCCAACCCAGTAGTTCACTACTGAGATCCAGACAATGAAGATGTAGAAGATCAAAGTTACAAGAAGACCATGTCGAAGGAACCACTACTTGAACAATGTTACACTGTATACATTATTTATTTCTGTAATATACTTTTATGTGAGTGTAGATCGTATGGCATTTTAATAACCTCTTTTAGGTGACAGTATCACAGACTACTATTATAAGAGAAAAATGACGGTTAGGAACTCCAAACTGATTCCTTTGTGGCCACAGATACTAAGAAAGTATTTCATTATTTACTAAAGATTGGGTGCAACATCGAATTTATATAAATCTATTTACATTACTCATGTTGAATATTACGGAGCAGGATGCCAACGTAGTTGTTAAGATTTGAAACGATATAGCCAAATTGAACACGGAGTTTACTTCCTTAGTAAACCTGAAACATACGCAAAGAAAGAAACAATGGTAAAATCAATTTAATTGTTTATCCATTTATTTTGTGACAAAGTAATTGTAGTTGTAATTGTCAAGCGACAAATACATGGACTCCAGCCAGAGGATTAATATGTATATATATTACCAACTTCTTCTCTTCTTTCTAGTGTTATACCGTGTACTATTTAATTAAAATTGGTGGGATCCGCTACATGATAATTAATTTCCAACTAATTTAATAAAAGTAAAAAGGATTTAATCGAAATAAAAATACCGATTTCGCATGCCAGCAAAGTACCCCTTCATATCATCAATACCAGACTGCAGGCTTTTCTGATTTCTTAAATAACTATGGAGCAAGCAGGATTCGTCAAAGGTCGCGGAATAAGAGAGCAGATTTTAATTCTTCGACAAATAATCGAAATGTCTAGAGAGTTCAACATCACACTTTATATATAATTTGTAAAACTGACATTGTGAAATGCCACAAGCTATGGGGCGTACTCATCTATACGGGAGTACCTATTCACCTAGTTCGTCTTATACGCCGACTATACGAGGACGTAAACTGCTATTGTCCGCATAGATGACGTCGACTCGAATAGTTTCCGGACACGGGCTGGGGTCCGGCAGGGATGCATTCTTTCATAGTTCTAGATGAATTTGACAAGGGTATTTCAGTGGGAGGCCAGAAGACATCCAACTTAAGATACGCCGGCGACACAACTCTTCTCGTCCAAACAAGGGGGACATGAAAGAGTTGTTGACACGCCTAGAAACAACAGGCCTCTTCTTCAGACTAATGATCAACAAAGCCAAAATCAAGATGATGATTGTGGACCGAGCTGAACTAAATCAACCGGCTATACCTATGATTAGCAACTGTGAAGTTGTTAAAAGCGATGTGTACCTCGGCTCTACAATAACACAAACACACTGGGGGATGCGAAAATGAAATCCGAAGGAGATGTTCCATCATAAGAACTGCCGTGGAGAAACTGAATAGTCTGGACCACGGCCATATCACCAAAAACTACGAAGTCCGCTTGATGGGAAGCATAGGCTTCCCTATATTTCTGTATGGCGCACATACAGTTCGCCAAATAGACCGACTCAGCATTAATACACTCGAAATGTGGTGCTGGCGACGACTGCTACGGATCCCTTGGACATCGTTTCGGGTGAATATCTCGATCCTGGAAGAGCTACAAATTAAGGAGAGATTATCGTCGACAGTGCAAACACGAATTCTTAAATATTTCGGACACATTCCTCGAAGCCAAAACTCCATGGAACGACTCGTTGTCCAGGGACAAGTGGAGGGCAAACGGTCACGAGGTCGTTCACTTATGCGCTGAACAGATTTGATAAAAGCTGCAACGGTTAACACCATTGTCCAATTTTTCAGTTACGCTGAAGACCGCTACAAGTGCAAAGGCGGCATTGTGAAAAGAAGATGCATCGTCGTGAGACCACGACCACTCTGTCAAGAGTGACCGACTACGAAAGAAGAAAAATACCGGTACCGGCCACTTGTAGATTTGTACCGGTCGAGGTGTGAGACCCAATTAGTCAAACCTAAGTGTCCAACCTCGCTTAAGACAGGTAAGCGGGGTCGCCAGACGTGCTGTTGCGTCAGCAGTTTACTTCATTACACATTTTAAAAACATGAATAAAAGTATTATGTTTAACGGTACGGTGAGTCGGCAATCTTCTATTGTGACGGTTCCATAACACAACAAGTGAACAACAAGTCACTTTGTAGCTCAAAGGCGTGCCACCCAATAACGTTCCTTTCTACATTCGACAAAATTTAAGAACGTGTAATACTGAAGTGATGTTCGGAGATGTGGTGAGAGTGATGCAGATCACTTCCGGGATCTCCGAACACCAGCATAGATTTTTGAACACTACCAGTTCTCCCTAGATCAATCCACGGTAACAGCACCGCAGGAAACCGTGAGCACGGCTAATAATTCCGTATATACGTATAATATCCCAATAAGCAGTTCCACAACACTGTTAAGGATAGGCTCCTTTACTTAGTGGTAACGTGATCTTACGTCTTGTTTTACAAATGTGTATAAACTTGACGTAGCTGCTTTACATTGTGATGGTAAGCGAACACCAGACGAGTGATATGAAAAAATAAATAATTATTTATGCTTATTAACTTTCATCCGGAACTTCTAGCAGAATTGTTTTAGCTTGCACATTGAATTTTTCATCATCGTAATCATGATCAGTTTGTCTACTTACTGCTGGGTACAGAATTTGTTTATCGTTTCCACCATAAGCGTTCAGCTTTCCGCATCCAACCGTTTCCTGCAGACCGATGGTACCATCGGTCGATACGACGAATGCTTTGGCATATCAAATATGCCATCTGACGGGCATTCTCCTGTTACATAAGGGGAAAAATATAATATGAATGACCCTCAAAGTCAAACGGGAAAGGCCCACTACTCATTCCCACCAATGTGTCTTCTGTGCAGCCAGAATTAACAGTCGCGAAAACCGTAATGAACAGTAAAGTTCATTGCTGTCCCAGAGGTTAAACTACAGCTCCCTTGGAACTCACAATGAATTTAATCCGAAGAAATTTGTAGGAGTAGAAAGTTTTTGAATTGACTTTCTTGAAAGTGAGAGTCAGTAATATGAAAAATAAGGTATTAAAAAACCTCAAAGGGATGGCTAGTCAAGTGAAGCTCAACTACCATGCACTACGGTTTATCAAATATCTAACACTATTGGGACCTAAACTGTGAGTTGTTACCTAACACATCGATTCCAATAATATAGATTGCAAAACCGCCTAAACGCCTGGTAATTCTCCCCTGTTGCCAACAAATTAGAATAGTATACTACACGGGATGTGACATGCAAGGCATTTAACATATCGTCCCACTCCCGATGAGAGAGATCGCACTCCCAGAGAACATTATGTGATGTTTGCTCGAATTCATGATTTGTCGTAGAACACTCACGTAAAGGCGATGACACAAGTCGAAACGAAAAGAGCTTAGCCCTAAATATTCCATGCCCAGTTAAAAATTGCACAACGGGATGGTCGACTTCTAACCATTCTTTATTTAATCTGTCTCGAACTTATTGAAAGAACAAGTGGCGTCCTTTAGTAGAAGTTTCCCATCTTTCTTGCCCTTCAGACAGCAATGTTTCAAGTACCTCGTCAATTGGTTTGAACAATCTAAGTATTTTGTCATGATCGCGGTGTTTTAGAAAGTCAGGGTGCATGTTTTTAGAGGTGTAGTACATTGAAGTGCGGTGTTGTATTTCTAAGTCAACTGGTAACACGCTTGCCAGCACTGGTAGTGCCTCGGTGCTCACAGTTCTATACGATTTACATAAAAATATTAAAGCGAGACGCTGACTTTGCAGCAACTTACGAGGCGCGTCACCTATGGTAGCGCAAATCAGCCCATGCATGTTAATCGTACGTAATACGTTCCAAACATGTGGCTGTGTAAATATTTTTTAACGTTTTAAAAATTAAGCCCCACGTCGAGATAGAAATTCGAGTTAACGCGTAAAAGTTATTTTTAGCTTTTCCTCCGACCTGCTTCATATATTCAATGTAATTAAAACCTTTGTCTAACAGGAATCCCAGGTAACACACCGAGTTTTTAACTGCAACTGCAACTTGTAAATCTCTCTGTATTAAGAGCTGATATGTTTTGTGGGGTGCAAAATCGAGACGGTTACGATAGTCCCCGCCTGAAATCAGGCCAAGGCAAATACTGGCTAGTTTTGTATTTGTATTTTTAAAGAAATTGTATTTACTAAGAAAGTCATCGAAACCGATATTCCAAAGATACGACCCTAACACCGAACCTTGAGGACATCCCTGCGTAAGCACAATTGAAATCCCTGGCGCAAGAAGCGAGAAAGAAAGCATAACCTGCCCAATCGACATTTTTAGTTTTATATTGAAAGCCAATATACTGTTATGGGTATAAGTAGTCCACAACCGGAAAGAAAAAAAGAAAGAAAAGGTTTATTTGCACGTTCTTTATAATTTCTCTATAATAGACTAAATCGTAACTTGGATATTCACGCACTTTTATCCTTCAGCTGCAAAAAGAAGGTCCATACAAGGTCTTAACTACCACGAGGCTGAAAACTTCATACACCCGGTGGTTTAAATCTATATATATTATTATCATTACTTGTATTTATCTTCTGTAATTAACACCATCTGTTTAACTATACCGACGCAATTACCTTTTACATACACACACTAACACACATACCTGCACGAAAGCACATAAATCAAGCTCATTTCTCCTATTTTAATTCCAACTTCAACTAATTGAACTTATTTTTGTTAAATCTAAGTAAGATAATGTTTTCACACCATGTCTGGGGAGAGTCTGGTGTACTGAGATACAGGCCCTGCATAGTTCAGTCACCGGTCTCTCATAATCTCAAACATTAATAAATTTAGTTATTTAATAATTTAGTTTAACCCTTCGAAACCCGGGTGGTCGTATACGACCGCGAAATGTACGGGAAAACGTATAATATAACGGGTTCTGAATGCTCAATAAACAAACCACTTGCTTTGTTTGTATACAAGTGTACTTATAGGATTGTGGAGAAAAATAAAGCAATTTTGAATTAATCGACTGGTTCAAATCCAGACGTGAGTATATAATACTAAATTTGTATTTCCGGATTTATGTAATATTTGTAATTCACGTGTTCGGAGGTGATAGAAAACATCGTGCACGTTCAAGAAATTACATTTTGAATAACGCGTGGCTGAGTTCTGGCGCTCTGAGTTGTGTAGGTCTGACGGCAGTCGCTCCATGTTAAAATCAGTATTTTCATTAAATCCTTACCTTCACTTAGGTAGTGGACCCCACCAACCCTAATGGATTAGGACACAGGTTATCGCTAGAAACAAGAACAACCCTAATGTCTGAAGTTGACACCCCACCCCACAAGGGACCTGGTGTGAACATATACATTGAAAGCTGTCTTAACGCCTATAGATCAATTTTGCTGTTTGAATGTTCAGTCAGTTTTTAATAATTTAGAGACAGTTTAACATGATAAACTATAGCGTTATAGTATGTCTGGATATTCTACATACTTATACCTCTTAAGTACCATGAACATGCTCGAGTACGCACTTAAAACTTTAATGAGGTGTCAGTCTACTTATTTGTCTGTCTCCGTAGTTTAGTACACGGATGTAGTGGCATATATTGCTTCCAAAATATATCACAAAAATAAACTTACCATACAATTTGATCATAGCGATGAACATAGTAAATAAAGCGCTCTCTTAGCGTCATGTCGACCAAATCTTTATACACAAAAATCTGTCGTTCTGTCGTCCTAACGACGTCTTCTTTATCAAACATATGTTCTAAATTATATTTTAATATCTTCAACTGTACGGTGGCTTGCGAAAAGTAAATTGCAATTAAAGAGTCCATAATTAAATTAGAGTAACCAAGATAGCCCCCAAAACAAACTCTTGTTACCGCCAATAAGAAGAATCTGCAAATTAATAAGTAATTATTTTATACGGCTGTAACTAGAGATATTTCGATAACCGGAGATGTGTCTTGGTAGTAGTTAGTTGGATAGATATTGTAAGAAAAAAATATGTCATTCAATATTTTCTGAGACGAGGAACGCCAAGACTTACCTACAATGACCAAATTGGTATTGTTTGACCAGAAGGTAATGTATAAAGACCGAGTCCTATGGCGTTCGATCCTTTCTGCCTACTTATATATTATCAAAATATTTTCCGATTTTTTGAGATTTCTGTTCTTAACCTGTCTTAACAAGAACATTTAAAATCATTTACTTATTATTTACTGATCTTCTTTTCTGGTTGTGCTATAATTTTAATCAAGTTTTATTCATTATAGAAATGTCATTTATTATAAATGATTAATAGTGCAAAATAAAGTAATCCAAGTCAAGGCTTAATTAAAGTAGACGTGGTCATATTTAACAAAAATAAGATTAAGCTTCCGATAAAAATAGAAAAATTATACAATGGAATTTATTAATAATCGAAGCATAATTAATAACAATTACAGTACATGTTTGGTAACAGTAATGAAAAACAATAAGTTTTAGTTAACCCTCAGCTTTTACACATCTACAGCAACTCTGTGTATAAGTTTCGTGTCATCTTTAGACTTTAGGTTATATTTAAAATTGTTAATAGATTAAAGCGTTATTTTGCGAAAGTCAAATTTAAATGCGATTTGATCTAACCTGCTTGGTGTGCTTCTGCCAACAATTAGTTCATGCGGCAGATGCGACATGCATAATTTGTAGCATATTATTGTAACGACTAATTTACAGCGCTTGATGATACCCCGTGGAGAGGCGAAACACGGTGCATCTACTAACGGTAGTGTGTGGGTGCCGGCCGGCGCTAAACCGCATGAACTAATTGGTGGCGGAAGCACACAAAGTAGGTTAAAATCTAAAATTCTAAATCAAATCGCATTATATTTCAAATTTAGATAATATATCGATAAAATATTACAATTTTAAAACACTTTAAATAAACAGAACCTCGCTTCTTCGATAAGCTCCTAATTACTTGCAATTTGGTCTAAACTATTTAGTGTGCTTCCGCTACTGATACATCACGAAAACGTATTCTACTTATGCGGCTTATGGCTGCGTTGTTTATTCTAACTGCTGAGAGAATAATAATTATTCAGTCCACTTAATTTATTGAAAAGAAGTATACAGAGTTGGCGAGACGCCAGAGCAATGGAACTTCAAAATTGGCTCCGTCTGGATGTCGTTCTGGGAGTGGTGCCTTGGAAACGAGCCTGCCTTACGTGTTCATTAGCAGCGATCAGTACCAATTGTACCAGTGTCGTGGTATGAGTGTTCAGGATCGTGGCTCTTAGTTAGTCTTCAAAGACTTGTATGGGTGACTCGTGTGTAGTAGTATCACTGAGTTACTGAAAGGATTAGTGCATCCAATAATGTAAGCAAACTTTGTTTACTTTGTAATCTTACATTACTGCGAAGTGCTTCAAGTTTATGAAATTGTTTACCGTCTGAGCGGCTTGGTTTTGCTCAAAAGGGTTCATGGTTCGAGGATTGCCTCCATCTGAGCGGCTTGGTTTTGCGCAACAAAAAGTTATGTACACTGTGTTTGCCAGGGAATCATAACTTGCCCAATTGTTCAAGGACAAGTGAATATAGCTGCAAAAACATCGGGAATGTCATCACACTTTATTACGTATTAAAAGTCTGTTTGTAATCTTCGAAAAGATGATTCAGTTACATTGTCCTCTAGGTTAGATGTTACCCACTGTCGCATTAGTTATCCGTGCGATTCAACAGGCAAACGTGTTGTATGTAGGATGCTACTAGATATTAAGTTAGTAAGTTGTCTAGTAGATTTCATAGTGATGACTTCGACTGCACTGATTCTTTGTTAGCTGGTGTAGGAGGTCACTTGGGTAAGGTAGTCGAAAAAGTTAAATTATGCCTGCAGTCTATTTCAAAATGATGACTTCTACTGCACTGATTCTGTGGTAGCTGGTGTCACATCAGTAAAGTAAATTATGCTTTCAGTCTCGTTGTTCAGACTTCAAATCTGAAGCTGATTTTGGGGTGTTGGACGTTCTTACTGATACTGTTCCACACGCTACAATTCCTAAAAGGGATGTACGTTGGCCTTCGTTACGCTTGTTGACTTCAAATATTTGAAGCAAGTTGATATCGATTCTCTGCCTTTTCGCTGAAAATTGTTCGGCCGATTATCACTTGCTAACTAACGATTCGAAGAATTTTATTTAGCGGAATCATCATTTGCCAACTTTTCGTATAATTTTGTTTTATATCCCAACCTCACAGTTGCCAACTGTTTGTTTAGTCTGCTTTTTATAATGACACTTTTCAAAATGCCAACTTTCAAGTAGCGAATGTTTTAGTTAGCGTAATATTCATTATAATTATAAGAATCTACTTAATATGTAAAAATAAGATGAATATATTATTAAGTACTGCGTCATGTATTAACCCGTCAGATCCTGCAGTTACCGTTATTCAGTATATATGTCGCTAGCGAGTGGTATAATTATGCCAGTCGGATCTCGCTGGGTAACATTGTACTTCCTATATGTATAACGCTTATAGTCACATGTGTAAATACATAAGATAATACTTGCTTGTTGAACTTTCTGAATCAACTCATAAGCAGATAATTATTAAAAATTCTATATTTCTTGCACAATGTATTACATACCTACACATTACATTCTGTAATTTGATCTAACCTACTTTGTGTGCTTCCGCTACCAATTAGTTCATGCGGCCTAGCGCCGGCCAGCACTAGTTGGTGAACTAATTGGTGGACAAAATCCGCATTCTAGTGCTCTCTGTCTTAATAAATTGTAACTTTCTTTGCACATTAACATGACGTTAAATCTTTCACGGTATTGCCGGTGGATGGCGCTATATTTAAAAGAGTATGATGTGTTTTATCGACAGTTCGATGCTGTTTTTAATATGTTACGAAGTCTATTGTGCTTGTGTTCGACATTTGACTGTATGTAATACATTCCAAAAACAACATGGCAGCTCCTAATAGAATGACGCTTTTAATTTTACTTAGTCAAAAACCCTTCATATTCAACATCCTTCGAGCAACTATCGCCCAACACTCAGGAATCTATTAACTGGTAATTACTGGTTGCATGCTAGTCACAAAAATCCCTAACAAATCATCAGTAATCATTTTTCTAGGATCTTTGTATTTGTTTGAAATGTGAGTTGCTATGTTCGCCACTCCATCAATGAGTGAAGGTAGTTGTGTCCTTATACAGAATATCAATTAACAATTGAATTAAAATACAGTATTAGTCCTTACCCTGTCCATGACTCCTTGTCGATAGGCGCATAGATTGGTATAATCAAACTTTCCCCATTTAGCTTCCTGAAGACATTACTTAAGTGCCAAAAAAATACGACAGTTGCCACATTGACAGTCATAACTTTTAGAATCTTTTCCATGTTTATTTTATTCTGGTTTAGATATTCTTCATCTTTAGGTCCATTAGCAGCAAAATATGGTCCTTATTGTATGCAAACAAAATGATTCATTATTTTTTTCAATAATCTGTGTGGCAAGCTAAAGAGAGGTCGTCAATACTTCTATGAGTATTCTATTGTCGTTAGTGGAAAATCTAGTTGGATGTAATCAAGTGACAGAAAATCATGCTCTTTGTACTTTTTGTTGGCGATGACTACCAGAATTTAAATATTTGACTTCTAGTTTAGTAAACGTTTAATGGCGACAGTAACTGGTCACGATTAAGCGGATTGTATGTTTATTCGTCACTTTAGTAATATACATCAAAATAAAATAAAATATGTAAAAAAACATTGTTATTGCAATTAAACTCACCTCTAATAACCTCACGTAGTTTGTCAATTCTGTTACTTCTCAAAAACAACGTGATTGATTTCACAGCGATGTTTATCATAGGTATCTCTATCACTAAAACCTCGAGTAGTGTATTCACATCTAGGGGGTATTCCTATGTAATTATACAAAATATATTTAATTATGCCAAAACATTACATAATACTGACACAGATCGTCTTGTCTTGTCTTGTCTTATTACTAATACTTTTACTTATGATCAAAGAAATATAATAATAAAATCCAATTCATATTTTTGTTACCTTATTCTTCACTGGTGAATACTTGAAACGGTATATTTCTTCTGTTTATTCATTTATTTATTTAGTAACTACAGTCATTACAAGTTATATTGATACATAAACTAATCATTACAAGACATTAATCATACTCACCTATCTAAAATCGAATCAGTTAAATACCTAATCAATTTACGTGATTTTTAATAATATATTAATTAATGTCATATAATATATTAATTATATTTATTTAATGCTGTTAATTAAAAATATACTTAATAAAAAATAATTAAACAAAAATATATCCTATATCTCCTTAATGTTCATTCTTGCGCTTGTACAGATTCCACTTTACAATTTTATTTATTACTTATTTTTACCGACCGGTTTCGCCTTTACGGCATTATCAAGGTATTTTATATAACATATGTTATAATAAATAAAATTGTGAAGTGTAATCTGTACAAGTGCAAGAATTAACGTTAACGAGATGTCGTCGAAATTCCACCAAGCGCCTACAATCAACAATATCAACATACATGTTATATCTCACGTGTTCATCTACTTAATGTACTTCTTCTACTATATACAAATCTTATAGACCCTGTCCTGGGCATCAAAACTTGAGGACAACTCTGTGATACAACACAAACATATAATGCTTAAAGTGAAGCATTTGTTTCCTAAACGCCTAGGCGGTTCAATCTCAACCATACAAGAAACTAATAGAGAAGGGTGCATGTAAGGGTAATAGCCAAAACTCTTCTTGTAAAGCCTGCGAGCAAATTTCCGCTGTACTTTCTCTAACTAAACAGGTCGACCAGAGCGTTGGGTGCATGTGGCCCCACCAAAATCTTTGGAGTTCAAGTCAACCTCACCTGCAAGTTGGTGCGCCTGCAGATCAACAAACGAGACTCTGGTGCGGGCTTTTCCTTTGGGATCGGGAGGTAGGACAGCAGTCGCTCCCGTAAAAGACATAAACGCCAAATCTGAAATTAGTGCAAGTTACAAGAATAGATCCATGAATAGGGCGCCGCCTTTAACCAGTATACAGGCGCCTCGCCCGACCCCTGTGATAAGTGGACAAGGGCTACCGTGCAGTGGACAAGTACGGGAAAAGACACGAGCCAAAAAGAAAATCCGCTTCGTAACCTGGAAGGAGGAAGGGAGCACGAGGGAGCTGGCCGACGTGCTCTCCATGCGAAAGGTCCCCATGGCGTTTCTGCAGAAGACTCGGTGGAAAGGCAGCACATCCCGGTTCATTGGGAAAGGCTACAAGCTGATATACACAGGTGCACCTGGTAGCCATAGTGCTCTTGTAGACATCTTCTTCCTCTCCTCTCTTGGATATTTAGCTGACTGGACTTTTTTTCGGTGTTATTTTTACAAAAGTTATTATATTAAGTTCAAAAAATTTAATTATATTGTCAAATAAGTGGTACGAGTACTAGGCGCCCATAAGCTTCGAGGCTACGCGCAATGCAAACAAACTAACAAGGCTACGCGCGCACAATCCAGGGTGACTTAAGTGTAAGTGAGATAGCTATACTTTCGGTGCATCCGCCCCTAACTCTTATCACTTAAGTTTATTTGGAGATCGTGCTGTGTAACACTATATATTGTCCCCTGTATTCGTATTAGCATAGATACCATTTTTTGAGATCGCAATATGCTTCATAGTCCCTGTAAGCAAGCTAACATTAACAACATTACAGTTCCGCTCCGAACTTAAACCAAATTGAAAATAACGATGTTAACAACACCACATGTCGAAGCCGCAACTGAGGAGATGGACCGTCGCTCCAGACTGAATTCCCTGGAAATACGCAACATCCGATTGCCGTATACAACTCTTTCTCAGGATGACTAGCTGTTTGTACTCACTCAGCTTTTAAGGAGATATCAGCGGGTGTATCTACGACATATTCAATGTTCGCCGTCTTCCATCTAAGTCGGACAATATCACGCTGGTTTACACCCTGCATTCAGCTATTATGAAATGCAAAACACTGAAGGCTTTAAAAGACTACAATAGATGCAATAACAAACTCAACTCACTGTCGTGAGCGGCTCGAACCACCCGATCAACATCGCCAAGCATTTAACAGCACAGGCGCGCCGGCTCTACTACCTAGCCCGTGAGTAGCCCGCTAAAGCGAAAAAAATCAAGTATTGCTGGACCTCCGGCGGCCGAGTACTGCTAAAGCGGGCAGACCACATAAAACTCATCGTGGTAACTAACGAAAGTTAGCTGGCTGGCCTCCAGCCAAAAAACTAGGGCATCCAGACGCATCTCCGTCTTCGTTTGGAATTAGACTTAGCTTTTATGCAAGATATTTTTGTGGCTATTAGAATATATCGAGAATTATTATTTAAAATATTTGTTTGGAAGTATGCATACGTGCAGATACACCTATACACACCTCATAAATTAAATTTTACCTTTTCACACTTACCATATAATCATATTTTTTTGTATACTCTTAATTCGAATCCAATTGTTTCCTTGTGTATTATATACAAACGTATTTCTATAGCCGTCTTACGTGGTTATTCTTTGTTCTTTCTTCTCACATTGATATAGTAGACATATTCTTTGTAAATATATTCTACGACACTGAACCTCACCATTTACATTACAATCATATTTCAATATATACAAATCTTCGTAAAATTGTACACCTATGCTTACACACATACATTCACAGATAATTAAATTCCCTCCTATTGATGGTGCTAGCAAACTGATTGCCCTCACTCTATGTTTCAAAATTTGATAACAGTAATAGACAATTAATAAATAACGTAAGTAATGTTTATGCATATAATGTTTTATTAACTCCCTAAATAATTGTTACAGTCTCTTAAAAGTTTTAAAAAGATAATTATAATTGGCGATATTAATATTGATATTACTACAGAGCTACTAAACCTTGATGCTGAAGATTACCTTAATGTCATAGCTCATCATGGGCTTTTCCCCACTCATACCTTTCCAACTCGTTTCTCATCTTCTACGTGTCTTAATCATGCTATGCTCAAATCACCCCGCTCATACGCTTGTCATTAAATCTTCAGTTACTGATCATAGTTCAGTGCTCTTGTCTGTTGACATAAAGAAACGTGTCTCCGCTCCTCCTCGCACCATCAATAAAGTGGATCATGACAGCCTTTCACAATCTCTTGTACATATGGATTTTCATTTATCCTTAACTAATTTGACTGTGAAGAAGCAACTAACAAATCTATATAAAACCTTCAATCGGTCATCTCTTCGCATGCCGCTGTTACTACTTGTTCACATCGAAGCAAAATTATCACCAATCACTTACATTATGCAACTTAAGTATGAGGTCGGGTAGCTTCCCATCCGCCTTCAAAAAGGCTATAGTTCACCCCATATTCAAAGCCGGTAGCCGAGGCCGTGTCGACGACTACCGCCCCATCGTTTTGTCTGCTCTGTCCAAGATTCTCCAACGACTGGTAAACAAGCGTTTGGTTAGATATCTTGATGATAAGCTTAAACTTTCCTTAATCAAGAGTGACCTGAGTGGACGTAATCACTGTGAGTAGTAGATGGTAATATGGAGTTCCTCAGGGCAGCATTCTAAGTCCTACACTGTTCTTGGTGTATAAAAATGATCTGAGCTCCCTGACATCCCTAATTGCAAATTGGTCTCCTACGCAGACGATACAGCTCTGTTATTCTCAACAAAAGCTGGAAAGAAGCTTTTACTCGTACACAAACTGGGTTCGACACAGTTACAAGCTGGCTGCAACAGAATTTATTGACTCAACGTAGAGAAAACGTGCTATGTCACTTTACTCTATATACATCCTTCTGAAGATTCCGTCCATTACACCATCTCTGTCCATACACATGCTTCTGTACTCACTGTTGCTTGTTCTTGTCCTACCATGAAGAGTAGTATTACTGTTAAATTACTCGGCGTTACATTAGATAATCGACTCACCTTTCATACTCATCTTAAAGTCATTATTGGAAGAGTTCGTAAACTTCCGTTGGTTTTTAAGAAAATTCGTCATGTTGCCGAGCCGCATGTAAACAAAATGATGTATACAGCATTATGTCAATCATTTATTTTATATGCCATCACAACTTGTAGTGGTACAGCCAAAACCCACCTCCTGTGGCACCCACGCGCTCAGAGGGCTCTTCTAAAAGTTTGTTTAAATCTATGGGTATAAACTGGAGCACTTGTTTGTGCGTCATGCCGGGGTATGCTTGTTCGGCCGGGAGGATATTTGTTGTCGCCGATTGCATTATCTTAAAGACACCTGTCGGTATTATGGGTACGAGTGGATCAAGGCGGTCACACCCGGATCTACGCGTGCCTTTACAGGTCTCATAGCGGTGATACAGGCACAACTCGGTTATTCGAGCACCTGCAAAGGGCGACTGACAGAGTCATCCAACAGTATCCCTCCGCGGAGTTAGTGATTTTGGGAGACTTCAATGCCTACCATGCCGAGTAGCTCGGCTCTCGGTGCACTGACTGCTCGGGGAGATCTGCTCATGAATGTGCCTATGGTTTCTCTCAGCTGGTTCATTCTCCCACGAGAATACCAGTTGTAGAGGACCATGCAAACTCTCTACTGGACCTTTTGCTGACCACACGTTCGGATGAGTATAACATCTCAGTGGATGCGCCGCTTGGCTCGTCGGATCATTGTCTCATCCGGACCCAAGTGCCTTGCATCAGACGTGACCCACCTCGGCCTGCTAGAAGTCGTCGCGTATGGTACTATAACTCAGCAGACTGGGATGGATTGCGTGAATTCTACGCATCGTACCCAGGAGGCAGCTGTGCTTTGAATCAGACGACATTGATTTCTGCTCAACCACAGTAGCTGCGGCAATATTGGATGGCATGGAATGCTTCATTCCCAATCGCCTTGTAGCTACTGCGGGAGCTCAAAAGCGGCCGTGGTTTAATCGGCATTGTAAAGAAGCCAATCTTCTTAAGCATGTTGCTTACAATGCTTGGATCACGGCGCGTGCTAATGGGGACCCTAGTGCCTCTGTTTTGAAGCGCAAACTGAATACTGCTGCTGTTGCTAGAGCAAAATTCGATTTCGTCGGCAGAGTTAGCGAGCGGGTTGCGAGATTTCCCTCTGGGAGCCGTGCTTTCTGGTCGCTCGCTAAAGCTGCTGAGGGAAATTTCTGTCAACCGTCCATGCCACCACTGCAAAACCCGGATAGCAGTTTGGCCCATAGCGCTAAGGAGAAAGCCGATTTACTCAGTAATCTCTTTGCATCTAACTCGAATATGAATGACGGGCGAGCAGTGCCATAGGTGGCAGGCCATCCCGTGGTGCGGTAGCTCAATGCCGGAAATCTCCATTACCCAGCGGGATGTCCGGGGGGCCTTATTATCTCTCTCGACATTCATAAATCGAGGGGTCCGGATGGTATACCGGCAGTGGTGCTGAAGCTGTGTGCTCCTGAGCTGTGTTCTGTACTAACGCGTCGTTTCGTGCTTTCCTACTTCACTGGGTAAGTCTCGACTTTATGGAAGACCGCCAATGTGTACCCGGTGCCGGACTTGACTTGACTTGACATCCGGTGCCCAAAAAGGGCGATAGATCAGGCCCATCGAATTACAGGCCTATCGCCATAACCTCCCTTCTCTCTAAGGTGATGGAGCGTGTGCTAAACACGACTCCTAGGATACCTAGAGGATCACGACTTGATTAGCGACCGTCAATACGGTTTCCGCCAAAGTCGCTCAACTGGTGAGCAGTGTATCTTACACACCGCTGGGCTTTGGCGATAGAGAGTCAAGGTGAGGCATTGGCTGTCAGCCTAGATATGGCGAAGGCGTTCGATCGGGTCTGGACCGGGGTCTTCTATCGAAGTTACCATCATCGGGCTGCCCAAGGGTTTGTGCAAATGGGTTGCCAGCTTTTTATCCAACAGATGCATAAAAGCCGTGATTGACGGTGGATGCTACGATAGTACCAGTGATATGCAATATCGAAATGACCTGGAGGAGAAGGTCAAGCTGGCGTCCAAAAAAACTTGGTGTGCTCAACAGAGCAAAGCAGTACTTCAGTGCGGGACTTATTTTATACGTTGTGGGAGGAGTTTTAGCATGTTTACAGTGCCTATGGATACGGTAGACGTCAAATGGAGGGGGAGGACATCCTCCGGACGTGAGCGGCTGCCGATCTAGTCATCGTGAAAGTATACTTCAAAAATATTTTTTATAAAATACATTTAAATAATAACCTACAAGAGCGGGAGACATGCTACCCAAATTGATTTATTACTCACAGAAGACACCACATCAGGAAAAAACTGCAAGGTCATACATTACGAGAGTCTCACTGCACAACATCATCTCCTTGTTATGGACCTCAGTGTCGAAGAGTCGGAAGTTAGTCGATGCCGATGGAGTCCCCATCGCAGCCTAGAAGGCAATGGCGCCTCGTAGTGTGAGCATCTTGACCAACTTATGTAACCGCATACTTCTCACCAGAAACAAATCGGTCCAAATTTGACTGAGTGTCAGCACTCCAGTTTTCAAAGAAAAGAGATCTGTGCAGGATTGTAGCATTTACCGCGGTTTAACGATCATGTCTCACACCATGAAACTCTTTGAGTGGGTGCACTGTTTCGGAATGTCAGTATGACTTGCGACCTGGTACGTGTAAAAGTTCTTTTTGGCTTTTCCTCTAACCTGCTTTATGTGTTCAATGTAATTAAAACCATCATCGGCACTGCTCGACATTTTAAAACAACGAACTTAGTTACCAAAAATATAGAATAAATTTAAATAAAGCTAATACGTATCAATACAAAATATTACCCTGATTTTGGGGTGAATTTATTAACTGACAACACCGGGAGATAACAATTTGTTTACACGGTTTTAATATTTTAATTCCACTAATTAAACATAAATATGCTTTTCAATAATATAGTAAACAAAATATCGAATAATTACTTACTTTTCAACGGGGCAAACCTGTTTTTACGAAGACCGCGGGCTACGCGACGGTAGCCCGTGCGTACTACCTACTATTTTCGTGATTTATCACTGTGATGAAATATTACAAATTAAACTTAATTTAAAAGAGAATCGACGCGGAATTTTTAGAATAATATCACAGAACACCCAATTTAACGAAACAGCACACACACTGTACAATAGCAATGAAGTAATATATTTAAACTAACGAAAGTGTTACACAGACAGAAGGAAACACCCGATGCGCCCGGAATTAAGAATTATATCTGTTGTGGCGATGCCTGCAATTGGAATGATGGTAAATTTGAAATATTGGCGCAACATCTAAATTGCAGAAGTATCTAAGAAGACACACATTTGAACTAGGCGAAGCGAGATAGGCTTAAATTCGGAACTTTACACAAGGCAAATTCTTTACAAAGTTTAAGTTCAGAAAAAGGTATTTATAAAATGGTGTAGGAACAGGCGACTATAAGGAAAAAATATATAAATAAAAGTACAAATGATACTTAATAAAACTCTTTGTTTTAACTGAGATAAAAATCTTTCAAATCATTCTGTTTTTAGTGAATACAGCAAGTCCTAAATTCTGTTCCCTGTGTTTCAAATCCCTAGCGTAATACTAGATTGATTGATAGTGTTCTGTGTGGACTTGGAAGCCATAAAAATTAACATTATCAAAACATACTTACAATAACGATAAATGTTGCATGCTGAATATTCATCATCGCAAGTATTGCAAAATATACAATCCTATACATGTTGTGACAAAACCGTTTGAAACGACTAGACGGTGGTTCTAGAAGTTTATAGCACCCTACCCCGGCTAATAGTTTAAATACCATTTTAAAGGAATCAAATGCTTCAGGTTTTTTCATAGTTTCTATGTAACTACTCATTTTTTACGACTGTTATTTGAGAACACGAACTAATGACCAATCGACATATTGGACAATGAATAGCCAACTTTTCTATTAATCATTATTACATGTAATCATTAGCTACTTACGGCGTATAAATAACAGTGTATTGAATACAGGATGTTCTTCGACTCAATGTAACTAGCTCGGACCAATAAAACAATATTTTTTGGGTAGGCCAGTATATCAATTTAACATAAGTGTAAGATAAACTTACATACGTATTTTCTTGTCCATACTAATTTGGCTTTTCTTTAAAATTCAAAAAAGAATGAAAATGCGATAGGCCATGAAGGCGCCGTTTGTAGATGGATGTTTACAAAACAAGAAAATGAATGACTGCTCAGTCGGGATATCAACGCATAGCTAAATCCGTGCTCTAGAATCATAAATCGTACTATAGAGCTATCCTAGCGAGTGCCGGCGTCAGCTGAAAAAGGATATTTAAACATTTATACTTAATACCAAGATACACAGCTCGTCATACAAAAGAACACACCGGTAAATGGATTTAGTTGATTTTGACATAAATAAGAGTTTCAATTGCCATATACCTAGGCGATTTTACAAACCAAACTATTGTAAATGATTACTGCGTATAATGCTCACATAGCAAACTAGTCCATAGAGTTTTTTTGGCAAATACTGTAATAAACCCTAACGATAAAATTTGTGAACAAAGATGTATGTCACAAAAAAATGACAAGTTTCTTCTGAGATGCATCTTTCTTCACATAATTATTTATAGTTGTTAACTACAACTACCTGTACTGTCATTTATTTGAATTAAAATTGACATACACATATATCACCACGTCGTAGAAATGGGGTATACGGAGTGAGAATGATTGATAGAGTAATAAATATCACCATACGAGAACTGTATAGAATGAAAGATGATGTAATGATAAAAATTTAAAAGCGGAGATGGTTGACAAAGAATTAATGAAAAAAGTGTTACGAAAGAAGTGTATCAGGCAAGAGCGAATGGATGAATTTCGATAGGAGCCGCCCTAGACACACACATATAGGTCAAATTGTTGATATGTTGAATAAGGTCCAAATCAACATATCTTTGAAACTTAGAAGGAAAAAGACAGATGTTAAGCATAGTTTATGGCCCAACAAAGATACCTCAACGCTTTAATATGGAACTAAATATATGTATGGTAAATACCGTTTGTTTCTAAGTAGCGAAAAGCACACATTGTATAGCTAAATTATGTCCTACCACAAAACCGTACTATTATAAGCCACTTTATATATGATATCGGTAATTATAAAATTACGTACAAATTATAAAAATACATACATATAAATAAAATTGAAGTGTCTGTATGTGAATTCAAAATAAAGCCTTTATCTTAAGCTCATATTGTTATTTTCATGTTACCAAAGCCCAAATATGCATTTTTAACTATTTTGTCTGTCTGTATATCTGTATATCTGTTTGTTTGACCGGGTTAATCTTCGAAATGGCTAAACAGATTTTGACGGAACTTTCACTGGTAGGTAGAGGACTGTTCAGAGCAGAATATAGGCTACTTTTTATCCCGTAAATATTTAGGATTCGTGCGTAAAAAATTAAAAACTATTAAAATTAGGGGGAAATATTACTACTATACTATAGTTATTACCCGTTATAATACTTTGCGATTTTATTTTTATTATTTTCACGGAACACGTATTTTTTATATTTTTTGTTTTGGATAGATGGTGGCATGTCACCCTGGTTTGATGTCAAAATTGGTGTCAAACAGGGTTGCATGCTATCTGCTAGGCTGTTTATCCTGTATCTCGATAGTTGTCTGCAGAGAATAAGGTCAACGAATGTGGGATTGCGCATGGGTGTCCTAGCGGTGAACTGTCTGCTGTATGCAGACGATGCCGTGCTATTAGCAGATACACCATCTGAACTGCAAACACTGATCACAACGATGAAAGACGAATGTATGGAGAAAGGCTTACTACTGAATGCTGTTGATTATGAAGTGTTGGAACAAGTGGATGAGCTTGTATATCTTGGAAGTGCTTTTGGCAGCGATGGAAGGTACATCGTTGATGTGAAGAGAAGAGTGAGTGCAGGGAACAGCGTGAATGGAGCGTTGGGTAAAGTAACCTATAGGCAAAAATGACGGATATACTACTGTTTGCAGATGATACTACTAACTTTTTCTTAATTTGAATGCTAATTACCGGTGTAAAAATATTGACCAGGTAAATAGTTGTCCTGCCATTCTAAATTGGTTTACATGCAATAAACTTTTATTCAACTCAACTAAATCCCAATGTATAAAATTTTGTCTTCCAAATGTAGCTTCTGTGAATAAAGAAGTTCTCGTTGACAATGATGTATCAGAATTTATTAATGACACTATAATATTTGGAATTACAATAGAATCAAAATTGCAGTGGGAGCCCCACATAAATTTTACCAGAGGGAGACTTTGTACAAAAGTCGTCTGCATGGGTACTTCTGTCTCACCAATTTCTATCGCCAAGTAGCTATATTTATATAGCTATGTTCCGATTTGAAGGGTGAGATATGTCAGAAAAAATACTGGGTACTGTGACGAAACAACCTTAGGTCACAAGATTGGCAGAGCGCGAGTAACATCCCCGTGATGTTGCGAGCGTTAATAGGCTGCGGTGACCGCTTACTATCTGATGCGGGCCGCATGCTTGTTTGCCAATCTAGTTGTATAAAAAAAAAACTGGCCAGTAAGCTCAGCTCTACCGCATATGCAGTTAAGAGAAATAGACAACTAACGAATGTGGCAACGGGCATGTAGTCTATTTCAGTTACTTTTACAGCATTATGTCGTATAGTATACTGTTGGTGGGGAAAGCGGCTGATATGGAAACTATTTTTATATTACAAAATAAAGCCATCCGCATCTTAGAGAACTATTTAAAGAAATAAATATCCTCACGGTTACCTTTCAGTATATTTATGAGAACATAATGTATGCTCGTAAAAATATAAAATCGTTTTCGTAAAAATATAAAATGTAATGAAACTCTTAGAAGTAGGAATAGATTGCGTATGCCGTTACATCGGCTTGTTAACACTAATAGATCTTTTGTTGTAAATTGTATTCGATTCCATAATAAATTATCTGAAGCAGTTATACGCTTGCCTGATAATATGATCAATATGGTACCACAAAAATACTCTATGGTATGGTATGGTGGTACCACAAAGGTTCTAACGGAATTGATGAACTTCTGACCGACGGAGATATCTCGAAATAATGCAGCACGTACATACATACATATTATCATCGCCTGTCTCCCATTGGAGTAGGCAGCGACTATAGAACGCCAGGTGCACCGATCCAAACATACCGCTCTCGCTTCTTCCAAACTCATAAACCTCTTCATGCATGCTCTTCGGTTTTGGGTACTTTCGATTTGGTCCTTTTTTAACACATCACCAATTTTATCTATATGTCACGACCTGTGACATCATCATTCAATCTTGCTTGATACACTTCTTTCGTAACTCTTTGCAGCACATACATTTATTCATATTTAATTCTACCATTGGATACCATATACGAGTATAACTATAATATATACACTGACAGAAATTTATTGTAATGGAAATTGGCGATTTGAAAAATTGCCAATGGTCCTTTTCGAATTGCTGGTAAATTAAAAGAGAGAAAATAAGAAAGTTACAATAAGGAGAATGTAACACGTGTCTAAGTGCCCGTGAGTGGCACGTACTGTTTTGTGTTTTTTTTTGTCAAATTAATATTACAAATGCAAAATGTTCTTGGCTTAACAGACTGTACGTTGATGCGTCAAACAAGCAGATTTTTATTTTAAAAACATACAGAGTATTCTTACGCTAATCCTAAGCTATAGTATAAGCTAATACTAAGTTTCTCACACTTGCAGTTAATTAGATCTTTGAAATATAGTAAGAAACAAACAGATATTTAACATGTTATTGCTATAGGCTAACAAAACCACCACACATATACAGGAAATAATAATAGCATTTTGAAAAACACATCCATTATAGCCATATTAACTCCCACCTTCAAAAACGTATCATTACAAACCGCAATATTTTTTTAATATTCGATGTAGAAAGGTATAAAATAATACATATCAAATAAAAAAGTAGCGTGCAATAATAACATATGCGTATATGATTAACAATTTAATATCCGTGTTTACAATTTTCGTAATGGACATAGATTTATTATTAAAACATAATGTATGCCCGTAAAAATTGAAAGTAGTTTTCAAACTTCAGTGAAAAACTTAGAAGTAGAAATGAGTTGTGTATACCGGTACATCGGCTTGCTAGGTCTGGTAGATCTTTTCATGGAAATTGTATTCGATTTTGTAATAAATTGCCTGAAACAGTTATGTCCTCTCCTAACAATATATTCAAAAAGCACATTAAAAATACTCTCTGTAGAAGGGCTTATTATACAATTGATGAATATTTACCTGACAAAGATGTCTGGAAATAATTTAGCACATTCAGACTGTCTGTCCTAAATAATCTTTAATTTTACCATTTGATATCATTATTGTACCAATATGCTTATGTAATTTTTTTTTGTAATATTTAATTGACAATTTTAAAAGAGACCTATATTGGCAAGTTGCTTTCGGCATTTCTTCTACGCCAATGGTCATTTCCGAAATGCTAGTAGATTAAAAAAAAGGAAAAGTAAAATAAGAATTAAATAAGATAAAATTAGATTATATTCCAAAAATGTAAGACGTGTCTAAGCGCCTGCGAGTGACCAATGGCGAATAAAGAATTTTTATCTTTATCTTATCTATTTATGTACGAGTAAAACAATCTATATTTAATATTGTATGCACATGTAGGTATTAATGTATGGGAAATTGAATACAACAATTTTGACGAGCTCGGTGGCTCAGTCGTGAATGACGCGACTTTGACAACAAGGCTCGTGGGTTCGATTCCCACACATGGCAAACATTTTGTGTGCATGAACATGTCTGTTTGTCATGGTCTGGGTATTTGCTATGTATAATAAGTATGTATTAAAAAAAAAATGTATTTACGTGTGTTTATCAGTTGTCTCGTACCCATAACACAAGCTTCGCTTACTTTGGGGCTAGATGGCGCTGTGTAATTTGTCCGACAATATTTATTTAATATTTATTATTTTTATAAGATTTTACTCAATATTCTCAACAAGGTTGGTAAAATATTTTCTAATATTTTCAACTTTAGTACAATTCAAAAGATTCGCCAGCAGGTTATTATAAAATGACTAAATAACATTAAGAAGTGAAAAATTTGAAGATACGAATAAAAGTGTAAAGAGTACATATATATGTCTACAGTGTGTAGACATATATACGTAAGGAGTTGCGAACGTGAGTCCGACTCAGATCTACATCTGACGAACGTTGGAAAGTTCTGAAAGAAAGTGTGGTAGATAGTGCGAACAAAGCATGTGGATGCACATCTACATGTTTCTTTCGCACTCGTAAATGAGTATGTCCAAGACGCTGACACTGTGAATGACCAAATTGTTATTTTAAAAAGAATTTAAAAAAATCGATACTATCTATCATGATCTAACTCTTTATTTTAACAATGGATGTTCAGTAATGTAGTGAATTTTGTATTTAATGTAAAATTTGATGGAGGCTGTTACATAATTATTAATAATAAAAAAAAATTGTTGAGGGACTAGTTCATATGAGCAAAATTTAACAACGACTCATATATATACGTACAAACATAGGTACATATATAGGGAGCGAGGGCGTAACGTCCGGAGTAATTTATTCGATGTGTATCCCCTGTATGTGTTTATACTTATTACGTATTTATATATTATCAAACACTTACTTAATTATAATATAAAATAAATCAGGGTTGGCAACGCATGACTGACACCCCTGGTGTTGCTATGGAGGCTACGGTGACTGATTACCATTAGGCAGGTCGTATGCTTGTTTGCCACCTTAGTGATATTAAAAAACCAGTTAAGGAACTTACATTTCTGTGAGAAACGTTATTAAGCTCTATGCAACTATAGTTACATAAGAATCATATATAATAGGGATAATATGAACCGGAACAGAGAGGAATTACGACGTGGTCTATTGACAGGCTGATCATGTCCCTCTTATCAAAAAATCTTAACAAGTTTTTTTGTACAATCTTTATTGTACTACAAGGAAAAACAAAATACAGATAAAAAAAAATATTGTTTGTACAATGGCGCACTTATCCCATCCGGGATCTCTTCCAGTCAACCATAGAATACCTGATAGGACATGCCAATTTAATGAAGTAGGTATGAGCACAAGTGTTCGTAGCTCTGAACGCACGTTGCTCCGCAATGGTTCTACGCAGTGCATTAGCTGTATCTTATTTGTTTAGTTACAGATTAGTCGTCAGAAAAGGGTGGAAACGTTAGCCGCTTTTCTGCGTTTTTATAATGTTCGCAACACAGAAATCTTACCGGCTGCGCCAGACAGGTTATACATGAGCTGGAGGATATTTTATTAGGATATAAATACAATTTTATTTGAAGTTTAAAACAAAAGTATCTTTATTTTGCAATAGAACAGTTAAGACTAACTAAAAATATATTTGTGCTCTGTAGCAAATCTATGCGCCACGCAGGGCTCTACTGCCTAACTCAGCTACAATATCGTATGCGTAGCGGTAGGGTCGCTGTGCATAACTAGATAGATAAGTTTCTTTTTAAGTTTGTTATTCAATCACGTATATTATTTTCATTCCCAGTTGTTGACACCAAAGTGAACAAAGTATACGCTGCTCGCATAATCTGTAAAAAAAATCATTTTTATAATGCTTTTTTGTACAGCATCAGCAGGCGTACGGCCCACCCGATGCAAAGCAGTTACTGCTTGCGATACATTAAGTTGCTGCATGCTGCTAACACGGCAACTCATTAGGATTGAACAGATTTTCATTGCTTAATATGGCTTCACGAAGGAAATACCATCTTGCAGCTTTGATGTTCGACCTCATGAAGTACAAGAACCCGGAGTATCTTTACACTAAACTGAATTTCTCCAATTTTTATAACTTGTACGGTCCTGGTGTACCTCGTTCGATACGTCCGCCATTGGCGAATCAGAGGTTCAAAACTGTTGCCTTCACTGGTTGTTTCCGCTACCAAGCGACCAAATGTTGGATTAATATACCTCCTCCATTAAGAGCGTTAACTAATAGGTCAACTTTAAAAAAAAAAATTAAACGTTACTTGCTTGATGAGCAAATTTTGGGTTAACATTGGTCGCATTGGTGATGGACGCGAACTTCGTTGAAAGGCTGCTTAAGTTGAGAGGATACAGCAGCATGCAACACTAATAGAATATTTGTTTGTGCTATATTTGGTTTTGGACTTTGGACTGTTAATTGATGTGTTGTAATATGTATCATAATTTGCTATTATGTGTATTACGGTGTGTCTTTTACATTCTGTTCTGTTTTATATATTTATTTATTTATAGGTATGTGTTGCACAAGTACAATTTAAAGTAAATTCTGTAACGTGTGTACCGCGGACGCCATTCTCCGCCTGCTCCGGGCAACTTCAGAATATCAGTGGTTTACTCCTCCGTATAAACATCACATTGAGATGTTGCTCGTTTGTATCACTGCGGCATGCGCACGCATCTTTTATACTGAATATGTTCATTTCATTTATTGAGTGTATGTGTGTATGTCTAAGCTGATACAAATAAAGTTCTTATCTATCTATCTTATCTATCTAGGAGTGCATGTGAGGAGGTTCATGATGACTCTGTCAATATAACGGTATGACCTTATAGTACTTCAATGTGTGTGTGTGTATCTAGCTTGTGTATTATCACACTTTTTAAAGAACAACATGACCAGGTTTCTGCTCCACGCTTCCGGTGTTTCATCGGAGTGTATGACGGAATTTAATAGCTTCTGAAGGACTATACGTATCAGATTTCGGCCCGCTTTCAGATGCTCCACCATGCTGAATCATGGTGGAGCATCTGAAAGCGGGTCGAAATTCTTTCCGATTATAAGATTATATATTAACCAAATATATATTCCGATTATAAGTTAACAATCAATCCCATATTATTTAATTTTTAAACTAGCCAAGTTAGTAATCGGTTTAAAATAACTTATAACCATATTTCCCACCTCAAAACTTACTGAACTCTGTATTTTAATTGAGTGTACGCGGAATATAACCAGTACTGTGAACGAATTCAATAATTGTGGTGTCGTAGCTTTTAGTGGCTGTGACAGTGCAGGGTTTGTGAACTTGATACTGTTGTATTATTACCGTCAAGTTCACTGACAATTTACTATTTATGTATTTACTCCTAAAGTGATCCCTAGTTTCTTGTATTGTAGCTCGGTGGCGCAATGTTTAGAGACCGATCCTGAGCCGGACCGGATATCCTTTTTTCGGACTTATAGTTTACTAGCTTTTACCCGCGGCTTCGCTCGCATTGATAAAAAATATTTTATTTTTTTAATAAAAAGTATCCTATTTTACTTCTGATATCTCCAACAATATGTGTACAAAGTTTCATGATGATCGGTTCAGTAGTTTTCGCGTGAAAGCGTAACAAACAAACGGACATTCACATTTATAATATTAGTTGTATTTTGTAACAAGTTTGGCATCCCACATCCCACATCAACCCTTACCCGTCCCACTGGTGGGATACGGGTCTCCCTGCAAACGAAGGGGTTAAGAGCGTACTCCACCATGCTGTTCAAATGCGGATTGGCGGAGGCCAGTATTTTCCGCAGCCCGAGGGCCACTGACTTAGCTCTTAGCTTAACGACTGTTATCTATCGACAACAGCCGGCACCGACGGCTTCCCCTGCCCTCCGAAGCACGGAGAAACTCAAGATAGATAAACCCATCCATAGAGTGCGGTCGACGTTGCTTAACCTGCATGTTTGGTTAGAATGACACGCACAACCACGTCATCGACCTCTCAGTTTGGCATAAGCAAGGACTATAAACTATCTGTTTTTTTTCTTTTTTATAGCTAATGACTTTTTTCTCTACAATGTATAGTAGAAAATGAAGTTATTTGATCCTTATTATAACGTACATACTTTCCTTCCAAAGGTTTATTACAGAAAAGGCCATATTGTTATTTTAAAAGAATTTAAAAAAATCGATACTATCATAATGATCTAACTCTTTATTTTAACAATGGATGTTCAGTAATGTAGTGAATTTTGTATCTAATGTAAAATTTGATGGAGGCTGTTACATTATTATTAATAATAAAAAAAAATTGTCGAGGGACTAGTTCATATGAACAAAATTTAACAACGACTCATATATATACGTACAAACATAGGTACATATATAGGGAGCGAGGGCGTAACGTCCGGAGTATTTTTTTCGCGTCTCGTGGTGCAGACTTCATTATTAAATCAAGTAGTCACTATTACAATAAATTTACTTGCACTTTATCATTAAGCATTTATCAATAGCAAGTACGGTAAAGGCGACAATTCCGATACGATTGTCCGTGTGATTGCCGCTCCAAACGTGAGCACCTATCCTCGTATCGTATCTGTCCGCATGAGCGGGAACACGCTTTTCCCGCCCATCGTCTTTACAGTAATCAAAGGCTAGCTTCGTCGCGTAACCGATACTATTACTAACATATGTATACATATACTTAGTCTGACCATAAATACTGTTACAATTAAAAATAAACAAAATATTACATTTGAATTTGGAATCTGTCATTTTTATATGATTGTTCATTGATTTTTCTCATTTTGGCGCCAATACATTACCTACAATATTTTGCGATATTAAAATGGAGTGGGGTGATAAAGAGAACCGAATCGCTGTGATTGCATTACTCAAAGTAGGTATGGAGCCAAATGCAATTTTTAAAACTCTCCATACGCTTGATAGTAGTAAAATGTTTGTGTACCGGGCTATTAAGGCGACACCTCGATCGTGAAGCTTTAAAATGGCTCCGCCCAATCACCCCGCGCCCCTCAATTGACACTCGACGCTCGATTTGTAAAATTTGAAATTAGCGCCTAATAGGTAACCTGGGGTCAACGTATAGTCAATGCAAACGAACAGAAAAACTACAGAGTCGCGTCACACTTAAATAAAATTTATAATATCAATATTTAATAAAAATTATTGATTTAATTATTATTTAGCTTTATACATACTGAACCAAACATATTTATTTAAGCTAGACGGAAAACAATAGTAATAATAGTAATAAAAAACTACAGAAACGTATTCACTTTTAAAAGTTTATTGAAAGAGAAATCAATGACATCGTTTTATATTTATATCTCTACAAGTTAACATGTCTTGGTATCTATGTTGTTCTTACTTAGGTCTCGTCCAGTGGCGCCCTCATTGAATAAAAAAACATATTATAGCATAGAAGATAAACATTATGAAATCTTATGTTGCATTTATTACGAAGATAGTAAAGTATTTTTACGTCATTAAACCAACACTCAAAATATTCCACTATCGTTGTTATAAGCAAAAGTGCTAAAAGAGGCCGTTTTTTGGCAATTATGCCTATAACAACGAAAGCAAAACATTTCAATTGTTGGTTTAATGGCGTAAAAGTACGTTATTGTATTTGTAACACACGCAACACATGAATTTATAATGTTTATCTTCCTTGGAAGGATATTTTATTCCTTGAGGCGCCACTGGACGGCTTGTATCCCCCTTAAGAAGAATGAAACACCAGCTACATAATACAACATTGTTTATCGAGAGGCTAAAGCGGGCCATTTGTTGATTCGGACACATATGTTTAGTTAGCAGATACACCATCTAAACTGCAAACACTGGTCACAGCGATGAAAGACGACTGTATGGAGAAAGGCTTACTACTGAATGCGAAGAAAACAAAGATAATGGTATTTGAAAGAGAAGAATCCAGAACTAATGTAAGGATTACGATTGATGATGAAGTGTTGGAACAAGTGGATGAGTTTGTATATCTTGGATGCGCTTTCAGCAGGGATGGAAGGTACACCGCAGATGTGGAAAGAGGAGTGAGTGCTGGGAATAGTGTGAATGGAGCGTTGGGAAAACTTCTTGGCAGTAAAATCCTGAGCCAGAAGGCACAACTCGCTATACACAATGCAGTGTTGGTCCCAACGCTAACTTATGGAAGCGAGAGTTGGGTATGGCAGAAAGAGCATGAAAGTAGAATAAACGCGGTTGAAATGCGAGCGCTGCGCAAAATTTGTGGCGTAAGGCTTGTAGGCCGTATTCGTAATGATGATGTTAGAAATAGAGTTGGTCTGAAAGAGAGCGTCGGTGTTAAAATAAGAAGAGGCATGCTCCGATGGTTCGGGCATGTAGAAAGAATGCAAGATGTAAGAATGACGAAGCAGATATACAATGCAAAAGTGGAAGGATGTAGGAGCCGGGGAAGGCCAAGACTTACCTACCATGACCAAATTGGTCATGTTCTATCAGAAGGTGATGTCAGGAGCCCTAGAAACCGGCGTGCGTGCATGAGAAGAGCAATGAATGTTAAAGAAGCGAGTGAGATATGTAAGGATCGAGTCACGTGGCGCTCGGCTCTCTCTGCCTACCCCGCAAGGGATTTGGCTTGAAGTTATAGATGTTCGAGTGTCATAATGGCTGATAGCGCCGAGTAAACACAGGATTTTTTTATTTCGAATAAATAAGAGAAATAAAATTATCAGATTGAATTAGATTGAAATTGAAATAGAAAATTGGAATTTTTTTGCAACTCCCTCCTGGTGAAGATTCACAAGTTATTTTACACAGTTAGGTATAGCTCTGGTAGGGATCCTAGGTTTTTCCCTAAATATAATACACTCTCGAATGACTAGGTATGCGCTTTCACTAACAGTCAATTTAACTTCGCGAATTTTATAAAAAAGTACAGGAAGAACTTGACGGTTAGACGGTAATTTTGCGCCTATTATTTGATAATTTACGTCTCCAACTAAGAAAATACTTGATTTATTGCTTCTCAATTCCACTGCCATCTTATAAAAGTTAAAACATTACGTATTAATCACGAGAATAACTGACATTCAAAATTAATAGACGGTTAGGTAATTATGACGAAGTTAACGATGCTCTCTCTAAAGTTATTCATTGGTTTAGTGTTAATAATCTGCTTTTAAATGATAAAAAGACTAAAGTAATTAAGTTCTCAACACCTAATGTAAGGCAGGTGGCTACCAATGTACATGTTAATGGAACTAATTTAGCCTCTGTGGTGACAACTGTGTTCTTGGGTATAACAATTGACTCCAGACTACAAAGGGGCCCACAAATTGAAAAATTATCAGGAAAACTAAGTTCTGCAGCCTATGCAGTGAAAACTATTAGACGGCTAACTGATATTGATACGGCTAGAATAGTTTATTTCAGCTACTTTCATAGTATTATGTCATATGGAATTCTTCTTTGGGGTAACTCCGCGGATATTAACACCATCTTTTTATTGCAAAAGAGAGCCATAAGAGCTATCTACAAACTAGGTCCCCGGGAGAGCCTTAGAGAAAAATTCAAAGAAATAAATATTTTAACAGTCGCATCGCAATATATCTATGAAAATCTTTTGTATGTCCATAAAAACATAGACTAATTTTGTAAAAAGAGTGATACTCATAGCATAAATACTAGATATAAGCATAATCTTGTGTTATATGCAAGCCGTCTCCACAAAACAAGTAATTATTTTAAGGGGCAATGTATACGGTTCTATAACAAACTTCCCAGCAATATAAGAGATTTGTCAATAAACAAATTTAAAACTACTATTAAAGCCAAATTGTGTAGCAGGGCATATTATAAAGTATCTGACTATATTAATGATAAAAATGCCTGGGAGTGAGTCGATCCCATTATAATGTAATTAACAAAATATGTAAATTTGTTTGGATACCAAAAGAGGGATGCCTGAGTTTTTTGGCAGTATTTTTATCAGTGCTCACCTAGTCATAAACTGCACGGTAGGGAAAAAAAATGTGACGATTCCAAACAAATGTAGCCATTTTTACGGAATAAAAAGATTTTGACTTTGAATTTGAACAAATGAATACCGCGAGTACGTGCGGCACTGCCGCGCAACTTGTATGAACATGTTTCGATGTAATTCGGCACGGATTATCGTAATCCAAATAAGTTAAAAATTAATTTCCGAGTGTTTTAAAAGCAAATGAACAAAACTAAGACATATGCGTTAGAAAATAAAAACTTTGAAAAATAAGGGACACCCTAATATACATATATACAAATAGATTTTATAATCTATTCATATTTAAAAAAAACATGTGACAAATGATTTTCTTGCTGTTTCATAACTTTAACTTCAGTATAATGACATTTATTGTATTTTACTTATGTATACTCTGTGTTTTGTATTGTTGTACGTTTCCTTGTTATTTATTAAACTCTCAAGAAGAAAGAACCAGGACCATCTCTGATGTTGCAAAATAAATCTAATCCGTACAATAGTTCAATACTAACCACAATGTATAGAATAGATGATTTTTTTGTGTTTTCAGTGTTGGTTCATAGTAAATATTATTTGTTTTCACGAGTACCATGGGTATAAATATACTATCTATCTATATCTTCACGCTAAATCCCTCGTGAGCGCCACATGACTCGGTACTTACACACCTCGCTCGCTTCTTTAACATGAAACATACCGAGTTTTTTTAAAAACTATCAAAATATACTATTTTACTAGTAATTATTTTAATACAAAAAAAAAAAAAAAACCTTCACTGGTTTTCCATCTTCTGATTGGATAAATTTCCAACGTAAACTAACCTTCACCTACGTACAATGTCTAAGTCGGAGTTCGGTGAGCTTATAATGGTTACTATGAGTTTGTCGTCCCGTATGACACTTACGTTAAAGTAGCATATAAATCGAGTAGTGATTCTTCTAGTGGAATATGTTTATTTAGTAAGTTTCTCCTAAAAAACAAAACAGCAAAAATATTCTATTTTATAAGTTTTTATTTTAATACAAAGAAATAAAGAGTCTCCACTGGTTGCTATGTGCTGAGAGCGCGAACCTTATTGGTATAAATTTCCAACGTAACCTGACCTCCACCGACGTACAACTTCTAAGTCGGAGTTCGGTCAGATTATAATGGATATAATAGGAGTTTGACGTCCTATATAGGTACGCGGTCAGCCTGTGGATAATGTATACCAATTATCAAATGTTACTGTTTATTCCTGCAAAAAATAACTCTTATTTAATTAATGCAGTTTTATATAGAGTTATTAAGTAAGCAAAATTAAAAAAAGTTTGAAGAGGAATTAAATAGCTTGGGCCAACCATACCTAGGAACTGTTCTAAAAACTAGAAATATGTCTACACAATGTTATTATAATATGTTTAATGAATATAATAATTAAAAAAAAAAATACCTTGTCTTGTTCGCCTCCGCCATTCTACGAACATTTTCTTTGTATTTTTATTCTATATATTTTCTTTTTAGTGTTCCCCATTATTACAACAGTATAATAAATATATATAAACCTATAATATTATTTACTACTTATATCTAATAATAATACACTTACGCTAAATACTATAATATTGAATATTTACAACTATTAATTATAAAAACTTCGGTGTCGCGATGTAAATGGAGCGAGCTCGAGCAGAGAGTCGACATAGGTCTCACCTCGAAGCGGGCTGCAGCCGGACTGGCTGGATGTAGTTAGTCAACGCGTTTATAATCCTCATTACCGCACAATAAGGTCGAAAACACGTAGCACCCAAGACGAATGTGATCGCTTAGAAATTGTCAGAAACTTAAAATATTTTTAAAAAATTTCATGTTTCACTTATCAAAATATGCAGCAACCATATTATAAACATAGATATTACTAATAGATTTAAGTAATTTTGAAGCGTATAAACAGAACAACTTCGTTGTAATTTCAAAAATAATGAATTTCAGGAGGTGTTTTCGAAAGTAATTATTATCGAATCAATTTTACACAATCGCGTATTTGAGCAAGCAAATTCAAGATAAAGAAATGAAGTTATTTATATTAAAATCTTAGATCCGTCAGTTTAGTCATTAGCCTATACTATTCGATGAAAGTTGGTCTAATTTTTCGATGTGTCGCCTTAATAGGTGCAATTTGCAGCAGACTTGCAGCATATAAAAGACGTACTGGTCATTTCTTAACTGATAATTTAAAAAAGAATAGGGTGGTAAAATCGAAACAACTACTGAAGCGGTACGCAAAGGGAGGTCACAGAATTTTTTTTTTACGGATGAGAATTTTTTTACAATTGAGTAACATTTTAACAAACATAATGACCGTATTTATGATCAAAGCTCTAAGGAAGCTTCCCAATTAGTCGACAGAGTGCAACGTGAGCACTATCCGACTTCAGTGATGGTTTAGTAGGGTATTAGCTATGAAGGAGTGACTGGCCATGCTTTTGTGAAAAAAGTATCAAAACATCGGCACAAGTGTATCAAGATACCATTCTTGAGAAGGTAGTGAAGCCCCTTAATAACACCATGTTCAATAACCAAGAATGGTCCTTCCAGAAAGACTCGGCGCCGGGTCATAAAGCTCGGTCTACGCAGTCTTGGTTGGAAACGAACGTTTCGGACTTCATCAGAGCTGAAGACTGGCCGTCGTCTAGTCCCGATCTTAATCCGCAGGATTGTGATTTATGGTCAGTTTTAGAGAGTACGGCTTGCTTAAACGCCATGATAATTTGGAGTCCCTAAAACAATCCGTATGATTGGTAGTGAAGAATTTTCCCATGGAAATAGTGCGTGCTTCTATTGATAACTGGCCACAACGTTTAAAGGACTGTATGGCAGCCAATGGAGACCACTTCGAATAAACTTTTTATATTTTAAAAAGTAATAAATGTTATTTGCAATAGATTTTTTTTTTCCTTGTTTCAGTTTTTATGGCAAGATTAGGTATTTATGTAATGATAAGTAAATAAAAATTACAAATCAAATTTACTCACCTGGATTGAAGTGTTGATAGTGAGAGGTACGACAACTGCTGCGGAAGTTTTCAGTGGTTGTATCCAGCGAGTCATAGCGATGACAAGGGAGCTTCGGAAAGATGGTGATAGTAAGATCCAGTCACTATTATACGCCGACTGACACACAGACTCGTGCTGAAACAACAAACAGTATATACAAATAGTAAATTCTCTGCGAGTGGCAAACGCGCATAAAATGAGTTCGCCGAGGTTTCTTCTATGCGCGTCTCTCGTGAATCCATCATCTTGACAGGTTTCAGATCTCCGGGAAGACTAAGGTCCAATATCCATTTCTTGTACGGTGGAAGGATGGTTTTGTATATTTATATATTAATTTGTATATAATATATATTCACTATATACCAGCGGAATTTTATAATGCTATTTGACAAGCTAACACGGCCGTCGGAGAGGAGATGGTGGTGGCAAGAGCATTGCCTATTAAAGGCCTGTGCACTACATTCCGGGGCCTCTTTTCACGGAAAACACACATAAGAAGAATCTCTGCCCTATTGGGAATTTAAGTTGTATAGTTTGATTTTTATTAAATTTGTATTTATTTTATTTAATTCATAAAAGTTAGAATATCTGTTGCATTTAAATTTAATTTCATTTTGCTAATAAATAGTTATTTCGGTTTTAATTATCGTGTTTTTTCTAGTTGTTTTTCCTCGATTGCCAAAATCAGAACTAGGGATAATAAATTCATTTCTCATGCTATTAGCTTAGTAGGTAGTCCATAAAATGGGGTAATTCGAGAGAGAATGTAAAATGGTTACGTACATAAATTGTAATAAAAAATATACATTTATTATTTGACAATAAATAAATTTTCAATGTTATTTATCGATGGCACTGCCACTAAAGTCTACAATTAATGTCGATAATCTGCCACTTTAATTGAGTAGCTACTCTCCCGTTAATTGCAAACCGTTCAAGCTCGCGCATTACAAAATTATGAAAATTCGCGAAATCATTCGAGAGCTCGATAAAGAAATTATACGAGAGTCAGAGTCCGAGTATACGCATCTGATCATGTTGGTAAGAGAAACGACGCCGGTTATCATGTGTGTGGATTATCGTAAATTGAATGAGATCATAATCTACGATCGTTTACTGTTACCATTGCTCGACAATCACATTGATCGATTAGGCAAACATAAATCCTTCACAAGTCTTGACATGACCACCGGATTTCACTAGATTACCATAGATAATGTGCTTTAAATGTTGACTAATTCAGGAATCTCTATTAATTTAAAAAAGTATTTCTTTGAAGTAAAATAGAGTATTTGGGATGCACTATTAGCCAAGGTCGAGTGAACAAAAAATTAAAGCTCTTATGAGGCACCCACTCCAACAACTGTCGAGCAAGTCCGTCAGTTTTACATACTAGTTCTATTAGCGAATGTGCAGTGCTTCTTCATGTTTACTAGAAAAGGTATAAATAAGTGGTAAGCTACTTTAGCAAACGAACTCAAGGTTCTGACTTAAGGTACCATTCGTATGAGCTCGAGACTTTAGCTTAAGGCCTTGTAGCATTATAGACATTATCTGGTTGGTATTCATTTTACAGTCATCATAGACTGAAGTCTTCGAAGCTAAAGAAAGATTAACTGCCAATTGCTACTACTGCTTCAATTGCACACTAAAGTACCACAAGGGCCATGTGTCGACTATTTGAGTCGAAATCCCTTTAACATATTATGTGAAGCTCGTAAACAACATAATTTCGTTTAATTATCTCAGGCAGTAGATGACGAAACGTAACAACTTCTTCAAATATTGTTCTATTAATATGGAATAGTATAGGAATTAAAAAAAAAGGATGTAACCAGTGGATTGGATAAATTGCACCATTTAAAAGTAAGTGGGATATTGTTATCCGCACTACCTTAAACATGTTGCCAGTCATCAAAATTGAATACTAACATATATTAGTGACTTTTATTTGACGAAAGATATATTATTAGGGGTTAAAGCATGAAATTGCCGATTTGTATCGAAAAATTAAAGCTCGTTTTTATCTAAGATGTAACAAATTTATTTTATCAAAACATTTCCCTCATTATTTATACATTCCTGTCATCAATCTGAAGATTATTTATGCCTTTGCGATTGAATTCTGGGGATCTAGATTCTACTAACTGTGTGAAAGCATTTTGTACACTGCCTACAGGGAAGAAAACATTTTATCTCGTAGAAAATTGTTAAAAAAAAACTGCATTCAATTGGAGCAAAGTCTGGCAAGTACGGAGAATGACATATGATTTCTAACTGTAGCTCACGTAGAGTTACAACTCTATTTTTGTCGTGCAGTGCAGTCTTGCATAATCTTGGAGTAATAAGGATGAAGATCGATTCACGAGTCGGGGCTGTTTCACTGCCAGTTTCGCCATCATTGTTCGAAGTTCGGCACAGTAAACATCTGCTGTTATTGCTTGACAAGACCTGAGAAAGCTATAGTGAATAACGCCATGAAGAGACCACCAAACAGTTACCTTTTTATTGGTAAGCTTTCCTTTAGGGTACTGTTGCGGCGTTTAACCTGTGGTCAGCCATTGAATTCTTCGCTTACGGTTATCGTAAAGAATCCAATTTTCGTCACATGTCACAATTTGATCCAATATTACTTTATTTCTGTACCGATTCAAGAAGGCAACACAAGTTTCAACACGCGTTTCATTCTGTAGATCAGTCAAGTCATGACTCAGCCATTTTTCATATTTTTCTATGTTGTTGATTTGATGCAAATGTTTGATTGAATTGTTTGATTGAATGTTGATTTGTCAATATTGTAGGTAAGGTAACGTTAAACTATGCCACTAATTCCTTGGTAGTTTGACTAGGATTTGCTTCCATCAAGCGCCTTGCTTCGCTTGATACGATCGCCGACACCATCTTGCCTACTGTTTAGCTAATAAGCCGAACGATAACGTATGTTGCCCTATCACGTGTTACATCGATACAAAATTTGTTTGTAGTGACACACGTGATATACGTGACGTTAACGTGATCAGGTTATTAATGTTGTATACAAAGAAATATATATATATATTTATGTTTAAAATAATATACTTAGAAACTAATCTAAATGTTTTCTGTTTTTTTTTTGCCTCATAAATAATTACCACTCAAAAAATAATCTAAATTAATGTAGAACGAGGAAAGATGATTGATTCTTTGCTTGTTATGATTTAACTCAAAAACTACTCAACCAATTTTACCGAAAGTTACATCTCCTCGGAGTAATAGGCTATTTTATATTTTATGTAAAGAACCCATGCGAAGCCGGGGCGGGTTATGATATAAAATAAGAAAAAAACTATTTAACAACATTATCCTCCTTGATGAGGCCCAGTTAGTTAAGTGAGAAAAAATACTTTTGCAAGGTCAATATTACATTTTATACCAAAATAAATATAAAATGGGATTGAAGATTTATTAATAAAAAATTGTGTATGTAGTCGACAGGTACAAAGAATGTTCAGCTAGTTTAATTTACACAATATTATAAAATGTAGATAATACAATTTCGTAATAAATTCTTATTACTAATCAATGAACATAAAACGTAACACAGGAGCTGCGATGAACTAAATATTAGATTTATGCTGGTAAGCTCAGAAGTAAATACATAACCAAATTTAGAAGCGGGGTTATAATTCGATCAGTACAACTGTTCTCTTTGTTAGCAGTAGCGACATCAGTTTCGGCTACTATGTAGCCTATTAGCCAATGTCGGATTGATTAATATCTCACTCATATCATAAAAGCACTACTATTATGATATGAGTGAGATACTAATCAATCCGACATTGGCTATATCCACGTAAGAAATGGACGAGATATGGCCGGTATGAACTTACGATTCGGGTAAGTGAGTGGACTGGTGATGCTGACAGGTAAAGGACTATCGTTTCCTTATATTACGTATTATATTTCGAAGCCTAGTTTCAAAACAAAGTCGCTAATCATTCCAAAATGTTTGAAGATGTAAAGTCTATTTAAAGAATTATTTTAAAATTGTATATTTGTTTAGGTAATTTGATAATTGTATAATTTCTGATCAGCAAAATTAAAAGATTTAACTCGCGGCAGCGACACCTAGCGGTAGGTAGTGTAGTCTACTACCTCGTATATCACTATCGTTTAGCAGTATAGTATAGTAGTCTACTATACTATACTGCTAAACGATAGTGATATACGAGGTGTGTTTTACAATCGCCAGATTGCGCTAGTTGTAGCATTTCGAGATGAGCATCATCATCATATCAGCCGAAGGACATCCACTGCTGAACATAGGCCTCCGCCTTTGACTTCCACAGCGATCGGTCCTATGCCGCTTGCATCCATCAGCTCCCTGCGATCTTCAGAAGATCCCGGTCCATCGTGTGAGGTCCATCGTCCTACGCTGCGTTTTCCGGTTCGTGGTCGTCATTCGAAAACCTTTCTGCCCCAACAGCCAACGGTTCTCCGACCTATGCGGCCTGCCCGCTGCCACTACAGTTTGATATCTCGTAGAGAAACTCCGAGCATGGCTCTCCCTATCGCACGCTGTGCAACCTTGAGCTTCCGTATGAGGCCCATAGTAAGCGACCACGTTTCTGTGCCGTAAGTCATCATTAGCAACACACACTGGTCTAAGACTTTCGTCTTGAGACATTGAGGTATTTTGGACGAGAAAATCTTCTTTGGGGTTGGTACCAGAAGCGTGGACGCCGCGACTCTGCCAGTCCAATACTGAATTACAATTCTGGACCTAAATATAAACCGTCTGTGTAGACGCGCGTAATAGGGCGTCCCCGGAGGCGACACGCACCGATCCGCCCTCGTCTGTGCGGGTTTAAGTGCATGCGGCGGTGGGGCCGCCACCCACCACGCAAAGCCCAACCCAGCGAGTCGAGGAGAGCTGAGTGTCGTATAGTCACATGGAATGTGAGAAGTGGATTACAAGATAAGATGAATAAATTGATAGATATAATGAACGAGAGATGTCTAGATGTTTTGTGTATATCAGAGACCAAGCGAAGGGGAAGCGACATCGAAGATCTGCCCGGTGGCATGATGGCCCTGTGGTCCGCGGTGAACCAGGACGATCATGCCATCGCTGGCATTAAGTCGTGCTTTCATCTAGCTTGGCCGCTGGTGTGAAAGATTACGATTTAGTAGGGCCAAGATTTCTCTGGGTTAAAATAAAACTGGGGATTACGCGAGTCTTTTTGGTTGCAGCATATGCTCCTGTAAGCTCTACTAATCCTCAGGAGCTCGAGAAGTTTTGGGAGACCGTAAGGGGTGTTCTAGATTTGGCTGATGCGAATAGATAGCTAATTATGTGTAAAGATTTAAATGGATGGCTTGGGACCAAGCACAGCAGTTAAAAGACTGTGCTTGATCTATACCGAGGTAAGAGAGCGAACGATGCTGGTAAGTTATTTTAGACGTATGTTTGAAACGAAAACTTCCTTGTGTCGAACACGTTCTTCCACCATAAGGCTATTCACACGTACCCATGGAGACTGAATGAACAGATAAATGTGATTGATTTGATTTTGATAGATGGACGTATCCGAAAGTTGTTAATGGATACAGGAGCCTTCAGAGGTCCCACTCTTTAAACGGACCACTATCTGGTGATAAGCCGATTTGTGGGCCTTTTCAAGATGTGGAGACACTGGCGAGTGCGTATTCCTTTGGAGATCATGAAAGAATAAGAAGTGAAAAACTGGAAGATAAAAATGTAAGGAGTACGTATGTACGTCTAGTCAGTGAAAGACTTACGAACGCGAGTCTTTCCGACTCCGATGTAGACGAATGTTGGAAAGTTCTGAAAGAAAGTATGGTGGACAGTGTGAAAGAAGCATGTTGATGCGCAAAGAGACGTAGAACACTGAGAGGAGATGTCTGGTCGGATGCAGAGGTTCAATCCTCTGTGAATAAAAAGAAGAGAGCGTGGCTGGATTACGTATTACTTTTGCACCAGAGTGATAGCATGAAAGAGAAGAAGAAAGAAATATATCGTCGATGCAAGAATGAAACCAAAGCTTTAGTGAAAGAGTCGTGAAAGACTACTTATGAATGAGGAAGAGAGGCTGAACTTCGAGGCTAATACCAAACTCTGGAGAGAGGTAAAGAAGTCCACTCGGAGTGGTTCGTCGGCATCCAGAATGGACACACCAAAATGTAAAGCTGGTGGCGTTCTTGCTAACACTCAGGAAGTGTTAGAACGGTGTAGCGAATATTTTAGAGAAATGTACGAGTATGATTATGCCCAGGACGCTGGCACTGTGAATGAGTCTGTGACTGATTCGGCAGTGCCAGCGTACCATGAAGACATTAGCATGGATGAGATTGAACGGTCGATACGAAGTTTGAAAAATGGAAAGTCTACCTACCTACGTTAGAAACGCCTTCTGGTTTTTGAGCAAATTATGCTGGAGAAACGGAAGGGTTCTGATTGGAAACGCTCAGTCATCATGCCCTTGTATAAAGGCAAGGGTTCACGTATAGACTGTGCCAACTATAGAGCCATCAGCTTGAGCAGCTTAGCAGCTAAAGTGTATAGAAAAATAATTGAAAGGAGAATGAGGGTGAAATCACCAACAGGGGGGATATCGAAGCAGTAGAGGATGTACGGTTCAAGTTTTTTCACTCTGCAACATCGTGGAAAACCAACTGTCTATAGACCAGAAGGTTTTCCTTGGCTATGTGGACCTTGAGAAAGCATTTGATAGGGTTGTGCCAAAGAATCTCTGGAACATCTTGCCCAGATATGGGGTTGACGGTGACCTGCTACGTGCTATGCTATCCACCAATGAGGATTGTACAGCATGTGTGGAGTGGACGGCAGCTTATTGCCCTGGTTTGATACCAACATTGGTGTCAGACAGAGATACGTGCTGTCGGGTCGCCTATTTATCCTGTATCTCGGCAGTTGTCTTCAGAGAATGAGAAATATGAATGTATGTATGGGTATGAGAATGGGTGAATCAGTGGTTAACTGCCTGCTTTATGTAGATGATGCAGTATTAATATCAGAATCACCATCCGAACTGCAAACACTAGTCACAACAATGAAAGATGATTGTATGAAGAAAGGCTTACAATTGAATGCGAAGAAAACCAAGATAATGGTATTTGAAAGATAGACAACCAGAACGAATATAGGATTACGGTTGATGATGTAGTGTTGGAGCAAGTGGATGAGTTTGTATATCTTAGAACCACTTTTAGCAGCGATGGAAGGTACACCGCTGATGTGGAGAGACGAGTGAGTGCAGGGAATAGCGTGAATGGAGCGATTGGTAAACTGCTAGGCAGCCGAAATCTAAGCCAGAAGGCACAACTCGCTGTACACAATGCGGTGCTAATCCCAACGCTAACTTATAGAAGTGAGAGCTGGATATGGCAGAGAGAGCATGAAATTTGAATAAATGCGGTCGAGATGCGAGCACTGCGCAAAATTTGTGGCATAACGCTTACTGACCGCTTTCGAAATGATAACGTACGAAAGAGAGTTGGTCTGAAAGAGAGTGTCGGTGTTAAGGTAAGAAATGGCATGCTCCGTTGGTTCCCACATGTAGAAAGAATGCAAGATGAAAGAATGACGAAACAGATATACAATGCGAAAGTGGAAGGATGTTGGAGCCGAGGAACACCAAGACTAACCTGCCATGACCAAATTGGTCGTGTTTTAGCAGAAGGTGATGTCTGCCTTAAGCCCTAGGAACCGCCGGGCGTGCATTACAAGAGCTATGAATGTGAAAGGAGCGACTGAAGTGTGTAAGGACCGCGTCTTATGGCCCTCGGTTCTCTCTGCCTACCCCGCAAGGGACCTGGCGTGAAGATATACATACATAAGGTACATACACAATCTTTCGCAATTTCCCTAACGCTGTCCATTCGAGTTGAATTCATCGAGAGACCTCTTTCTCGAAGTTGGATCTACCTACCTGGACTGTCTGTCCTAGTTTCATCAAGAACTTCAATAATCGAGCTCCCAACTGAGTCTAGATTGGGTACATGTACATTCGACGTGAGTTTCGTTTTAACCATGTTCATTTTAAAACCCACTCGTTGGGATGCTGTCGAAGCAAGCATTTTATTCAAGTCCTCCAGTGATTTCGCCATGATTACTTTATCATCGGCAAGTCGAAGGTGAGTGATATACTCGCCGTTGATATTGATGTCGTATCCTTTCTAGTCCAGTTTTGGATATTTTGCCGGGTGTACCCAAGAACAAAGAAGAATCGCCTCTACATGTACGTGAAGCATTAACCCCATTCGTCAAATCATTACTATGGGATACCAAGCAGAAACTGCGGGATACCTTTAAATATATATGGTGCAAGAAAGGAGTTACGAGTATCAGAGTGCGTAAAGATGAGAAGGAAAGTAGTATAATAGTCCGGTTGGAAGGTGATATTGATAGGCTATTAAGGTAATCACATATATACACATATTTCATAATTCTTATTAAATAATCTATACATAAATATAAATGGCTAAGTTAATAGATACTAATGATATAAATTAATTACTGACTGTACAAACATAAATGATTTTTATCATATCATAAGTTCTGTCAAAAACTTTAGATGTAATTAATGTTACACTTTTTGATAATTATGTAGAAGTTATATATGATATGAAAGATTATTAAATGTACAATAAAATTTTATCTACATTATTCGAAATGCCCTCCTCCATTTTGAATACATGCCCTTAATCGATACGGCCAGTCAACGATCGCAGCACGCACCACATTTATATCTATTTCTGCCGCTGCTTTAAACAGAGACGCTCGGAGAGATTACAAATTCTGATGAGGTTTAGCGCAGACTTTCTCCTCCAAATGTTGCCATATCTTGGTAGTCTAGTGGGTTTAAATCTGGACTAGAAGAAGGCAGTCTTCATGTCCGATGAAGTCAATTCCACAGGCGATCAACCAGTTTTGAGTGCTTCGTGCTTTATGAGCTGGTGCAGAGTCCTGTTGGAATATCCAGTGTCTGTTTTTGAACATTGTTTGAAAAAGAGGTTCTACTATGTTTGTTAGGACGATATTTTGGTAAACCACGGCACTGGTTTTCACACCTTTTTTTACAGAAAAACACCTCAGTTAAGCCTGAATATGAGACTCCAAGCCAAAACATGATTGATGAAGCATAATGCCCTCGCAACACGAGCGCTCGCTTCTTCACAACTGTGGGCATACACCTTATTATTTTGTTTGTTGTAATTTTCTTACTTGGTAATAACTTTTTCATCCGAAAACAAAATTAAGCGGTATTTATTTCCCGCGTACCGCGGTAACAAAGCGCGAGATCTTTCCATCCTAATTTTTTTCATACGCTCGTTCAAAAATAACCGATTTTTTACGCGAAGCTCGTAGTCCCAGGTCTTTATTTAACACTCTTTTGACAGTGGTTCTTCTTAATCCCATCTGAAGAGCTAAGATTATTTGTTTACGCACAGGATTTCTTTGGATTTGCGCTTTCACTGCTTTGATGAACGCTGGTGTCCTAACTGTGCGAGGTTGGCCGCTCCTCTTACGATCTTCGAAGCTTGAATCTTTAGTATATCGTTTTATAGTGCGATAATAAACACTAGTGTTATTTTAAATTCTTGTAAAATGTTGAAAATCTCTTTTGGTGCGTACCACAGCGGTGCGACGCGATAACCGCGACTCTATCTTTCTTCTTCGACCACTCCAAATTTGAAAATGAATGAAAATTAATTTATTTTTTATTTTCGGCAAGCAGGAATGTTCTATTTTTAAAATTAGTCAAAGCATTTCTGGCTAGTATTCCAAAATTAAAATAATAAGGTTTTGACAGGACTTATGACCCGACTCGGTATATACTCAGGTGAGACTAGGACGGGTGTGTTAAAAATGAAAGCTAATAATTACCTCATACTCCACAAGACTTCCAAAATAACAATATAGAAAAATTTCAAATTGAAATATTAAAAACAGAGTTATCAGAAACGCAAACTGTACTGAGACCACGGGTGTCTGAAAGGAAATCAAACGATGTTATTAAATTATTTATAATAGGATATATATTAAATCTAAAAGCTCACTCCTTTCCTTTAGAATTAAAAGCTTACTGGACCGATGATCTAGAGGCAGTGTGTTCAAACCCTACCTAGTCAGTACTACTTAAATTTTAAAATTATATAGAAATTATGTCACAATTAATAATAAAACTAAATAGATATAGAATTGAACATGATGAATTTATTTTTAGCGTATCACACTCAGTAAGAATACCAAATAAATGTATATTCAACACTGCTAACTTAGATAACTATTATGTCTTCACAATGGCAATATTGTCATAAAGAAAAGTTTCAATAAAAGATAAATATGACTCCTTCTTACTCTTCGCAATTTTACGGGCTAAGTCATTCTCGGTACGGTCTATGCAACTCTAGAAAGCCACGAATTTAAGTTTCAATGAATTATATCACTTTTTTAGTAATGATTGCCACTACGATATCCGTAAAGATACTCGTAGTTAAATAAAGACAGTGGCGACTCCTAATATAAGTATTTATGCATAGGACGCATTGATAGTTTTGCGTAGTTGATTAGCAAAATAAGTTGAGAGAAAAATAATAATTTTATTGATTTTAAAAATAATCTTCTTTAAGTACATTTTACATTCAATGCAACCGATTCTGTTTTGAAATACGAAGACCTGATCGCACGGCATATTTTATTTTTCAAGTGTTCGTAGTTATCTCCTCGTTTGACTGCGAAATGTTAAACCATTTAACACTTATTGATTTTCGAGCAAATACATTACAGAATGATAAGTCCTGACTATATGCAGCACGGATTACGAGCTTTTTCGGGTTACAGAAGTTAGTTTCTTTTGTATGCCGTGTGAGAAGAATCGTTGTCATAGTGCAAGTGGATGCCACTTCTTGATTGTTTTTTAAGCATGTTGTAAACAAAATGGTGGTGTACCAGTTGATAGTAATATTTTTTTGAGCTACATGTGAGATTACAAACAAGACACGTGAAGGGAGAAAACGCAATCATATTTTTACTCACGTTTCTCGTCTACCTCAATTTTATTATTCTGTTCTCGTTTTCAAACACCCATTCACAAGACTGCTACACAAGAACATCTTATGCAGCATTGAAATGTTAATTAATTAATTAATTTTGTCCCATTCGGTGTCGAGACCCTTGGTCCGTGGGGTCCTAGCGCTATTAGGCTTTTTAAGGAAATAGCAAAAAGGTTAGTCGAAATCACAGGAGACCGAAGAGCTGGCAGCTACCTCGGACAAAGAATTAGTCTAGCTATTCAAAGGGGGAACGCTGCCAGCATCTTCGGAACCTTGCCTAAAGGGACTCCGTTTTAATAATATATTTTAGTTATTATATTATATTTTTTAAGGTTTTTTAGTTTTAGGTTCATAATCAATATGTTTAGTAGGGGAGACCGGGTACAAAAGTAACGGCGGGTCGAAAGTAACGAATGCTCTCTAGATTTATCCAATGGGCGAATATCGCTACACCGCCGTCAGGTGATAGCCGGGAGTGACCTGCTTACTTGCAATCAGTCGGCGCATGCACTACGCGCTGTTAGTTTGTGTGACAGGACGCTACGTGTTTTCAAAAATCAAAAGTAAGTTTTTCGACGTTTTCTTATTAAACGTTTACGTAGTCGTAAAAGGATGATAGTAATCTGAATGTTTGCATATCCATTCTTGATTAGATTGATTGTACATTGTTGAAATTCGTTTTTGCTCCTAGCTCCGTTTGTTTTAAGGTTATATTACACGTTTTGACAAAAATAAGGAAGGGTACAAAAGTAACATAGTCGTATGGGTACACAAGTAACATGTTACTTTTGTCCCCGTAATGATTTACTTACCTACATCTTATTTTTATTATGTCTCGTCTTTACTTTAACAGAATGCCGCGACAACGGATAAGAACTACTGCACGAGGAACTGTCGACACAGAAGTGTATCGGAAAGCGGCTGAAGAGCATTTCAAATATGGTGCAAAAATTAGAGCCCTGGCAAAAAAATATAATGTTTGCCATGTAACATTATACTCTTATGTGGAATGCGTGGATGATGATACGAATGATGTGTGCCATAATTGCGAGTCTGAATAGGAGAATAATAATGAATAGTCTGATTATAAAAGAATGATTAACATTGATCTAATTATTTAAACTAATATAATTTTTATTTTTATGTTTTCTTAAAATATATAATTATTGAGCATTTAAAATGCAGTCATTAATATAAAGTCGTCAAAAAATAAATAATTTGTTGATGTAACGTGTAATTTTGTATTCATTACCAACACCTTTGTCTTGTTACTTTCGACCCATAACGTGTTACTTTCGGCCTGCCTACGTGGTCGAAAGTAACAACTGACAATTTTTTTTTAACTCTCTGATATTCATATAAAACACACCACAATAAAATAAATCGAGTTATTAGTGTAAAGAACTTAAACTAAATTTATATATGGTTACATTAATTTAATGACAATAATAACATCCAGCCAGAAATCAAGGTAAAAGTACAAATTGTTACTTTTGTACCCGGTCTCCCCTATATATTTAGATGACGCTGTAGATAATTTAATTTATCATGTTAATGTTAATGCTCGTACAAACATAATGTATTTAGAGTAATTATTGATAATGTATGCATATTGCTATGTTTTCCTCCGTAATGGCAGTTGAAGCAGATCTTCGGCCCACCTGATGTAAAGCAGTTATCGTAGCCTATAATCGCTTGTAATACATTAAATATTACTCGCGCGATGCCTCCTCTGCTGCTAAAGTAACTCATTAGGAACTTACTGGTCACACGCAGGAACACAACAACCCTCTAGGGAGTTGTTATTTGGCTGCGGTTTCTGTGAGGTGGAGGTACTTCCCCAGACGGGCTGCTTTCATGCGCCCCACCTCTCTTAATGCATCTATAGACAGGCTGCAGTCGACGTTCCTTAATATGCGTGTTCGGTTAGAATAACCCGCGCAACGATGCCATAGAGCTCTCAAACATATCTCCACGGATCCATACTCAAGGTATCAACGTCTCACGACATCCTGTTGAAGTGCTTCCTTCCAAAAAGTATGTTAAGATGAATAAATGAAACTTGCGAAGAAAGAGCGCTTTTAAAATAAAAAACCTATTTTTTTTTTAAAATTCAATTTTATCTACAAACGAGAATACAATAAAATATTTTTTATTGTAAATTCAAGGTTATCGTTCGTAGACGTATACGTAGATGATTTTCCGCCAATTTAAAAAAAGTAGCAATTGCAATTTATTGTATAAAATATAATATTCGAAATTCAATGAGTTACGAGCAGTCAAAAGCAAAACTGTCAATGTCGTCCATATTTACTTAAAAGGAGGCCCCGATCGCATTTGTGTAAAAAAAAGGTACTGAAACATTTTCATTTCAATATGAGCGCCAAATATTGGTACCAATTATTTGAATTATCTTTTTACAGGGTCCAACCAGTAGAATATCAAATGACACATGATGATCAAATGATGTCTTCAATGTTACATGAAGACCATTTAGAAGGAACCACTACTTGAACAATCTGTATACGTTATTTATTCCTCTAATATACTTTTATGTGAGTGTAGATCCTGTGGCATTTTACGAGTAATAACCTCTTTTGGGTGACAGTATCACAATCTACTATTATAAGAGAAAAATTACGTTTAGGAACTCCAAACTGATTCCTTTGCGGATACAGATACTAAGAAAGTATTTCATTATTTACTAAAGATCGGGTGCAACGTCGAATTTATATAAATCTATTTACATTACTCATGTTGAATATTACGGCGCAGGACGCCAACGTAGTTGTTAAGATTTGAAACGATATGGCCAAATTGAACACGGAGTTTACTTCCTTAGTAAACCTGAAACATACGCAAGAAAAAAACAATGTCAAAATCAATTTAATTGTATGTCCATTGGTTTTGTGACAAAGTAATTGTTGCTGTAATTGTCAAGCGTCAAATACAAAAAATCCAGCCAGAGGATTAATATGTTTAATATATATTACCAACTTCTTCTCTTCTTCCTAGCGTTATCCCGTTTCCTATTCCATTAAAATTGGTGGGATCCGATACATGATAATTTATTTCTAACTAATTTAATAAAAGTTAAATGTATTACAATTTAATTGAACTAAAACTACCGGACTCGCATGCCAGCAAAGTACTCCTTCAAATCATCAATACCAGACTGCAGGCTTTTCTGAATTCTTAAATAACTATGGAGCAAGCAGGATTCGTCAAAGGTCGCGAAACAAGACAGCAGATTTTATTTCTTCGACAACTTTATAGCTGCTTTATGAAACTGACACTGTGAAATATCATAAGCTATGGGACGTACTCATCTATATGGGAGTACCTACCCACCTAGTTCGTCACATTCGCCGACTACACGAGGACGTAAACTGCGATTGTCCGCATAGATGACGTCTACTCGAAAAGTTACTGGACACGGGCTGGGGTCCGGCAGGGATGCATTCTTCCTCCACTCCTTTTCAACATCTATACGGAGTGTAATATGAGAATTACGCCGACGACACACCTCTTCTGGCCTAAACAAGGGGGACATGAAAGAATTGTTGACACCCCTAGAGACAACAAGCTTCTCCTTCAGACTAGCGATCAACAGAGCCAAAACCAAGATGATGATTGTGGACCGAGGACTAAACCAACTGGCTATACCTATGATTGGCAACTGTGAAGTTGTTTTATTTTATTTTTACGTTTTTGGGATACTTACGTCTAATTTATAAACAATATTACACAAGTCTATTTATCCGTGCGGTGACGGAGAAAGAATACTAAAAATCACCGCCCCCTTTCTTCCCCTGGGTGTCGTAAGAGGCGACTAAGGGATTTCTTGAGATTCCAGTATCTCAGCCGGTGGTAGGGTAAATACCCGCCTGGTTGGCTACCACCGTACACGCGGCGAAACACCCGTGAAGTGGCGTACCTATTGAGTACGTCGCGTTTCGGGATCAGCTGGTGTATAACCAGTGCTCGGGGGATTGTTGATGCGATATTGGAGAACAGTGGTGGATTCTGTCTATCCATTGTCAGAAGGACTGGGCTGATCCGTCGGCCAGGGAGACCCGTTGAAACGGTTGTTCCGCTGGCCGCCCGCGGTATAGTACAGGGGCCCAATCAAGTCTAACCACCTTGAGAGGCTGCCCTTTCATACCGCGCATAATCTCGGGGTAGATCGTCGTGCCGGTTGGTGACCGGATCGTGGGGACCCGGCGACTACCTCCGGGGGGGTTCGGGGGCCCTTCCGTCCGACGGATCAGTACAGCTCCTCTTTCGACAAACTAATGGAGAAACAGTTCACCACACTTCTTCTTCAATATCGTGGCAATTCTCTAGCGCTTCACGCTTCCAATATCTACCCTTATGACAGCACATATAGGAAAAGACGGTTTTACAGCGATGCACTCCCCCACTACTCTGTTCAAGGTCGAGTTCACTAACATCCGCGGACTCCACTCAAACCTCAATGCCGTCCACCAACACCTAGAGACGGCACGGCTCGCCGTGCTCTGCCTGACGGAGACACAAATCCAACGTCCAGCGGACACATCCTACCTCCAGTACCCCGGTTACGTGCTTGAGGAGAATTTCCTCGCGAAAGCCGGGATCTGTCTATTTGTTCGCTCGGATGTATGTTGTCGCCATCTGCGCTGCCTAGAGGATTCCTCCTTTCCTATCCTCTGGGTACATGTAAACCTGGGCCTTCAGAGCCATATTTACATGTGCCTATACTGACCCCATACTAGGGACACGGAGACGACTCAGCTCTTTGAGTACTTGAGCCGGGCGGTGGATGAAGCGCAGGAGCGGTACCTTACTGCAGAGATGGTATGTTTGGGGGACTTTAACTCTCACCACGACTCCTGGTTGGTATCCTCCATAACCAGCCATGCAGGAAGGACCGCCCACGCGTTCGCTCTTTCCTACAGCCTGACGCAACTGGTAGACCAACCTACCAGAATACCAGATGTCGCTGGCCAGGAGCCCTCTCTACTAGACCTTCTGCTGACCTCCCACCCTGCTGGCTACCGGGTTGTGGTTAGGGCGCCCTTGGGCACATCTGACCACTGCCTAGTATCCAGCACAGTGCCAAGCACGGCACCACCACAACCCACTGCGGTTAAGCGTCGTTTCTGGCACTACTCGTCAGCAGATTGGGACGGCATGCGCGACTACTTTGCTTCCGTCCCATAGGGGCAGCGCTGTTTCAGTGAGAAAGATCTTACGGCGAGTGCTGCGGCTATTGTTGACGAGATCGAAGTTGAAATGGAATACTACATTCCTCACTCCGATGTCGTCATCAAAAGCCGGAGACGCCACTGGTTTAATCGTGAGTGCGCTGAAGCTGTTAGTAACAAGCAGGCAGCGTATCGCGCTTGGACCAGGGGTCGCGCCCTCAAAGATCCGAATATTAACTTGCTGAAATCAGCCTATAATACTGCCACCGAGGTCTGGATTTGGAGCTCGTTAGTAAATGGGGTTCCAATAACCTGGTTGAGTTTAATGCCAAGAAAACTCAGGTGTGCGCGTTCACAACAAAATGTCCCCATTTCACCCCACTCCCAGTCTTCAGGGCGCTACCCGCTATATGCGCGATAGCCTGAATATGCTAGGCATGGATATTCGTTGCGACCTAAACCAACGAAATTACATCGAGAGCCTCATTTTAACAGCTTCAAAGAAACTCGGAGTCCTGAACAGGGTGCGCCGGTTCTTCACGCCGCACCAACTTTGTCTTCTTTTTAAGACTCAAGTTCGGGCCTGCGTGGAGTATTGCTCGCATCTCTGGGACGGCTCCGCACAGTATCTTCTCGAGGCTCTCGATAGGTTGCAGCGACGGGCTATCCGCATAATCGACGACGAAGAGGTCACAAAATACCTAGAACCTCTGCAACTTCGTAGGGACATAGGCTCCCTAAGTACATTTTACCGCCTGTACCATGGTGAGTGCTCTGAAGAACTATTTTCCCTTATCCCACCCTCTCCCTTCCGTCATAGAACCACACGTGCAGGCTTGCGATGTCATCATTCCACTGTTGAGGACATTTGTTCTCGTACTAAAAAGTTCGGCAACTCCTATCTCTGTCGAACTATTAAAAAGTGGAACGCCTTGCCTGCACATGTGTTTGCTCCTTCCTACAACATGGGATCCTTCAAACGAAGCGTGAAGAAGCACCTTGCGGGCCAGCATGGTAGCGTCAACTGACAGGACACCGTAGTCCTTTGTCAGTTGCCGCTGCAATTTGGGCTCCCCTTTTCGCTTACCAACAGGCGAAGAGGAGCCACTATGCAGAGCCAATATAAAAAAAAAAAAAAAGTCCGACTACCGATACCGATTTCAAAAATTCTTTCACCATTAGAATGCTACAATATAAATGATTAACATAGGCTATAAAATATTTTGAAAATAGTTAGGGATCCGTATGAAAACTTCTATAATAATAGATAATGTGTGAAAAAGATACCAAAAAATCCTTATACCGCGTACGCTACTGAAACTATTGACAATAGAGCAAAGTAATGTACTACAATTTTATAGAGGACATCAATATCTACAAAAAAGTCTGCGATACCATATGTCTAACTATTACAGTTACGTCACAATAACTACTTTTTCATGTTAAAATATGCTAAAGTAACGCCGGTACAAACTAGGCCACATTATTCGTACCTTGGTATTAATCCTTATCCAAATAAATCATTTCGTATTCAAGACAGTTTCAATGCCTGTAGGTTACTCTTTGAATTAACGAAATCGGACATTCCATTCCAAAGATATTACGGATTTTGTTCTGTGTTTCAATCCCTTGCTTGCGACACCGGCGCGGCGGCGCGTGGCAGCGGGGCGGCGCGGCGCACATCTATGAGATAGGTACCCGCGCGGCTCATTCGCGCGCTACCGACATTGAATGTTTTGACTTTTTCATACCACATTTTTTCTGTTCCAGTTAAAAAGTTCTTTTCAGAAAAGCGTGCCTCAAATCATCACCTTTGTGGCAATCAATTGAAACTCTCAATTTGCGCACGAATATGAGAAGCACGTTTAAGTAATGACGGCAACGACAATTTCTCACAAAAATTACTTAAACTTGGAAGCGGAAAATTACCATCTCCAATTGCACATAGCCTCCAAGTATTATTGGATAATGAATTGGCTCAAACTGTTCACAGTCTAGAAATCCTTATAGAGACAATCTATCCCGACATCGAACATCTTACAGAAAGAAATTTCGATTGGCTCTATTCGAGGGCGATCGTCTCACCGAAAAACAGCTCAGTAAATGAGATAAACAAAATGATCATTGAAAAACTACCAGGTGATTTTAAATGTTACAAATCTATTGATAACGTGTGCAACATCGAAGATACAGTGCACTATCTACAAGAATTTTTAAATTCTCTCTATCCCGCCGGCTTGCCACCACACACACATCTTTGGCATCGACCTAAGAGAAGAATGCTTTTCTCATAGCCAATTATATGTTGCACTTTCTCGAGTAGGATTCCTAAAAATCAATATATTTTGTTGCCATCTACGAATACCACAGCCAATATAGTATACAGCCTTAAGGTAGACATATTGGAAACTAAAAAGTAAAACCTATTAAATTAAATTAATATAAAGTCTCGAAATATATGTTATATATATTAAAATAAATGTAAAAATAAATGTAAAAATAAAACTAAAAACAATATAAATAAATAAAAAATAAACTTTCCGATTGTAATTAGGGTTATGGATAAAAACTAATAAAAAATTAAATACCACTAAGTACGTACCACTTAAAGTAATTTGCCTGAAAAAAAGCTACTTAAGAAAAACTATTTAAAAAACTCTCTAAAGATACATTTACTCTTTGTTTATCCCAAAATGTTTTAAAAATAAATGTCCACCCGTGCGAAGTAGGGGCGGGCCGCTAGTTATATAAATAAAGATCACAACTATGCGATATTTCGTTGAAAGTTCGACAAGGTATGAATTTTATCTTTAATTGAATTTCTCTCATGGAACATAAAAAATAAATGGTTTTCTACGAGTAGTATTTACAGATGGTATACGTAAACATACACTTCTCAGAAGTTCGGCACAATCGATTGACGTGTTGGCTATTTTAATTAAATAAGTTAGATCTGCAATACGTCTACGCTCACTAAGTTGTAAAATGTGGAATTTTTCACAACGTAAATCATAATTGGGAATATAAGTTTTGGCTCTATACTAAAGATAACGTAAAAATCGCTTTTGTTTGCCTTCAATACGTAAAACATAGGTCTGATATTTGGGATTCCATATCTGGTACGCATATTCGAAGTGACTGCGGACGAAAGCACAGTAACGAATTTTAATTGTCATGATATTTTGGAACTCAGAAGAGATACGCATTATAAAACCTAACGCTCTAGAGGCTTTCTGACTGATACCATCAGTATGCGACTCAAATGATAACTTCGAGTCAAAGGTTACACCTAAGTCTCTTATTGAAGTACGCGGGAAAAAAATACCGCGAAATTTTGTTTTCGGATGAAAAAGTTTTTACCATCGAAGAAAGTTACAACAAACAAAATGATAATAATAAGGTGTATGCCTACAGTTGTGAAGAAGCGAGCGCGCGTATTCAGAGGGTCCAGCGAGAGCATTATCATTCATCAATCATGGTTTGGCTTGGAGTCTCATATTCAGGCTAAACTGAAGTGTTTTTCTGCGAATAGGGTGAGAAAACTAGTGCCGTGGTTTACCAAAATACCGTCCTAACAAACATAGTAGAACTTCTTTCTCAAACAATGTTCAAAAACAGACACTGGATATTCCAACAGGACTCTGCACCAGCTCATAAGGGACGAAGAACTCAAAACTGGTTGACCGCCCGTGGAATTGACTTCATCGGGCATGAAGACTGGCCCTCTTCTAGTCCAGATTTAAACCCACTGGACTACAAGATAATAATAATAATACAGTAGAAACTCGATTAACCGGATTAATTGTTGTCGATAGGCATTCGGATAATCGAAAATTCGGATAATCGAATGTATGAAGAATTCCATGACGTGATTTAATTCTGTACAACCATCCGTTACTTGCCACAAACTATTCATCGCCACCTAACTTTTTATTTAACTGTAATACTTTTTCACAGAGCCAAGGACTAGATATTGATTGCCCAGTTGATCATTTTTGTAAAAACCAACAGTACAGAGCTTCTTCTAAAAGTTCATTTTCCGGTTTCTTCATCATTTTCCGATGTTTACTCCCATCTTCACTATCTAATTTGCAGGTGTACAACAAAATTGAATCAGTATTCTTTACTTATCACTTATCGTGGATGTACCTAATACTTATCAGCTAACTTACGACCGGTTTCTCCTTTTTTTTAATGAATCAATAATATTTATTTTATCTTAAGCGATAACACCACTCTCTTACGCTTTGACATTTTTAAATATGTAGACGTGACACGCACGTCAGAGAGGAGTCTTGCAAACTAACTAAATAAAACAATAACGAAACGTGTGCAGTGATCCCAAGGGGCGCGGGCGGGATATGCCAGTTCCGACACGTTCATGCTTGCATAAATTCGACTTGTAGGTACATATAAATTGGTCGCGGTTGGTAGTCCGGATAATCACGAATCCGTATAACTGAGGGCCGGATAATCGAGTTTCTACTGTAATAATAAATATTTATTTCTCCCATAAATTGTACAAGAAACAGAATATTACAGATTGCTTTGTTCATAGTTATGGGAGACTGGTGCCTAAGCTAGGCAAGCCTGTATTTCAGGACACCAGCCCTCTACCCTAGGTTATTGGCTTAGTGAAACAATATTCCAATTTTAGTAACATTAATTAAATGAACACAGAAAAAAGTAAAAGAGTGTTTGTGCCTCTAACTAGACTTCAGTATGTGTTTGGTGAGATGAGAGTTAATGTGTGAATTGTGAAGTTTTGTGTTGTTGTTACGTTGCATATGTTTAAGTTGTACATTGCGTTATTTATAACTATATTCAAAGCCAAGATTGAATTCGAAGAGACTAATGAAAACAGACTTTGAGAACTAGGAAACCACACTTATCAACTTTTCGGTGTCATCATAGTTAGTTAAGTAACCAATTTTTGACCACTATTTTGCATTTTACTTTATTCAGACTATAGACCGACAGATGCCTGCTTACTCTGTTGTATAGGAAAGATCCTAGAAATCAGAAGAAGTGTTTGACCAGAGTGGATGAATATTTTTTGCGGTTGGCACAAACCAGGTCTTTACATCTTTTATCTGCTAGAATATGGGGCTCGTATGGATATTCAGTGTTGCTTCATTACGGTGCTGAGAAATAATTGTCGGACCGTTAATACCTTTGCTCTACTGTACAACTCACTTGTGGCATATCTAAAAGGTAAACAAAACATAACTTTCAAGATGGCACGTTGTGATCTTTCTACTTTGAGAAGTAATGATTTATATGTACCACCCCAAGATGTTATACCGTAGAGCAGCAACGATTGACATAATGCATAGTAAATTGATATTAAGTTTTGTTATTGGCAACATGTCGAAGATTTTTAAATACATATATCAATTTCCGAAGTCTATTTGTAAGTAAATTTATGTGTTGTTGAAAATTTAATTTTGAATCTATCGTTATTCCGAGATATTTAGTGTTATCGACTTTATCTATTTGGGAACAACTACAGCCTGTAGATTGAACTGAAGCACACGAATGAGCCTTGATTGAAAATGGTGATGTGATATTGGGGGTTTTGAATGAAAAAGTTATGTACTTAGTTTTTTCAATGTTCAAAGCTAGTAAATTGGATTTTAACTATTTATTGACCACATTAAAACCTCTTTGAGCCATGGAATATACTTCATTCCAGGAACCTCCACTGAAGAGTAATGCAGTGTAATCAGCATACGAGACAACCCTAACACCATTAATGCTTAGACCACAGAGTTCATTAATATAAACAAGAAATAGTGTAGGGCCGAGTATATTCCCTTGTGGAACACCGTAATAAATATTTACATCTGAGCTTATATGTGATCCTATAGCAACACACTGAGTACGATCTGTAAGGTAGTCTTCAAAAAGCTTTAACTGAATGCCACGTATTCCTATGTCTTCTAGCTTCCTAATTAATATTGGAGCAGAGACAGTATCAAAGGCCTTCGCCAAACCCAAGAATACGCCAACCACTGCCTTATGATCATCCATACTTTTGACTACAAAATCTGTAAGTATCACCGTCTGTTTAATTAACTATACCAAATCAATTACCTTTTACATACACACACACACACATATCTGCACGAAAGCACATAAACCAAGCTCATTTCTCCAATTTTAATTCCAACTTCAACCAATTAAACTTATTTTTCTTAAATCTAAGTAATGTCATGTTTTTACACCATGTCTGGGGAGAGTCTGGTGTACTGAAATACAGGCCCTGCATAGTTCAGTCACCAGTCTCTCATAATCTCAAACATTGTTGTTTAATAAACAAACCACTTGCTTTGTTTGTATACAAGCGTGCTTATAGGATTGTGGAGAAAAATAAAGAAATTTTGAATTAATCGACTGGTTCAAATCCAGACGTGGGTATGCTAAATACATAAATAACACTAAATTTGTATTTCCGGATTTATATAATATTTGTAATTATCACGTGTTCGGAGGTTATGGAAAACATCGTGCACGTCCAAGAAATTATATTTTGACTAACACATGGCCTAACGTAAGAAAGATCTGGCTTTCCCTCTGAGTTATGTAGGTCTGACGGTAGTCGCTCCATGTAAAAATCAGTATTTTCACTAAATCCTTACCTACACTTAGGTAGTGGACCCCACCAACCCTAATGTATTTGGGCACAGGATATCGCTAGCGACTAGAACAACCCTAATTGACTGAAAGTCTGAAGTTGACATAGTCACTTGTCACTTCAATTACTGTATTCTTGACGATAATTGGGCTAGGATGATGACTTTTGTTTAGTCGAAATTTATTCCCAGTTCCACGGCTCGAGAAGCGGCGATGAGATCATTAAGCATTCCACCGAAATCCTTCCGCAATTCAGTCGTTTTGAAAATGTCGCCAGTGTTGCAAAAGGTGTAAGATGTACTCGCCGTTAACGTTGACGCCCAGTATTTTTAGTGAAACGTATTCAACATGTGTAGTTTAAACTTATAATATTTTGTAATTCGCAGATATTTCTATATGATGTCCATCTGCATGCCTAAACATATATTTTTTATGAGTTTACAGCAAAAATGACAACATGGTAACACATTACAAGCATCTTTTTATAGTGAAAGATAAAAATCGTAATAAAATAAAACAAATTTTATTTTAGCTGTACAATTTTCTCTACGTTTAATGCTTTTTCCCCTTGCCACTCTCTAGCTACCCCCAGAAACGTCACCCTGAAATAATTTAGAGACAGTTTAACATGACTTACTATATGTCTGGATATTCTGCATATCACCTCTTAAGTACCATGAACATGCTCGAGTATGTACTTAAAACTTTAAAGAGGTGTCAGTCTACTTATCTGTCTGTCTCCGTAGTTTAGTACACGGATGTAGTAACATATATTGCTTCCAAAATATATCACAAAAGTAAACTTACCATACAATTTGATCATAGCGATTAACATAGTAATTGAAGCGCTCTCTTAGCGTCATGTCGATCAAATCTTTATATACAAAAGTCTGTCGTTCTGTCGTCCTAGCGACGTCTTCGTTATCAAACATATGTTCTAAATTATATTTTAATATCTTCAACTGTACGGTGGCTTGCGAAAAGTAAATTGCAATTAAACAGTCCATAATTAAATTAGAGTAACCAAGATAGCCCCCAAAACAAACTCTTGTTACCGCCAATAAGAAGAATCTGCAAATTAATAAGTAATTATTTTATATGGCTGTAACCAGGGATATTCCGATAGCCAGAATGTGTCTTGGTAGTAGTTAGTAGTCAATATCGTAAGTGGAAAAAAATATGTCATTCAATGTTTTCCGAGACGGGGCAGGCCAAGACTTACCTACAATGACTAAATTGGTATTGTTTGACCAGAAGGTAATATCTAAAGACCAAGTCCTATGGCGTTCGATCCTTTCTGTCAACTAATATTATCGAAATATTTTCCGTCTTTCTGAGATTTCTGTTCTTGACCAGTCTTAACAAGAGCATTAAAAATCATCTTCTTTTCTGGTTGTGCTATAATTTTAATCAAGCTGTTTTTTCCATATAGAAATGTTATTTATTATAAATGATTAATAGTGCAAAATAAACTAAACCAAGTCAAGGGTTACTTAAAGTAGACGTGATCATATTTAACAAAAATAAGATTAAACTTCCAATATAAATAGTAAAATTATATAATGAAATTTATTAATAATCGAAGCATAATTAATAACAATTACAATACATGTTTGGTAACAGTAATGAAAAACAATAAGTTTTAATTAACCCTCAGCTACTACAGCAAGTCTGTGTATAGGAGTTTAGTGTCATCTTTAGATATTAGGTTCTATTTAAAATAGTTAATAGATTAAAGTGTTATTTAACGAATGTCAAATTTACATGTGATTTGACCTAACCTGCTTGGTGATCTTCTGCCAACAATTAGTTCATGCGGACTAGCGTCGACCGGCATCCACCGTTAGTAGATGTAACGTGCATACATTGTAGCATGTTATTCTAACGACTAATCTACAGTGCCTGATGATGCCTCGTGGAGAGGCGAAATACCTGCCACAGCGAGGACCCTGGGCCGTCGCGGTAGCGACGGTGACATGCGGTTTTTGTTCCAGATGGCGGACGACCGCAGCAGCCGAGGCATACCGGAACAGCCATGGCAGCGACGGCATGTTGCATCTACTAACGGTAGTGGGTGGGTGCCGGCCAGCGCTAGACCGTATGAATTAATTGGTGGCGGAAGCACACAAAGCATGTTAGATCAATCTGTTACGACGTCTATAGTGCTTGTATTCGACATTTGACTGTATGGATTACCAAAAAACAACATGGCAGCTCCTAATTGAACGACGCTTTTAATTTTACCTACTCAAAAACCCTTCATATTCAACATCCTCCGAACATCCATCGCCCAACACCTAAATCTATTAACTGGTAATTACTGGTTGCATGCTAGTCACAAAAATCCCTAACAAATCACCGTTAGTCAATTTTCTAGAAAAGAGTACAAAGAGTATTTGTTTGAAATGTGAGTTACTATGTTAGCCACTCTATCAATGAGTCAAGGTAGTTGTATCCTATTATGCAGAATATCATTTAACAATTGAATTAAAATACTATTATTATTAGTATTAGTCCTTACCCTGTCCATGACTCCTTGTCGATAGGCGCATAGATTGGTATAATCAAACTTTCCCCATTTAGCTTCCTGAAGACATTATTTAAGTGCCAAAAAAATACGACAATTGCCACACTGACATTCATAACTTTTAGAACCTTTTCCATGTTTGTTTTATTCTGGCTTAGATATTCTTCATCCTTGAGTCCTTTAGCAGCAAAATATGGTCCTAATTGTATGCAAACAAGATGTTTCATTTTTTTTTCAATAATCTGTGTTGCAAGCTAAAGAGAGGTCGTCAATACTTCTATGAGTGAGTGAGTAATCAAATAAGTGACCGAAAATCATGCTCTTTGTGCTTTTTGGTGGTGATGGCTACCAGGATTTGAATATTTGGCTGTAAGTGTGTAAGTGTTTAATATAAAATATCTTGTAAGACATGTTATGAATAGATATTGTGACATAGTACTCAGTAAGACAATCTATAAAGGAATGGTGTAAAAATATTTATTAATAAACAAGCTGTAGTAAAATCAAAAGTGATCTCCTAGTTTAGTAAACGTTCGATGGCGACAGTAACTGGTGACGGTTAAGCGGATTGTATGTTTATTCATCAGTTTAGTAATATACACCAAAATACATAAAATATGTAAAAAACATAGTTATTGCAATTAAACTCACCTCTAATAACCTCACGTAGTTTGTCAATTCTGTTGCTTCTCAAAAACAACGTGATTGATTTCACAGCGATGTTTATCATAGGTATCTCTATCACTAAAACCTCGAGTAGTGTATTCACATCCAAGGGGTATTCCTATATAATTATACAAAATATATTTAATTATGCCAAAATATTACTTAATACTGACACAGATCGTTTGCTATAACTTGTCTTATTACTAATACTTTATATATAACTAATGATCATATAAATGAAATAATAAAATCCAATTCATATTGTTGTTACTTTATTTTTCACCGGCGAGTACTTGAAACGGTATATTTCTTTTATTTATTCGTTTATTTATTTAGTAACTACGAGTACAGTCATTACAAATCACATTGATACTGTGGCGAGTATACAAGTTACCGCAACAGTGCACTACAACGAGGCACGAGATCACGCCATCTGACGTCACATCGTGCGATGGTCATTCATTAGAGGTGCCCGCGCAACTCATCATAGTGCAACAGGTGTGCATCTATTGTCCGCAGTCACTACGACGAAACATGGCCGACCGTGCGGCTTTGTTACCGAGCCTGTGGCCACACCCCTTGCGCGTACGCAAGAAAGGACAGTGGGAGACTTCATTGATAATTAATAATTTTTCATTCAATAGTTCAATAGTTGTCAGTTGATTTATATAAATTCATTCTACCGACCGCCGCGACACCTTGTACTCGTCTGTTCTACGTAATAAATATCAGCTAACATCATCGGAATTTTTTATTAGCCGTCAAGTCATAAGTTAGAAGTCCTTAATATAAAGCTACTGTTGTTGAGTACTATATTTTTTTTTTTTTTTTTATACCACTAAGGTGGCAAACAAGCGTACGGCCTGCCTGATGGTAAGCAGTTACCGTAGCCTATGGGCATTTGCAACACCAGGGGTGTCACTCTTGCGTTGCCGACCCTGTAAGAACCTCTTCACGCCTTTCTTGAAGAACCCCATACTGTAGTCCCTTGGGAAAATCTCGGCAGGGAGCTCATTCCACAACATAATAGTTCTCGGTAGAAAACTTCTCGTGTAGCGCACAGTGCGCGACCATTGCGGTTCCAGTGTGTGCGGATGAACTCCCAGCCGCCGGCGAGCTGTGCGATTGTAAAACGAGGCTGTTGGTATAATGTTGAACAACTCCTCAGAACACAACCCATTATACAGCCGGTAGAACACGCAAAGGGAAGCAAAATCTCTTCTCAAACTCAAGGGCTCAATGCCGTGTGTGAGTCCAGGATCATCGATAATCCTCACAGCTCGTCTCTGTATCGAGTCACAAGGTCCTAGCTGGTATCCAGGTGCTCCCGCCCAAAGGTGGCTACAGTACTCCATATGCGGTCTGACTTGGGACTTATATAACATAAGCCTTTGCCCCGCGCTGAAGTACTGTTTAGCTCTGTTGAGCACACCGAGTTTCTTGGACGCCAGCTTAACCTTCTCCTCCAGGTGACCTCGATACTGAACATCGCTGGAGATCTCGATACCGAGAATCTTAATGCTCTTAGAAATTGTGAGCGGCGTGTTCTCGAATTGGGGAACCACAGCAAATGGGGTTTTCTTAGCGGTGAACTTGTGTCTTGGCAGGGTTGAATTGGACTAGGTTCAATCGCCCCCAGTCAGATACTTTAGACAATGTACCCTCCATTTCAGACACAAGTTTATCGCGGCTTTCCTCTACAAGGGAACGAGGGATGTTAGCACGGCCTGTATAATAAGTGTCGCCGGTGCTGTCGTCCGCATAACAATGAATGCTGTCGATTGACAACATGTCATTAATGTGCAGCAGAAACAGCGTCGGGGACAACACAGAGCCCTGTGGGACGCCAGCATTAATATCCATGCTATCGGAGCAACTACCGTCTATCACGGCTTTTATACGTCTGCTGGATAAGAAGCTGGCAATCCATTTGCACAAACCCTCGGGCAGCCCGTACGATGGTAACTTCGATAGAAGACTCCGATGCCAGACCCGATCGAACGCCTTTGCCATATCTAGGCTAACAGCCAATGCTTCACCTTGACTCTCAATCGCCGAAGCCCAGCGGTGTGTAAGATACACTAGAAGATCACCAGTCGAACGACCGTGGCGAAAGCCGTATTGACGGTCGCTGATTAGGTCGTGATCTTCTAGGTATGCTAGGAGTCGTGTGTTTATCACACGCTCCATCACCTTGGAGAGAAGGGAGGTTATGGCAATAGGCCTGTAATTCGACGGATCTGATCTATCGCCCTTTTTGGGCACCGGGTGCACATTGGCGGTCTTCCACGAAGACGGGACTTGCCGAGTGGAGTAGGAAAGCACGAAAAGGCGCGTTAGCACAGAACACAACTCAGGAGCACACTGCTTTAGCACCACTGCTGGTATGCCATCTGGCCCACTCGACTTATGAATGTCGAGGGAGAGCAACGCCCGCCGGACATCTCGCTGGGTAATTGAGATTTCCGGCATTGAGCTACTGCACCTCGGGATGGTAGGTGGCACAGCTCCCCCGTCATTCAAAGTCGAGTTAGAGGCAAAGAGATTACCCAGTAAGTCGGCTTTCTCTTTAGCACTGTAGGCCAGACTGCCATCCGGTTTTTGCAGTGGTGGCATAGACGCTTGACAAAAGTTTCCCTCGGCAGCTTTAGCCAGCGACCAGAAAGCACGGCTGCCAGACGGAAGGCTTGCAAGCCGCTCGCCAACTCTACCGACGAAATCAAACTTTGCTCTGGCAATTACCCTCTTACTAGACCTCGAGGCAGCGTTGAGTTTACGTTTCAAAACAGAGACATCAGGATTTCCATTAGCATGCGCCGTGGTCCAAGCCTCGAAAGCAGCCTGTTTGAGAAGTCTGGCTTCTCTACAAGGCCGATTAAACCACGGTCGCTTTTTAGCTCCCGCAGCAGCCACTAAGCGACTGGGAATGTAGCATTCCATGCCATCCAATATCGCCGTAGCTACCGCAGTCGCGCAGGATTTGATATCGTCTGTTTTGAAACAAAGTTGCCTCCACGGGTACGACGCGTATAACTCACGCAGTCCGTCCCAGTCTGCCGACTTATAGTGCCAAACACGCCGCCATCCGGTAGGCCGAGGTGGGTCACGCCTGGCACAAGGCGCTTGGGTTCGGATGAGACAGTGGTCCGATGAGCCAAGCGGCGCATCCACTGAGATGTTGTACTCATCCGGACGTGTTGTCAGCAGAAGGTCCAGTAAGGAGCTTGTATGGTTCTCTACATCTGGTATTCTCGTGGGAGAATGCACCAGTTGGGAGAAACCATAGGCCAGAGCAAAGTCATGAGCAGATCTCCCCGCGGAATCAGTGCACCGAGAGCCAAGCCATTCGGTGTGATGGGCATTAAAGTCTCCCAAAATCACTAATTCCGCGGAGGGATACTGCTCGATAACTCTGTCAGTCGTCATTTGCAGGTGCTCAAATAAACGAGCTGTGTCTGCATCACCGCTATAGGACCTGTAAAGGCAGGCGTAGATTCGGGTGTGGCCGCCATGATCCACGCGCACCCATAGTAATGACAGGTCCTTGTCTTCCAGGCTACGAAGACGGCGACAACAAATATCCTCCCGAACGAACATACACACCCCGGCACGACGTACAAATAAGTGTTCAAGTTTGTACCCGGGGTAATGTAAGTAAGAGGTGTCGGCCGGTGAGGATATTTGTGTCTCCGTGAGGAAAAGAAGGGTCGGCCGAGCAGTCTCGAGGTGGTAGTGAACCGCGTTAATGTTGGAGTGTAGTCCCCTGATGTTGCAAAAATCCACATTTATTGTGGAAGGGGTAGCCGCTGTAATTTTCCATTTTCCTTTCTTTCTCTTAGGCATGTTTTATGAGGTTGTTTGAATAATGAGAAGTCGCTGAGCCGACAGAGTGGAAGACAAATGCGCGGTATCTTCCACCACTGGACAGTGCAGGTTATGCGGTTAGCTGGCACGGCGGGCGGAAGGGCCCCCGGTCCCCCCCTGCTGCAGCAGCCGGGTCCACTCCGGTCTCCTTCTCCGGCACGACCACTACAACAGGGATTTTTCGCGGGTTGGCGGTTCAGCCTCCCGGGGCGGAGATTAAGTAATCCCCGGGTTCGGGAACCCTACTGACCCGCGGGCGGCCAGCGGTCAGCCGTTTCACCGGGTCTCCCTGACCGCCGCGCCAGCCTTCCGCGCCCCCGCTGTTCGTGGCGGTTCGATATCCGCCGGTCCTCCCGCTGCCTGCACAACGACTTCCCAAATGACTGGCAACCTTACTCACACACAGGAACACAACAATCCTCCCGGAGTTGTCATTTAGCTGCGGTCTTCTGTAAGGTGGAGGTGCTTCCCCAGACGGATACTTAGAGCAAGAGGTCTTGCCATGCCCCGCCATTACAGCATGCTTGACAGGGCGGAGCACAGCACGACCCCTTGCTGGGTCCTACCTCTCTTTCAATAGGGGTTTAAGAATACCTACCACTACACGCCCCCTACAATACATAAACTAATCATTGCAATACATTAATCATTCTAAAATTGAATCAATTAAACACCTAATCAATTTACGTAATTTCAAATAATATATTAATTCTATTTATTTAATGCCATTAATTGATACATGCTATATCTCACGTGTTCATCTACATATTTTACTTCTTCTACTCTGTAGAAATCTTATAGTCCCTCTCATGGGCATCAAAACTTGAGGACAACTCTGTGATACAATACAGACATAGGTATAATGCTTAATGAGTAGCATTTGTTTCCTAAACGCCTAGGCGGTTCAATCTCAACCATACAAGAAACCAATAGAGAAGGGTGCATGTAAGGGTAATAGCCATAACTCTTCTTGTAAAGCCTGCGAGCAAATTTCCGCTGTACTTTCTCTAACTAAACAGGTCGACCAGAGTGTTGGGTGCATGGGGCCCCACCAAAATCTTCGGGCTCCAAGTCAACCTCATCTGCAAGTTGGTGCACCTGCAGATCAACAAACAAGACAAGGAAAGAGGGCGTGAGAGAGGGTGCCACTGCTCGTGTAAACATTAGCTCCGTACATATAAATGGTATAAAATATTGTACGGATGGTTTAGAGTGCAACTACGCTATCAAAGAAACAACACGTCTGTCTTGAATGGATTTATTTCGCAACTGCTTTGAAATTAAATACATGCATCATATTTAAAGGTATTGAGACGTTTCTGTATAAACAAATTGTATGCAAAGTAAACATAGGTATTATGATCCAACATACCGCCCACCAAAGGACTATCAGAGTCCTTTAACTAATAATCGAAATCTTAATAAAAATAAACAATCGATACCTAAAATAAATATGACATAAATTATTCTTGTTTATCCTCAATCGGCAATGCGCACAGTTTTGTTACAGTTCGTTTGACAATAACTTTTCCACTCTTCACACTGTATACCCTAGTGCATCCGTCTAGTCCAGGATGCTTGTCTACTATTCTTCCAAGTAACCATTTCCCTGGGGGAAGATTTTCTTGCTTAACCAAAACAATATTGCCAATCTCAAACTCCTTCTGTCTTTTAAGCCATTTAGGGCGTTGTTGCAGCCTACACAAGTATTCATTCTGCCATCTACACCAAAAATCGTTAAGCAGCTTTTGTGTATACTGCCACCGCGACAGATGGTGAACCTTTACATGTTGGAAAGTCGGACTAGGAATTGTAAGAGGCGATTCGCCGATCAAAAAATGTCCCGGGGTCAGAGCTTCAACTGCTTCATCGTCCAAATCATCCCGGGGGCATAACGGTCTCGAGTTTAGGCAAGCTTCTATCTCACAGAGGAGAGTCGACATTTCCTCAAATGTCAAGTTGGTAGTAAGTATTCTCTTCATGTGATATTTAATGGATTTTACTCCAGCCTCCCATAGCCCACCAAAGTGAGGGCTGTAAGCTGGAATGAAGTGCCACTGCGTTCCATCAGATACTAGTTTCTCGGTAATATCTCCTGAGAATTCGAGACGCGCTTCCTTCCAGAGAGCTACTAGTTCCTTATTTGCGCCTACAAAATTTCTACCTTGATCGCTCCACAGATGTGCGCATCTTCCCCTTCGGGCACAAAACCTTTTGAATGCGCTAATAAAAGCCTCGGAAGTCAAATCCCCGACCAATTCCAGATGAATGGCCTTTGTCGCCATACATACAAAAATTGAGACATATGCCTTGTATATCTTTCCTCCTCGACCCTTGTTTGTCAGAACTAGAAAAGGCCCCGCAAAATCTACCCCGGAGTTCAAGAATGGACGAGCTGGAGTTACTCGTACCTTCGGCATATCGCCCATTACTTGAGTTCGTGTAGTAGCGTTATGTTTTGCACATGTCAGACATCGATGTACATATTGCTTTACTTGACTCTTAACTCTGTGGATCCAATACTTGATTCTGAGGTAGCATAACATCAGCTGCATACCACCATGAAGAGTTTTTGAGTGGGCCTCTGCGATTATCAAACGCGTAAGGTTGTTCTTAGTTCCTATAATAATCGGATGTTTACCCTGATCTGGTAAATCGGAATGTCTAAGGCGGCCGCCCACCCTGAGTATCTGTTTTTCGTCTAAATAGGGATCTAATGTCTTCAGTGTGCTTGTTCTTTTAATGTGTTTATTTTTTCGTAACGCATCTATTTCTTCCCGATATTCTTCGCCTTGTACTTTTCTTATGCATATGTTAAGTGACTCTTCTAATTCTTGTGTAGTTAATGTTAAATAGATATCATCTTTTAGTGTTTTTCGCTTCAAAAATCTTCTGCAGTATGACATGCTTCTCACCAGTTCTGATAATGAATCAAATAATTCAAACTGATTGGATATACTTCTATCTTCTTCAACCTCCGTGACTGTCAATGTCTGTATGCTCGACTTCTTCTCCAGGTCTATAGGTGTAATTATTGGCTTTGTATATTCTATTTGCCTTTTAGATAGCCATTCTGGCCCTTCCCACCATAGAGTGCAAACTTTTAATTCTGACACTATCATTCCTCTTGACGCAATATCAGCCGGGTTTTCATGGGATTGTACGTGAAACCATTGCTCTCTAGGAACATTTTCCATTATTTCCACTGTCCTATTTGCGACGAAAGTTTTCCATCTACTGGGCTCTCCCTGAATCCAAGCAAGAACGATTGATGAATCCGTCCATGCAAAAACTTGAGATGACGGTATTCTCATTGCAGTTGAAACTTGTTTCAATAATTTGGATAACAAAAGAGCCCCACACAATTCAAGTCGTGGCAAAGATACTGTTTTTAACGGAGCTACGCGTGTTCTTGCAGCTATTATTGACGTTTGTATTAAACCCGTATCTTCTTGCACGCGGCAATAAACAACGGCTGAATATGCTTTAATACTGGCATCACTAAACCCATGAATTTGAATATTGCCACGCCTTGAGTTGTGTGTGCCTAACCATCGCTCCACGTATATTTCATTGACGTTGCCAAAATCGTCACGCAAGTTTTTCCATTCCTCTTTAAGAGATGGATCAATATTCTCGTCCCAATCAACCTTAATCTGCCAGAGCTTCTGAATAAAAATTTTCGCCATTACTATAGATGGTGAAATCCAACCAAGAGGATCATAAAGTTTTTGTAAATCCGATAAAATGTTCCTTTTTGTTGTAACTTCATTACAAGGGGGCAGGTTTAGATTGTATTCGAATTGATCCTTTCCCAAATTCCATTGCACACCTAGAGCCTTTACAGTACCGTCGATATTTATATCTAAATGTGCCTTTGTTGATCTTTCAGATGGATCTATGGATTTTAGAAAGTCCACATTGCTCGAGGACCACTTCTTTAGAGTGAAGCCACCCCGACGTAATAAGTCCTTCAAATCCTTGCTGATTCGAATAGCTTCTTCAAGACTGTCGGCCCCTGACATAACATCATCAATATACATATCTTCCCGTAGTACTCGCGCAGCTTCAGGATGTTTATCCCCTTCATCGCTCGCAAGTTGCATTAGAGTTTTGACAGCTAAATATGGAGCAGAAGCTGTACCAAAAGTAACAGTTAAAAGCCTTAAATCTTGAATCGGATCAGAGGGATTGTTTCGCCATAAAATTCTCTGGTAATCGGTGTCTTCTTTAGCTACTAAGATCATTCTGTACATTTTCTCAATATCCGAGACAAAACATACTGCATGCATTCGCCATCTCATGATGAGGCTCCGTAAATCATCTTGTAATATTGGACCTGATAGCAATTCATCGTTAAGAGAGACTCCATTTGAACCCTTACTTGAAGCGTTGAAAACAACGCGGGTTTTCGTGGTTTCCTTTTCTGTATTAATCACTGGATGATGTGGTAGATAGACTGTTTGTTCATTATTCTTCTCAATTTCCGGCACCTCTTCTGCATGTTTCAGACTCTTATATTCTTCGATAACTCTGATATATTCTTTCTTTAATTCTGGTTGTTTGTAAAATCTTTTTTCTAATTGTGCGAATCTATTTAAAGCTATTTCCCTCGTATGTCCATTTGGAGCTTGTGGTGTATCTGTATTAAATGGCAATTTAACTATGTATCGTCCGTCCTTGTTTCTCTTGTGTGTGTTTGTAAAAAAGTCTTCGCATAATTGTTCTTCTTTGGTATACCTTTTCTTTGTTTCTGTGTCTACCTCCCACATTGCTCTTAATATCTCCTTAAAATCTACATCTTGATTTACTTCCACGAAACATTTTTCTTCCTTGTTGAGTGACTTGATTTTCATTTCTCCGAATATAATCCAGCCAAGGTTGGTTTTTTGTGCAATGGGTGTACCTGGTGGACCCTTGACTAGACCTTGCTGTAGGATCTGTGCATATCCTTTTACATCTAATAGCAGATCAATGGTTCCTGATACATAGTAGTTTGGATCTGCAAGGTTGAGATCACTCAAATGGGGCCAGCCACCCTTGGTTGCTGAACCTGATGGAAGTTGAATTGTCAAGTGTCTTGTCATCACATAGGCATGTATAGGTAAACTAAAATTAGGCTCACATTGTGATAAAACTTTTACGTATACTTCTTGCTTGACAACAACTTTCATGGATTCCATCCCAGTAACTATTCGATGAGTTGATTGTCTCTTAAGCCGCAATAATTGAGTTGCTTTTTCACTTATAAAACAGGCTTGTGATCCTGGGTCTATTAGCGCCTTAAGCACAATGGTGTGTCCATGTTCGCTCTGTAAAGTCACCATTGCGGTTGCTAACAGACCCACCTCTTGCCGAGCATTGTAGTACGACGCAATCATTGTATTGACTTGTACATTTTCTAATCCATCTGCTTGATTGGACGCCACTGGTTGTAAAGTTTCTAATAATTCCGAGGCCTCCGTCTTCTTGGTTTGATGAATTAGAGTATGATGTCGTCGGTTGCATATACGGCAGGACATTGGTACACGACACTTAACGACTGAATGTCCTGATGCTAGGCAATTGAAGCAGAGATGATGTTTCTTCACGTGTTCATTCCGTTCTGTAGGTTTCATCTTGGCGAATACCTTGCAGTGACATAAGTTGTGGTTCTCCTTACACATTATACAAGCTTTCTCGGGGAGTGAAGCATGAAGTGCACGTTCTCTTATAACCCTATCTCGCGTATTTGGTGTTGAAAAGGGCGTGACCAGTTCCAGAGTACGGAACTTGGTCTCTAAAAAAGTCTTGAAGTCTTCCCACGTAGGTAATTCTTCTAACTTTCCCTTGTAGGCATATTCCTCCCACTCCTTATGTGACTCTGGGTCCAACTTCTGTACTACCAGAAAAATAATTATTGGATCCCAAGAGTCTGTATTAATTTTCAAATTTTGTAGGCTATTTAGAACCTCGGTGGTGGTGTCCAAAATAGACTTGAGTTGGTTGGCGGATTGAATATTAGACCTCTTTTGAGTAAATAATCTTTTCAACAATGAATTGACGATGAGACGTAAGTTACCGTAACGATTTTTCAACGTTTCCCATGCTTGCTGATAATTAGTTTCAGTCACTTGAATATGCTTTAATAATGCCGCTGCTTCCCCGCTGAGACTCGTCTTCAAATAATGTAATTTTTCCACATTGCTTAGGGATTTGTTTTCATGAATTAACGATATATATAAATCTTTATATCCCGGGAATTCTTCGTATATACCGGAGAAAGAAGGTAACGATATCCTTGGTAATTTTACTTGAGGTTGTACATCACCCCCTACTGCGCTGCTGGGGCTGGGATTCCCTTCGAGCATATCTCGTAATTCACCCATTAAACATAAATACAAATCTTCATAAATGTAAAATTCTTCATTTAAATAGTACGGCAATAAGTTTCGTTTCTCTCGGGGTGTTATTTTTCCTAATTCTTGGTCAGCGCCAACAAATCTTTTCCAGTAGTCTTCTATGCAAAGTATCCGTGATTGTATGTATCCTTTCGTTAAACGTTGTTTAGGGCATTTTTTCAAATTAATTTGTGTTTTCTTTAGTAACTCCGCCGTATCTTCTAATATAGCAATCACACGTTCGGCTGCAGCGTTTGCGGAAGTCATGTTTAGTCCATAAAAAAGTTAATTTTAACGTTAAAACTGTTTAAATGTTTATCAACAAAGTTCACGTAATTATTAATAGAACGGAATGTTATTTTCTCACAATACAACACAATAGATGCACTCGAACAGTTCTTATCTCTGGAATGCGACCGGCCGCCGGGCTCAGGTAAATCGTTTGTTTAGCACGCGGTCACTTGATCCGGCTCGATTATGACCATTATGTACGGATGGTTTAGAGTGCAACTACGCTATCAAAGAAACAACACGTCTGTCTTGAATGGATTTATTTCGCAACTGCTTTGAAATTAAATACATGCATCATATTTAAAGGTATTGAGACGTTTCTGTATAAACAAATTGTATGCAAAGTAAACATAGGTATTATGATCCAACAAATATAATTAGTGTGTTTTTTGTATAAAAAGTGTAAAAACGTTTGAAACAAGATACAATAAACGAGTGATAATATTGACAAGAACTTTCCTTCAAGAATATGCAAAATAAATAGCCGTATTCATAAACTACTTTGGATCCGAATCAATTAATTTTGACAGTATCTAGAAGCAGTGAAAGAGTGGAGAGTGGAGGTGATTAATTGCGGTGTTTAACATAATCTGGCTAAGAGACGGTAAACGTATAAAGATAGGAAAACCCTTTTTTTATATTAGTTCAGCATAGTGGCTCCTCTTTGCCTGATGGTAAGCGAAAGAGGAGCCCAAATCGCAACTGCAACTGACAAAAAAGACTGTATCCTATCAGTTGACGCTGCCATGCTGACCCACAAGATGCTTCTTCACGCTTCGTTTGAAGGATCCCACATTGTAGGAAGGAGGGAACACATGTGCAGGCAAGGCGTTCCACTTTTTAATGGTATGACAAAGATAGAAGTTGCCGAACTTTTTGGTACGTGTGGTTCTATGACGGAAGGGTGAGGGTGGGATAAGGGAAAACAGTTCTTCAGAGCACTCGCCATGGTAAAGGCGGTAAAATACACTTAGAGAGCCTATGTCCCTACGGAGTTGAAGAGGTTCTAGGTTTTTGGTGACCTCCTCGTCGTCAATTATGGGGATAGCCCGTCGCTGCAACCTATTGAGAGCCCCAAGAAGATACTGTGCGGAGCCGTCCCAGAGATGCGAGCAATACTCCACGCAGGCCCGAACTTTTGTCTTATAAAGCAGACAAAGCTGGTACGGCGCGAAGAACCGGCGCACCCTGTTCAGGACTCCGAGTTTTCTTGAGACTGTTGAGATGTGGCTATCGATGTAATAACGCTGGTTAAGGTCGCAATGAATACTCATACCTAGCATATTCAGGCTATCTCGCATACTGAGGGAAGCGTACTGAAGACTGGGAGTGGGAACGAAAGGGAACATTTTTGTTGTAAACGCGCAAACCTGAGTTTTCTTAGCATTAAACTCAACCAGGTTATTGGAACCCCATTTAGCAATGAGATCCAAAACGCGATTCAGTTCAACGACAAGACTCTCACGCCTCTCACCGATTTGTGTCCGACCAGCACCAGGCCGACCGAAATATCGCCCATGGACCGTACTGTCATCTGCATAGTAATGAATATTACCAAGTGACAGCATGTCATTGATATGCAGAAGAAAGAGGGTGGGCGATAGAACGGAGCCCTGTGGGACACCGGCATTCACTGACATGAACCGCGAAGCGCATCCATCTGCAAGGACGCGGATTCTACTCTCATGCAGACTGACTGCCATGGATTCGCCATATTTATCGATTGCCTCCCCCCAGAGGTGCATCACATACGCTAGAAGATCACCCGTTGATCGTTTCGGTCTAAAACCATAATGACGATCATTGATTATGGAGTGATCTTCTAGGTAACGGATCAATTGATTGTTAAGGATCCGTTCCATAATTTTGCACAACACTGAAGTTACGGCAACGGGGCGGTAATTTAATGAGTCAGAACGGTCTCCCTTTTTGGGGATCGACTGCACATTGGCCTCTCTTCAAGCAATCCGGAACACAACTCGTCGAGTACGAGAGGCGGAAGAGGCGCGTCAACACCGGAGACAACTCCGCTGCACATTTTTTAAGAACAATCGACCTTGGTGGCAGTGTTGTAGGCTGATTTCAGTGAGTTAGTATTCGGATCTTTAAGGGCTCGACCCCTAATCCAAGCGCGATACGCCGCCTGTTTGTTACTAACAGCTTCAGCGCATTCGCTATTAAACCAAGGGCGTCTCCGGCTTTTGATGACGACATCGGAGTGGGGAATGTAGTATTCCATGTCAACGGCGATGTCATCAACAATGGCCGCAGCACTCGCCGTTAGATTCTTCTCACTGAAACAGCGCTGCTCCCATGGGACGAAAGCAAAGTACTCGCGCATACCGTCCCAATCTGCTGACGAGTAGTGCTAGACACGACGCCTAATCTCTGTGGGTTGTGGCGGAATCGCGCTTGGCACTGTGCTGGATACTAGGCAGTGGTCAAATGTGCCCAGGAGCGCCTGGACCTCAACCCGGTAGACAGCAGGGTGGGTGGTCAGCAGTAGATCTAGCAGAGAGGACTCCTGACCAGCAGCATCTAGTATTCTGGTGGGTTGGTGCACCAATTGCGTCAGGCTGTACGAAAGAGCGAATGCGTGGGCGGTCCTTCCTGCATGGTTAGTTGTGGAGGATCCCAACCAGGAGTCGTGGTGAGTGTCCCCCAAACATACCATCTCTGCAGTAGGATACCGCTCCTGTGCTTCATCTGCCGCCCGACTCGTGCACCGCTGTTAGACCATCTTTTCCTAATTGCGCTGTCATGAGTAGTGTAAAGAACGGAAGCGTGAAGGGGGAGTGAATTGGCACGACATTGGGGAAAAAACGCGGTGGACTGTTTCTCCATTAGTTTGTCGACGAAGGAGCTGTACTGATCCGTCGGACGGAAGGGCCCCCGAACCCCCCGGATGTAGTCGCCGGGTCCCCACCATCCGGTCACCAATCGGCACGACGATCTACCCCGAGATTATGCGCGGTATGAAAGGGCAGCCTCTCAAGGTGGTTAGTCTTGATTGGGCTCCTGTACTATACCGCGAGCGGCCAGCGGAACAACCGTTTCAACGGGTCTCCCTGGCCGACGGGTCAGCTCAGTCCTTCTGATAATGGATAGACAGAATCTACTACTGTTCCCGCAATATCGCGTCAACAATCCCCCGAACACTGGTTATACACCAGCTGATCCTGAAACGCGACGTACTCATAGGTACGCCACTTCACGGGTGTTTCGCCGTGTGTACGGTGGTAGCCAACCAGGCGGGTATGTACCCTACCACCGGCTGAGATGCTGGAACGTCAGGAAATCCCTTAGTCGCCTCTTACGACACCCAGGGGAAGTGACCAGGGGCGGTGATTTGTAGTATTCTTTCTCCGTCACCGCACGGATAAAATATTAATTATATTAAAACTAATGAAATAACGAACAGAATTTTCAAAATTGCCGTATCATCTTGCTTATAAACAATCTTGATGATGACGCCATCTACCTGTCACTAAAAGAATCTATTGCTTTTCTCAAGAGCCATTTTAAAATAATTCTTGATCTATTCAAGAGAGGTCACTAGCAGTAAAGGAAAATACCACCTGTACAACGCCATTTGTTATTAGTGAAATAAACTAAAATACAACTGCTAAAAGCAAACCTTCTGCTGCCGTTATCTGCTCACTAGTGGGTACCACCTACTCCCAAATACTAACTAGCGCCGAATGGTAGATCAATCGTTTAAAACTACTGCTACTTGACTACTGAGTCAAATATTATGCAATAAATTTATTTCTTACCTGGATTTCTGAATTTCTTCACATACCATTAGAGATCTCCACAAGAGGAGGTATTAATTGAGTTTGTTATGCGAGCTACCTCTTAGCACATCTAGATGGCGCTACTATGTGCGGGTTGCCGTCAAGAAATAAATACTCCAAACCATCTCACCTGCATTCTATGTATAGATAAGTATGATCTAGAATGCACCGGTATAAAATCCGATTCCAATATAACTATGACACTAGATGATAAAAAAAAAGTAGAGATGCGTCGCCTGTCTCTGTAACATGCCCAAAAAAGACAACCAGACACTCTTGTACGCCATAAGGACCGGCAGGAATCTATAGTACAGCTGACACTGTCCGAAAAGAAATGTTACTCTCCGTGATACTAGACCTAAGCCTAAAAATGGCACAATATCTTCAGAAAACTTAAGTAGCATATTAGGAGACACAATCTGTAATGAAATTACACATACTAGTACCAACATAACATTAGAATTTTGAGTCGATTGATTACACAAAGGCTAAAAGAAAACAACACATCAATTGTATCGGATATCAAGCAAACAATCACAACAGAAATTAATAAAGCTTTTTATAAATTAAGAGATGACATAAAAAAGAAACAAGTGCACTATACAAACAGAACGATTTGAGGGAAAACGAAATACAAGAAATAAAGATTAAAATAGAGTATTAAGTAATGAAAATGAAGTCCTTTTTTTTTTTTTTTTTTTTTGTGACGCGGGGAAAAATGCGTTACGCACACCACCGGTGAAACCTGGGTGGCCTCCGGTGGTAGTGTGGGACTCCCCGTCGGCTGCCCGACGGTATACCCACTAAACAACCCCGCGAATTGCCATCGGCCGCGTTGGTGTGGTGCCCCGGATCTGTCAGCAACAGGGCACCACTGCGACTGGCCAGCCCCTCAAAAGGGTCCGGACTTCTTCTCTCTAGGGGCCATCCCGGCAAATTGGGACGGCCCCTCCGGCGGCGGGACCACTATGGGGCCAGGTTCCCATCCTGACCCCTAGTCCCACATATTAGGGAGGCGGCAATAGGTGCGCATAGCGCCTACGCCGCACTCCCGTGCGCCGTCTTCGGAGCGGGACAGCCTCGGGATCGTCCTCCCTGTCCCGCTCCGAGGCCTCCTTCTGGGACATGACCGTCTCACAGAAGGAGGCCATCGCCTGCCAGGCACTGTCGCTCCCGAGCATGGAGCGGACTACGCTCGGGAGCGAGAGGTCCGCGCTTCCAAGCGCGGACACCAGATCATGGCGCTGCCGAGACCACCTGGGACACTGCTCCAGCGTGTGTTGGGCAGTGTCCTCGGCCGCGCCACAATCGTGGCAGCCTGGCTGCTCCTCCCGCCTCGCGACCCGGTGCAGGTACTCACCGAAGCACCCGTGCCCGGTGAGCACCTGCACCATGCGGAAGGTGAGGGGTTTGCGCCTGCGGCGCATCCACGCCTCCAGGACCGGGCGCAGCGCATCTGCAACGCGGACTCCATACCGCGGCTGCGCCAGGTCCTCCCCCCACCTCCGCATCATCTCTGAATGCCCTCGCTGGCGACACCGCGCCACCTCCTCCAACGTGGGGCGCTCGCCGAGGCTCCTCCTTTCCGCAACAAACACGTACACCTCGGCGAGCGCCACCGCCACTATCTCCCAGGGCGGGTCGCCAGCAAGGGCGGTCGCGGCCGTCCAAGCAACCGTCCGGTACCCCCTTATCGCTCTCTGCGCTATGACCCGCTGCGCTCTGCGCAGCTAAGCCTTGTTCCGAGCGCAGAGGGCGTCCGCCCATATGGGGGCACCGTACGTGGCCATACTCCGGCAGGTACCGGAGTACAGCCGCCTGCACGCGGCGCTGGGCCCGCCCAAATTGGGCAGGAGGCGACCCAGCGCCGCCGCAGCTCTGATGACCTTCGGTCCCAACCGCTCGAAGTGGGGGCCGAAGGTCCATCTCCCGTCAAGGGTGAGGCCCAGGTACATCATCTGGGCACTCACCCTGATCCTCTGTCCTCCTATTTGGAGGTGTGCTCCGGGGGGAGGGCCCCGTCTGCCGGTCCCGCGGAAGAGGAGGGCTTCGGTTTTCTCCAATCGGACCCGAAGCCCAAGCCTCTCTATACGGCTGATCACCAGTCCCACCCCGACTTCGGCCAGCCGCGCCGCCTCCACGAAGGTCTTACCCCGGGATGTGACAAGGGTGTCATCTGCCTAACAGATGACACTCATCCCGGGGAGGAGACGGCCCCGCAGGACCCAGTCGTACGCGAGGTCCCACAGGATGGGGCCCAGAACGGACCCCTGTGGGACACCGCACCCGACGGGCCTCCTCACCATCTGGCCACTCGCGTCCTCGTAGCACACCTCCCTGTCCTCTAGGTATGCCTTCAAGAGTCTCCCCAAGTACGGAGGCACCCCAAAGTATTTGAGGGCCTCCAGGATGGTACTGTGGGGGAGGCTGTTGAAAGCATTGGCGATGTCCAGCGACACCGCCACCACCACGTCTCCCTCGCGCTCCGCATCCTCCGTCTCCGACCTTAGGCGCCTTATGGCGTCGACGGTCGACCGTCTGGCCCGGAACCCGAACTGGGCATCCGAGAGGCCCGGTCCCGGGCCATCCTCCAAATGCTGAGCGAGGCGGGAGGCGACAACCCTTTCCAGGGCTTTGCCCGCCTCGTTCAGCAGAACGACTGGTCGAACCGCCGACCCCGAGTCCGGGGGCCGATCTCCCTTCAACAGAAGGCAGAGCCGGCCCACCCTGAAGGGTCCCGGGCAGCACCCCGACCGCAAGCAGCAGTCAAGGAGCTCCCGGAACCTGTCTCCGAGGTACACGAGGGCTAGGGCTAGCACCCTTCCGTGCACTCCGTCCGGACCCGGCGCCCTCTTCTTGTTTCGGAGGCGGTCAATGACCGCCTCCATCTCCTGGTCGGTGACGGCCGGCGGAGCGCCCTCTACCTCTCCTCTGGAGTCCGGTGATCGGGCCATCCTAGGGGGAGCGAAACCTCGTGGGGTGTCGGGGAAGAGTTCCCCGACAACCCTCTCCAGCAGGGCCGGCTGGAGGGTCTCCGTCAGCGGGGCCGACTGAGCGCGGAGCTTGTTCCGCGCTCCTCTGTACGGTCGGCCCCACGGGTCCCTGTCTAGGCCCTCCAGCAGCTCCTGCCACGCTCCCTCCTTGGCCCTACTTATAGCCGTCTGCAGGGCTCTCCTGCTCTCCACGTAGACGCCGTGCAGACGGCTATCCCTTCCTTCGTCCCGGGGGCGTCGACGCCTGCTCCGGGTGTACGCTCTGCGCGCCCCGTTGCAGGCGTCCCGGAGGTCGGCTATCTCCGCCGACCACCAATAGACCGCCCGCCTTGGGGGCGGACGCCCAACGTTGGATGAAAATGAAGTCCTGAAAAAAGAGATGGAAAAAATATAAAGTCAAATTTCTCGCTCCCTCATTATTTTATGCCTGGAACACGCTCACACGAAAATAATAAAAAGAAAATAGTTATATACGGCCTTACAGAACATTATCGACAGGCAGACTCTAACCTACATAGTAGAATAAGTAATGCGTTTAAGCATATACTGGAAATTGACCTGTCTGGCTACATTGACGACACATATAGAGTTGGCAAATATAACAATAAAACTATTCGACCACTAGTACTGGAACTTATTAGCAAAAGAGCAGCCAAATACGTCATTAACAACAACTACTACTTTTATGGCACTGGATTATCTGTATCGGAATTTCTAGACGCACGCAAACAACCAAAAATCGCTCGAGAAAAAATGTTTGAACCTAGAAAACAGGGACTACATGTGTTCGATCCTTGTAAAGTATTGGTGGGTAATTACACATTTTTGCGCCACCAATTCTTGGATGTCTACCGTCGTTTTCGGTACGATGGTCCACGTCCGGACATTCGCTTGGTGAACGCCCGAAAGAACACCCGTGTGTCAAGCGCGAACCGTGCCTATACGTCATCAGGAGTACGTTGCTCCTAGAAGACCTTCATCCGCTGTACCTCTACGGCATCTACCAGATTTGCAACCATCAGCTCGGAAGGATTGGAGCCCCATAGTTGTCCTCGTCCGTGGCGAAGGTGACTCACAGGTTGGTGGTGTTCAATTTCCTATCGATCTTTACAGGGGTTGCATCTAACTACCGAAATCACATCAATTTTATTAAGTATACAGTCCACTAACATTCAAAGAACCAGACAACTCAACCCTTTAAGTGCGACGTTCGTACAACATGCTATAATAAAAAATAACCAACTCTACATTGAAGGTAAACAAATAAAATGGCAAGACATTACAGAAAATGTATCGAATAAAAGGTCATTGAATGAAAATCAAACTCAAACTCAACATAATATTCGATAGTCAGAACCGAAAACAAAGCTATGGTAGTGATTTGAACAATAGTGATATCTATTCCTTTTAAAGAAACTAAACCAACTCTTAAAATAATGTACCAGAATTTTCAAAGTATCTACAATAAACAAAATCTACTAGAAGCTTACACTAAAGAAAACCCAGAGTATGGTTTAATTTGTATTTCGGAATCTTGGCTTACTCACAATAAGTTAGAAATGTTGCATATTGACGGTTATAAAATTGCTGCGTCCTACTGCGGTTAAAATGTCATATTGCACTCTATCATAGATACTGAATAAACTATATGGTATAGAGATTCGAGGAACAGCCCATATGTGGTTTAAATCATACTTATATAATAGGGAACAATTCGTATATATAAAATATTTCAATCACGAATAACTACAGATAGAGAACTAGGTCTAACAATAGGAAAGTAAACGCATCAATACCACAGGGCAGCGTCATTGGATGCCTTCTATTTCATATTTATATCAATGACCTGCCTAAAATATTGGAAGAATATTGCCTCTTCGCTGACGGCACCTCAATGCTTAGTTCATACGAAAAACAGAAATAACCTAACAGATAGACTGGTTAAAATATTGCAATGTACGTCGCAGTGTGGATGAACGAACACAACTTAGAAATCAACTCCTCTAAAACTAAATTAATGATTTTTCATCCGCACCAAAAGCGACCTTTAAATATAAATTTTAATTTTAATGACACACAGATAGATTTAGTTAATGAATTCACGCTTCTGGGAATAGAAATAGATTAAAACATAAATTGGAAATTACACATTAAAAAATTGAAAAATAAACTCTCTAAATTCACATACGCACTACGAGAAATTAAAAAACTAAAGACATGCAAACGTCACTTGCTTTATACTATGCTTATGTTTATTCCCTACTCACATACGGAACAATATTATGGGAGAATAGCACAGACTCGAATAGTATTTTTACGAGCCAAAAGAAATTAGTAAGGATACTGGCTAACATAAAAGCTCCTGAAACTTGCCAACACTGTTTCAAAAAACTTAAAATTTTAACCCTGCCTTCCATATACGAGGGTGATTTGAAAAGTTCTTAGCCTAACATAGTTAATGAAACCACACGATTTTGAGTTTATTTTTATTTTTCAACATACTCTCCTCCGAGCTCAAAACACTTTTTCCATCGACCCGGTAAGGCTTCGATACCCGTTTTAAAAAATCTTCGTCTAACTCCTCAAAATAAGCGTCCACGGCGGCTATGACCTCTTCATTTGTAAAAAAATGTTTACCACCTAAAAATTTTTTCAGCTTTGGGAACAGATAAAAGTCGGACGGTGCCAAATCCGGTGAATATGGGGGATGAGGTAACAATTCGAAACCACATTGATGGATTTCTGCCATGGACAGGGACATGCACAGAGGTGTGAACGCGCTCATTGTCCTGATGAAACAAGACTTTTTTTTCTTCTCAATAAACCTGGACGTTTTTCTTTGATTTCTTCTCTCAAACGACGCAACAGGTTGCAATAGTAATCGGAGTTTATTATTTCACCCTTTTTTAAATAATCCACGAGAATTATACCCTTTGCATCCCAAAAAACGGATGCCATGACTTTACCCGCCGATAAAACCACCTTTGCCTTCTTTGGGGTGGGCGATCCTGCTCTTTTCCATTGTTTCGACTGTTCTTTTGTCTCGGGTGTATTGTGGTGAACCCAGGTTTCATCCATGGTTATAAATCTTTCAACAAATTCTATTGGATCAGCTTCATATAACTCTAAACAGTCGAGAGAAGTTGTGAGGCGGTTGTGTTTTTGTTCCACTGAAAGCAGTCGCGGTACCAACCGCGCAGGCACCTTAGAGAATCCAAGTTCAGTAGTAATTATATGATGTGTTCGCTCAGATGAGATGCCTACAGTCTTAGCTATCTCCTCGACAGTCAATCTTCGATCAGATAAAATTAAATCACAGATTTTTTCTTTGTTATGATCAGTGGAAGTAGTCGAAGGCCGGCCACTACGGGGCTCATCGTGAATGGTCTCACGACCACGTTTAAATTCTGCCACCCAGTTTTTAGATATTTTTTTTTGATTTATTATTTATTAGATTTTTTGAGATCGCAATATGCTTCGTAGTCCCTGTAACCATGACGTACCATTACGGTTCCGTTACGAACTTAAACCAAAGTGAAAATAGCGATGTTAACAACACCACTCAACGTTCGAAAAAAAAGGGCTGCGGAGGCGCATCTGAAGAGACCAAAATCGATAAATTCATAAACACTATCACCATGTGGCGCCAGAAAACCGACGAGAAATTGTCAGACATAAAAACGTATGTGCAGGATATCATGCGACAGAACACAGGAATACTTTCAAGACATAGTGAAACAGAAAAATCTATCGAGTTTAGCCTAGTTTAGTATAGTTTTTTAGACGAGCTATTTTAAGAACTTAGCTCGCAACAAAATCAAACTCATTCTTTGCTCGAGCGTGTGGTTAAGGTCGAAGCCGCAACAGAGGATATCGACCGTCGCTCCAGACTGAGTTCCCGGAAAATGCGCAACATCCGATTGCCGTATACAACTCCTTCTCAAGATGACCAGCTTTCTATTTTCACTCAGCTTTTTAAGGAGATATCAGTGGGTGGATCTACGACATATTCAATGTTCGCCGTCTTCCATCTAAATCGGACAGTATCACTCTGATATGCACCCTGAATTCAGCTTTTATGAAATGCAAAATTTTGAAAACTTTAAAAGACTACAATAGATACAATAACAAACTAATCTCCACTGTCGTGGCCGGCCCGAACCAACTGATATCCGCGGAGCTAGATAGCTTGGAGTTCGGCAGCCTGGTGGACGAGGAACAATGCAGGGCACACTCCAACTTTGCCCTGCGAATGTTTACGGACGGCAGCAAGATTGGAGGCCGGGTTGGCGCCGCTGTATCCATATGGAACGGCGACGCCGAAACCAAGGTCCTCAACCTTGCTTTGTCGTCCTATTGTACCGTCTACCAGGCGGAACTCCTGGCTATCTACACGGCGGCCGAGTACGCTTTGAGCTGCGATGGACCCAGTATTGGCATCTTCAGCGACTCCATGGCGGCGCTCCAGGCGGTGGCGAACGTCGAGTCCCCCCATCCCCTGGCGGCGCAGACACGGGGCGCTCTTAAACTGTGCAAAAGCCAGGGTAAGAGCGTCTCGTTGTTTTGGATTAAGGCACACGCGGGGTTGGAGGGGAACGAGCGTGCCGATGAACTCGCCAGGAGCGCCGCACTGGGGTTGCGGAGGCGGCCAGATTACAACCGCTGCCCTGTCTCATTCGTCAAAGGTATGATCCGTAAGGGTACCATTGACGAATGGGACAGAAGATACAAATCGGGAACAACAGCTTCGACGACGAAACTGTTCTCGAGTGCGGCGGAGACGTACGGCATCGTGGGAAAAATGGTGCCGTCGAGCATCACCACGCAGGTCCTCTCGGGGCATGGTGGGTTCTCCGCGTACTTGCACAGGTTCAAGTGCGCGGATGACCCATCCTGCTTCTGCGAGCCCGGCGTGGACCAGACAGTGCTGCACATATTGTTTCGGTGTCCCGCATTCTCCAAACAGAGATACGATTTGGAGCAGGAGTTGGGAATGCGGGTCACCGAAACCACAGTCTCCGAAATAGTTTTGGGGGGAAATAGAGCTAAATTTATAAAATACTGCGTCAGTCTAGCTACGGTTGTCATTGATCGCAACAAGCAGAGCAGCTCCACCTAGGACTAATGCTGTATACCTCGGCTATACTCCGTATAGCCGATGGGATCGCGGTGGCTAGGTGGAGCTGTGAAGCCCGCTGTCGCCCGTGGATGGACTGACGTAGTATGGGGAGGGAAGTTCGAAAATTACTGCAGTTATTTCACTGGCGTTCTAAAATGGGCAAAAACGAAAGATGATGAATGAAAGTTAGAATTACGGAATGAATGAGAATATGATGTATGAATGAGTTTCGGCTGGAAGAATATTAAGATGATGATAGCCTTGTCCATGGCAGGGGTGCAAGTATTAAATTTTATAAATTCTAAATAAAAAAAAAACCAACTGATATACATAGGACAGATGTCACAGGCCCGGCGGCTCTACTACTTAGCCCGTGAGTACTCTAAAACGGAAAGAATCAAGTATTGCTGGACCTCCGGCGGCCGGGTACTGCTGAAGCGGGCAGATCACATCAAACTTATCGTGGTAACTAACGAAAGTCAGCTCGCTGGCCTCCAGCTAAAAAACTAGGGCATCCAGACGCATGTCAGTCTTCGTTTAGAGTTAAATTTAGCGTTTTATGCAAGATATTTTTGTTGTTAGAATTATTATTTAAAATATTTGTTCGCAAGTGTGCATATGTGCAGACACACCTATACACATCTCATAAAATAAATGTTATTTTTCACACTAGTTAATAGATTCAGGCGTTATTTTGCGAAAGTCAAACTTACATGCAATTTGATCCAACCTGCTTTGTGTGCTTCCGCCACCAATTAGTTCATGCGGCCTAGCGCCGGCCGGCACCCACCCACTACTGTTAGTGCGTGCATCATGCTGACGCTGCCATGGCTGCTCCGGTAGTCTCTGCCTCGGCTGCTGCGTCCGCCATCTGGAACAGAATCCGCATGCCCCCTTCACCACCGTCGCTGCCACGACTGGCCTGGTCGTCGCTGCGACACGTGTTTCGCCTCTCCACGAGGCATCATCAGGCGTTGTAGACGTTAATCGTAAGAATAACATGCTACAAGTGACAAATCCATCGCAGTGCCGTCCCTTATATTGAATTGAGGGTGGGGGTGGATGGTGTGAGCGAAAAGATATTTAATAGTGGGGAATGGTTTACGTCAGTCTGTTTGTTCATGAGAGTAATTTTAGAATTTTTATGTTTATTAATTTCTAATTGTTCCCTAATATTTAGTTTTAAACCTTTGTCTATGGTGTGTAAAATTTGATATGTATTAGTGGGGGATAAGTTATGTCCTTTGTCTATGAGATGCTCAGCGAAGTGTGACCTTTCTGGGCGATTGTTTTTATACGCCGACACGTGTTCGTGAAATCGTGTTATAAAGTTACGTCCCGTTTGACCGATGCAAACGTGTTCACATTCATCGCAGAACAGCTTATAGACGCCGGATTTTTTATTGGGCGGGATTTTATCTTTAGTGTTACAAAGTGACTTGAGTGAATTATGGGATTTGAGAGCAACATGTATGTTATTTTTTCTAAATATGTGAACTATTTTGTCAGTGATTTTTCCCAGGTATGACAAACTCGCAGTGTATTTATTTGTCGAAATATATGGAACCGCGTACAATAGTCTGTTAACGATACTACTCGTCTTTTTACGCAATAATTTATTGATGGTAGATTTGGAATAACCGTTTGACTTCGCGATCTGATATATTACATCAAGTTCTTTGTTGTAATTATCCTTACTTAATGGAACGCTCATCAAACGGTGTATCATACTTTTATACCTGGGAAAAATCACTGACAAAATAGTTCACATATTTAGAAAAAGTAACATACATGTTGCTCTCAAATCCCATAATTCACTCAAGTCACTTTGTAACACTAAAGATAAAATCCCGCCCAATAAAAAATCCGGCGTCTATAAGCTGTTCTGCGATGAATGTGAACACGTTTATATCGGTCAAACGGGACGTAACTTTATAACACGATTTCACGAACACGTGTCGGCGTATAAAAACAATCGCCCAGAAAGGTCACACTTCGCTGAGCATCTCATAGACAAAGGACATAACTTATCCCCCACTAATACATATCAAATTTTACACACCATAGACAAAGGTTTAAAACTAAATATTAGGGAACAATTAGAAATTAATAAACATAAAAATTCTAAAATTACTCTCATGAACAAACAGACTGACGTAAACCATTCCCCACTATTAAATATCTTTTCGCTCACACCATCCACCCCCACCCTCAATTCAATATAAGGGACGGCACTGCGATGGATTTGTCACTTATAGCATGTTATTCTTACGATTAACGTCTACAACGCCTGATGATGCCTCGTGGAGAGGCGAAACACGTGTCGCAGCGACGACCAGGCCAGTCGTGGCAGCGACGGTGGTGGAGGGGGCATGCGGATTCTGTTCCAGATGGCGGACGCAGCAGCCGAGGCAGAGACTACCGGAGCAGCCATGGCAGCGTCGGCATGATGCACGCACTAACAGTAGTGAGTGGGTGCCGGCCGGCGCTAGGCCGCATGAACTAATTGGTGGCGGAAGCACACAAAGCAGGTTGGATCAAATTGCATTTTTCACACTTACCATATAATCATATTTTTTTGTATACTCGTAATCCAAATCCAATTGGTTCCTTAGGTATTATATAGGTACGAACGTATTTCTATAGCCGTTTCTTACGTGGTTATTCTTTGTCATTTCTTCTTACATTGATATGACGAGCTCGGTGGCGCAGTGGTGAAACGCGTTGTTACACTACTTTGACACCAACGCCCGTGGGTTCGATTCCCACACAGTACAAACATTTGTGTGCATGAGCATGTTTCTTTGTATTGGTCTGGGTATTTTCTATGTATAATAAGTATGTATTTACAAAAAAAAATGTATTTACGTATGTTTATCAGTTGTTTAGTACCCATAACACAAGCTTCGCTTACTTTGGGGCTAGATGGCGCTGTGTAATTTGTCCGACAATATTTATTTATTTTATTTATTTACTTATATAATAGATATATTCCTCGTAAATATATTCTACGACACTGAACCTCACCATTTACATTACAATCATATTTCAATGTGTACCAATCTCCGTAAAATTGTATACCTATGCTTACACACTGCGAGGGAATTTAATTATCTGTGATACTATGAATGTATCACAGATAATTAAATTGCCTCTTATCAATGGTGCTAGCAAACCGGTTGCCCTCACTTTATGATTCAGATTTGATAACAGTAATAGACAATAAATAACATCAACAAAGTTTCTGTTGCTTCCAGTTTCACCTGTGATCCACATGAAGTTCAAAACTATCTACCAAAAACATAATAAAGTCACCTTCTTTATCTATGACTTCAAAAGCTGTACACTGACATTAAGTATGTTTAAATATATTTATGTGATATGTGTTTTTATTTATTATTATATGTATTGTTATTTAGTATTTGTACACACATGTATACCTATGTATATATTTATACCTATATAAGTAATTATATTAATAAGAATAAATTTTCCTTCCTTGCTAACCCTACCTTCGCTATTCGCCGATTCGTTACCTTAATGTGACCTTGAAAAGATTGCTTGTAGCAATAAGGCCGCCTTGTTGCATAATAAGTATTCATGTTTTACATTTTTAAGAATTTTTCTGTAACCATTATTATTTAAATAAAGCTTATTATATCTATCTATCTATAAAGCCCTAAATTTTTTCACGCAAAATATTCGGAGTTTATAGACAAATTTCGTGAGGCTTGAAATCTTGCTTACTAACTTTCATAATATCCCGCATATTATCATTCTTACATAATGCTTTTTAAAAAGCAATCCGGTAAAACCAGTGATACAAGGTTTTTCTATTTTCACCTCCTGTATCCTACCAAATAAAAATTATGGAGTCCTGGTCTATTATAAAAATTGCTTTACAGTCTCTTCTATAGAGGAGCCCACTTAACAGATGCCAGCGTACTTCTGATTAAAACAAATTCCGATGCGGCAATCTTGGGCATCTATCGACCTAGCCTTTAAAAATAAAATAAATTTTATTAACTCCCTAAATAGCTTATTACAGTATAATAATTGGCGATATTAATATCGATATTACTCCAGAGCAACTAAACCTTGATGCTGAAGATTATCTTAATGTCATAGCTCAGCGCTTTTCCCCACTCATACCTTTGCAACTCGTTTTCCGTGTTCTACGTGTCTTGATCATGTTATGCTCAAATCACCCCACACTGCTCGTACGCTTCTCATTAAAACTTAATTCACTGATCATAGTTCAGTGCTCTTATTTGTTGACATAAAGAAACGTGTCTCTGCACCTCCTCGCACCATCAATAAAGTGTATCATGACAGCCTTTCCCAATCTCTTGGACATATGGATTTTTCATCTATCCGTAACTGTTTTGACTGTGAAGAAGCAACTAACAAATCGATAGAAATCCTTCAATCGGTCATCTCTTCGCATACCTCTGTTACTACTTGCTCACATCGGAGCAAAATTATCACCAGTCGCTTTTTTTTTTTTTTTTTTTCGCCCAAGAAATTGGAAGACCCACAAAGGAAGGACCAACCCACACCCGGGTGTGCATTGGTCATTCCTCCGTGAGGGGCACCCTCCGGAAAACGGGAGGGAGGAGGTAAAATCTTTTAAAGATACCATTTCGTGCGAACGAACTGATTATGTCGGATTTCCACCGACTAAAACACCCCCTAGGACTGCCTTTAGCCGGGAAGGCTACAAAGGCTTCATCTGAAGCGATCACCCCAGGGGAACGGGGTGACGCAAATCACCAGTCGCTCACATATGCAACTTAAGTATAAGTTTGGGTAGTTCCCCATCCGCCTTCATAAAGGCTATAGTTCACTCCATATTCAAAGCCGGTAACCGAGGCCGTATCGACGACTATCACCCTATCACTATTTTGCCTGCTCTGTCCAAGATTCTTCAATGACTGGTAAACAAGCGTCTGGTTAGATATCTTGAAGATAAGCTTAAACCTTCCTTAATCAAGAGTTACCTGAGTGGACGTAGTCAATGTGTAGTAGTAGATGATCATGCCAGACTGTCGAATATGGAGTTCCTCAGGACTTAGAATGCTACCCATTCTAAGTCCTACACTGTTCTTGGTGTATAAAAATGATCTGTGCTCCTTGAACATCCCTAATTGCAAATTAGTATCCTACGCAGACGACACAGCTCCTCTTATTCTCGACAAAAAGCTGGAAAGAAGGTTTTACTTGTGCACAAACTGGATTCGACAGCGTTACAAGCTAGCTGCGACAGAGGTTATTGACTCTCAACGTAGAGAAAACGTGCTATCTCACCTTCTCTATATACACTCGTTTCGAAGATTCCGTCCCTTACACCATCTCTGCCCATACACATGCTTCTGTATCCCCTGTGTCTTATTCTTGTCCTACCTTGAAGAGTAGTGCTACTGTTAAATGCCTTGGCGTTACAATAGATAATCTACTCACCTTTCATACTCATCTTAAAGTCACTATTGGAAGAGTTCGTAAACTTCCGTTGGTTTTTAAGAAAATTTGTCATGTTGCCGAGTCGCATGTAGACAAAATGATGATATACAGCATTATGTCAATCAATTATTTTATATGCCATCACCACTTGTGGTGATGCAGCCAAAACCCACCTCCTGTGGTTGAACGTGTTCTGAGGGCTCTTCTAAAAGTCTGTTTATTTAAATCTATTATCTTTTCTACTTTCGCTCTCTACCAACAAGCTCAGGTAGCTACCGCCCGTCAACTATTTATCCTAAACATTTCTTAAACAGCATCATGAACATAAAATAAGCCCTGCTTCTGCTCGTTCTGCTCGCAGCAATCCCACTGTCAACGCTCCGTCATTGAACATAGTTTTCTACAACCAATTCTACAGTTTTCTAGGCCCTTTTCTCTATAAGAGACTAAATCGTAACTTGGATATTCACGCTCTTTTATCCTTCAGCTGCAAAAAGAAGGTCGCTACTTACATACAAGGTCTCAACTACCACGAGACTGAAACTTAATACACCCGGTGGTTTAAATCTACGTATATATTATTAACTTCACTTGCATTTATTTTCTGTAATTATCACCATCTGTTTAACTATACCAAAGCAATTATCTTTTACATACACACACATATCTGCACGAAAGCACATAAACCAAGCTCATTCCTCCAATTTTTTAAAGTAAGATCATGTTTTCACACCGTGTGGGGAGAGTCTGATATACTTAGATACAGGCCCTGCCTAGTTCAGTCACCAGTCTCTCACAGTCTCAAACATTGTTGTTTAATAAACAAATCACTTGTTTTATTTCTATACAAGTGTACTTATAAGATTGTGGAGAATAATAAAGAAATTTTTAATTGAATTTTGAATCTTGGGGGTAAACCGCTTCAGTGATCGGCTTATGACTGTAAAAATACTTACGGAGCCCACTTGATAAGTGTCTACGCGTCACAAGCCAGTTGTATCTAAGCTGATAGGATATCGTGCTGGAATCAACTAGGTACAATCCTTCGTGATTGGGATTGTTTTGAATGACGATCTTAACAGGCAAGTGAATAAGGTGAGTAAAAACGGTAGACGTCAAACGGAGGGAGAAGACATCCTCCGGACGTGTGCGGCTGCTGATATCGTCATCGTGAAAACGTACTTCAAAAATAAATCCAAACATTAAAATAATAACCTACAAGAGCGGGAGACATGCTAACCAAATTGATTTCTTACTCACAGAAGACACAACATCAGAAAAGTAGCCAACTGCAAGGTCTCACTGCACAACATCACAACATCATCTCCTTGTTATGGACGAAGAGTCTTACTGCACAACATGATCTCCTTGTTATGGACCTCAGAGCGAAGTCCAAAGAAAGCCGCTCTGAACACTGTAGGCCCCAAATTAGGTGGTGGTTGCTCGATAAAGTCAAATCCCAGCATGACGTCTCGGCTACCTACGACAAGTGCACTGGTATCGACGGCGAACCAGTCCAGTACCACTGGGATAGGATTCAGGCGGCCAACACCAGGGCGGCCCTAGCAGTGCTTCGAAAAGTGCAGACGCAGATGTGACAAAGACACTTGGTGGTAAAACGACACAGTCAAGAGGTAGATTAAGGAGAAGAAAGTCCCCTTTAAAAAGTGGCAAGCATCCAGATCTTCTGAAGACTATATGGCTGCGAAATGTATCATTAATATATATCATAGATAACAGAAACAACGGGAGATGTGACATACTACGTGAGTTTACACCGGGACGGTTGTCGCCTAGTTTCACGCTACCATAAAATACTCACACACTTAAATAAATAAAAGATGTCATTCTACGCACACAAGTACAACGACACACTTTTGTTAAGACGCTGTCATTGGACGTTTACTTATACAACACCCAAGTAAGCACGCACTACTACAAACACTGTTAAAGCGACTTTGCTGGGACACGCGGGTCGATATGACTTTGTCGATAGTGACAACGTTATATCGATCTATGATCTATCAAGAAGTGTAATGTTTGTAATAAAATATTTATAGGGTGTAAGTGGATCAATGTCAACTTAGAGCCAAAGCCAACCCCACTATAGTATATTACAATTCCCTGGAGGATGATTGATTTCATGCGAGTTAGTGAGGTCACAAGAAGTTGAGTTGCTGGATTGGCAGCGGGGGTGACGATGAAAATATAGATAAAATAATAACTACAGTAAAGACTTATAATTTTTATCTAATACTAGCAGTCTATTGACACTTCGTATCGATAAGTGAAGTCAAAGCGCACGCCTAACCGACGGCAGAAACAAGCGGCCGTATCTCGAAACTGCACACACAGTGAACGAATAATATCACTCGCTTTACATTGCGTGTTGGGAAACCAGCGGTGGCGACTGCGTAATGGTAGAAAAGCAATGTATGATTTAAGAATGAGATGTTGATTATTTAAAATTTGCCTCGTAGTAAGGTTCGGGTAGAAATGGCGTCGGAGAATTTTTGAAATTAATTTTGTATTTATGCTTATAAAACGTAATATTGTTTGTACTTACAGGTGATAAGTGATTCGATTTGATTTAAAGTTAACCACTGCACTTCTATTTTTGCAAATTGCAACAGCACAACTTGGCATTTTGCTAAAACAAGGAGCAACGTATCTCAATCGAACTAGATTGCAACTAACTGTTCTTGGCAATGTTCTCGTTTTGAGCATATTGCGGCGACACCAACCACGCCCCCTCGTCACATCTCCCGTTGTTTCTGTTATCTATGATATATATATATATATATATATAATATACCTCTGTATAGCCAGAGCCAGACGAAACTACTTGCAACCTATATACGATAAGTTGGATTCGTGTGAAGGACAGAAGCTCATATACAAGTTGGCACGTGCTAGGGTCAAAGTGGCACAGGATATATCCAAGTGCTGTTGTGTAAGAGACTTTCGCAGTTAACTTTTATGTGGGCACCTGGCAATGAAGGAGAGATGGCGCTCGTATTTCCACGAGCTGCTGAACAAACAGCATAAAGAGGTCTCTCCCGCCTAATCAGAGATCCTAATGCCACCAATAACGCCTGAAGAAGTCCGATAGGTTCTTCGCCAAATGAAGAATCGGAAGGTAGTCGAAGCCGATGGAGTCCCCATCGAAGCCTAGAAGGCAATAGCGCCTCGTGAAGTGTGGTGCGTGCATCTTGACCGACCTGTGTAACAGCGTACTGCTCACCGGAAAAATTCCGGTCTAAAATTGAGTGTCATCACTCCAGGTTTCAAAGGAAAGGGATCCGTGCAGGAGTGACATTTACCGCGATATAACGATCATGTCTCACACCATGAAACTCTTTGAGTGTGTGCACTGTTTCGGAATGTCAGTATGACTTGCGACCTGGCCATGGGACCTTGCCCCCCCCCCCCCCCCCTAAAACAGGTTTATCTAAAGATATTTTGGAAGTTATTGAAAATTAAACGGTGAAAGAGGTAGAAGTATGAGGCTAAGGTACCGGACAAAAATATTGAAGCCATATTCTAGTAGATGGTGTTACCAAATAGCACAAACAGGAACCCTCACACGATTACACAAACAGCAAGAGAAGACTATTGAAGCATTTCCAGTTGGCTAAGCCTCGTTATTAAAACCTGAAATACGAAACTAGGAACATCTTAGAAATTGAGGTACTTACTAACCTCAATTCGTCATTCATTCACTTATCCGAAACAAATAAATTATTTTTGAATTTACATTGTATAAACACGAAAACAGTAAAAAATTAAGTAAAAGGTTTTAAACTAAGTAAGTGCTTTCCGAAGTATGAAGTTATAAAGTACTGTTATGTCCTTATATGACGTATTGGTAAAATGAAAAGTCGAACGAGTCGTCGAGTGTAGTAAGAAACTACGGGGCAAACTAGTAAAGATTGATTATGTTCAAGATAATGCCCCTATTAAGAAATATATCTGTTATGGCAACGCCTGCAATTGGAATGATGGTAAATTTGAAATATTTGAGCAACATCTATATTGCAGAAGTATCTAAGAAGACACACATTTGAACAAGACGAAGCGGGATTCGCTGAAATTCAGAACTTAATTATTTACAAAGTTTAAGTTCAGAAAAAGGTATTTATAAAATGGTGTAGGAACAGGCGACTATAATGAAAAAAATATATAAATAAAAATATAAATGATACTTAACAAAACTCATTGTTTTGTTTGAGATTATGTTCAAGATAATGCCCCTATTAAGAAATATATCTGTTATGGCAACGCCTGCAATTGGAATGATGGTAAATTTGAAATATTTGAGCAACATCTATATTGCAGAAGTATCTAAGAAGACACACATTTGAACAAGGCGAAGCGGGATTCGCTGAAATTCAGAACTTAATTATTTACAAAGTTTAAGTTCAGAAAAAAGGTATTTATAAAATGGTGTAGGAACAGGCGACTATAATGAAAAAAATATATAAATAAAAATATAAATGATACTTAACAAAACTCATTGTTTTGTTTGAGATAAAAATCCTTCAAATCATTCTGTTTTTAGTGTATACGGCAAGTCCTAAATTCTGTGCCCTGTGTTTCAAATCCCTAGCGTAATACTAGATTGATTGATAGTGTTCTGTGCGGACTTGGAAGCAATAAAAATTAACATTAACTAAACATACTTACAACAATGATAAAAGTTACATGCTGAATATTCATCATCGCAAGTATTGCAAAATATACAATCCTATACATGTTGTGACAATACCGTTTGAAACGACTCGACGGTGGTTCTAGAAGTTTATAGCACCCAACCCCGGCTAGTAGTTTAAATACCATTTTAAAGGAATCAAATGCTTCGGGTTTTTGCATAATTTCTATATGACTGCTCATTTTTTACGACTGTTATTTGAGAACACGAACTAATGACCACTCGACATATTGGACAATGAATAGCCAACTCTTCTATTAATCATTATTACGTGTAATCATTAGCTACTTACAGCGTATAAATGACAATGTATTGAATACAGGATGTTCTTTGAGTCAATATAACTTAAGTTCGGACCAATATAATTCTATGCTACAAATAATATAAATGCGATAGGTCATGAAGGCGTTGTTTGTAGTTGGATGTTTATAAAACAAGAAACCGAATGACTGCACAGACGGAATATTAACGCATAGCTAAAACCGTGCTCTAGAATCAGAAATCGAGATATATAGAGCTTTCCTAGCGGGTGCCGGCGCCAGTTGAAAAAGGATATTTGAACATTTATACTTAACACCAATATACACAGCTCGTCATAAAAAAGACCACACCGGTAAATGGATTTAGTTGATTTTGACATAAATAAGAGTTTCAATTGCCATATACCTAGGCGATTTTATAAACCAAACTAGTGTAAATGATTACCGCGTATAATGCTCACATAGCAAACTAGTCAATAGGATTTTTTGACAAATACTGTAATCAACCCGAACGATAAACTTTGTAAACAAAGACGTATGTCACAAAAAAATGTCAAGTTTCTTGTGACATGCATCTTTCTTCACATAATAATTTATAGTTGTTAACTACAACTATCTGTACTGTCATTTATTTGAATTAATATTGACATACACATATATCACCACGTCGTAGAAATGGGGTATACGGAGTGAGAATGATTGATAGAGTAAAAAATATCACCATACGAGAACTATATATTTATTTATTTATTTATTTATAAAGGTACACCAACGACGCGTTCATATTACACTCATAGAAGTGACAATAATACATAGGTACAGTAATCAGCCTTAGAATACATCAATTATAGGTATACACATCCTTTACAGAAAAACATTTGTTAGAAATACAACAACCGAAAATCTAGGCTTACACTATCTAAACTAAACTTATTCAATGAAACGCCTAAATTGCATCTGTGAGTTGAAAAATATATCAATGTTAGGATTGCTTGCGTAAAAATCGTTGTACAGGGTAACCATTCTATTAAGAGGCGAATATTTATATAAATTAGTAGTTGATGTTTTTGGAGCAAATATTTTTTTTCTTTTAGCCATTCTTTCACCAGGACGCCGGGGAACAGCGATATCCAAGGCTTCCAATAGATCAGGAATCATCAGAGTACCATTAACAACTTTGTGTAATGTTAAAAGATCCAACATATTTCGACGATGCTGCAAGGAGGACATTTTAAAATGCTCGAGTCTTTCAGAGTACTCAGCTGCGCGATCACATGCTTTAAATTTAAAAGAGAGATACCGTGTAAATCCGCGTTGTATGCGCTCAATGCGGTCTATATAAGTGCGCTGATATGGGTTCCATGCAGTTGATGCATACTCAAGGGAACTGCGGACATATGCATTGAATAAAATAATATATAGAATGAAAGATGATGTAGTGACACAAATTTAAAAGGCTATGCTGAGATTTTGGTCATTTCGAAAGAGTGAATGACAAAAGCGTTACGAAAGAAGTGTATCAGGCAAGAGGCAATAGGTCAAATTGTTGATATGTTGAAAAAGGGCCAAATCAACACATCTTTGAAACTTAGAAGGAAAAAGACAGATGTTAATCATAGTTTATGGCCCAACAAAGACACCTCAATTATTTAATATGGAACTAAATACTTGTATGGTAAATATCGTTTGTTCGAAGTAGCGAAAAGCACACATTGTATAGCTAAATTATATCCTTCCACAAAACTACCAGAGGGAGACTTTGTGCAGAAGTCGTCTGCGTGAGGACCTCTGTCTCACCTATTTCTGCCGCCACGCAGCTATATTTCTATAGCTGTGTTCCGGTTTGAAGGGTGAGATATGACAGAGAAATTACTATTTACTATTACTAGGTACTGTGACGAAACATCCTTACGTCACAAGATTGACATCGCGCGAGTAACATCCCCGTGGTGTTGCGAGCGCCAATAGGCTGCAGTGACCGCTTACCATCTGATACGGGCCGCATGCTTGTTTGCCAATCTAGCTGTATACAAACCGTACTATTACAAGCCGCTTTATATTTGTTATAGGTAATTATAAAATTACGTATATCTATACATCTATGTATACATACATATAAATAAAATTGAAGTGTCTGTCTGTGATTTCGAAATGAAGCCTTTGTCTTAAACTCGTATTGTTATTTTCACATTACCTAAACATGCATTTTTAACTTTTTGTCTGTTTCTTTGTCCGGGTTAATCTTCGAAATGGCTGAACCGATTTTGACGGGACTTTCACTGGTAGGTAGAGAACTGTTCAGAGCAGAATATAGGCTTTTTATTCTGTAAATATGTAGGGTTCCTACGTAAAAAATGTGTTATAATTAGTGGGAAATATCCGTAACTTTGCGATTTTATTTTTATTATTTTCACAGAACACGTATTTTTTGTGACATAAAATAACTACGCATTTTTTTTTTTGTAATAAAAATAAAATAAATATACTTTGGCTCCCGTGAAGGTCAATAGATGTCGCTGTTTCAAAATTGAATCGCAAAATATTTTATATATGTTTGTTAATATGTATGCCACGCGATGAAGTCTAGGGTAATTACTTATAAAGAAAGGCCCTGGACTTTGATTTTTTTTAACAGAAAGAATTTGCAAGATGTAGAATAACAAAGGCTACTAAAAGCCCAAATCTCACGCGTGCGAAGCCGCCGGCTTCAGCTAGTCAAATATAAAAGCAGCGTGTAATAATCATACATTATCTACTGGACATAGATTAATTATTTATGTGCTAGTGAAACATTCGACGGTTTTATCTACAATTTGAATAAAATAAAAACTGAATGGCTATTGTTTTAGAAATCTAAGATGCACAAAAATTCATCACTAATGTACATGTACTAAAATATATGAGATTAATTAAATTTATTATTAAGCATTATGACAACGTTCAGAAAAATACATTACCTAAAAATACGAGACGCTGAATTAAAAAAATGGGGTGTAAGTGGCTCAATGTCACCTTTAAACCCAAAGCCTCCACCACACAGAAAACCGCAGCCAAATAACAACTCCCTAGAGGGTTGTTGTGTTCCTGCGTGTGAGTGAGGTCACCAGTAAGCTCCCAAGGAGTTACTGCGTAAGCAGCAGAGGCGGTATCGTGCGAGTGATACTTAATATATTGCAAGCGTTATAGATATGTATTATGTACTTCGTCCGCGCTAATAGTTATATTTTTATTATTTATTTATATTAACAAAAAATAATAAATCTAAAATAAAAGTAGCCTAAGTTACTCCTTATTACATCAGCTATCTGCCAGTGAAGGTCCCGTCAAAATCGGTCCAGCCGTTTCAGAGATTAGCCGGAACAAACAGACAAAAAATATTCATTTTGGTATATGTACCGTGTATACATCCATAATGTATTTAGTAAAAAGCGGTTATTTTAATATTACAAACAGACACTCCAATGTTATTTATCTCTATAGATTGAAAGCCAATATATTGTTGCGGGTGTTGTCTACAACCGGAGAGAAGTTACAAACGATCAGACAATGATCACTGCAAGAAGCCTCAGGTAAAACGCGCCAGTTTTGTATTCGGACGTCTACACTAGAAAGTGTGACGTCAATAGAAGACTCGCCTCGACATTGGGCTGCTAAATGTAGGTGGTGCTTCTGGGGTATTGTGAATAAGAAGATTCATTTCAGCAATAAACTCTTCAACAGCGGAGCATCTGTCAGCATCGATTGCTCTCAGCTTACCGTGCCATATTGGCGATGATACATTTACGTCAGTTCCTATAAATACTTTATTCCCCTTCCCTTCCCTTCCCCTGCCCTTCCGTCCGACGGATCAGTACAGCTCCTCTATCGACAAACTAATGGAGAAACAGTCCACCGCACTTCTTCTCCAATATCGTGGCAATTCTCTCCCGCCTCATGCTTCCATTCTCTACTCGTGCTAGCCTTAGCCCTCGTGCACCTCGGAGAGCCGGGAGCTCCTTGACTGCTGCTTGCGGTGGGGTGCTGCCCGGAACCCTTCAGGGTGGGCTGGCTCTGCCTTCTGTTGAAGGGAGACCGGCCCCGGACCCGGGGTCGGCGGTTCGACCAGTTGTTCTGCTGAACGAGGCGGGCAAAGCCCTAGAAAGGGTTGTCGCTTCCCGCCTCGCACAGTATTTGGAGGATGGCCCGGGACCGGGCCTCTCAGTTGCCCAGTTCGGATTCCGGGCCAGACGGTCGACCGTCGACGCCATAAGGCGCCTAAGGTCGGTGACGGAGGATGCGTAGCGCGAGGGAGAGGTGGTGGTGGCGGTGTCGCTGGACATCGCCAATGCCTTCAACAGCGTCCCCCGTAGTACCATCCTGGAGGTCCTCAAATACCGAAGACCGAGGCCCTCCTCTTCCGCGGGACCGGCAGACCCCCCCCCCCCCCCCCCCCCCCCGCCCTTGAGAGCACACCTCCAAATAGGAGGAGGTAGGATCAGGGTGAGTGTTCAGATGATGTACCTGGGCCTAACCCTAGACGGGAGATGGACCTTCGGCCCCCACTTCGAGCGGATGGGACCGAAGATCATCAGAGCTGCGGCGGCGCTGGGTCGCCTCCTGCCCAATGTGGGCGAGCCCGGCGCCGCGTGCAGGCGGCTGTACTCCGGCCTCTGCCGGAGTATGGCCACGTACGGTGCCCCCATATGGGCGGACGCCCTCTGCGAGCGTAACAAGGCCCAGCTGCGCAGAGCGCAGCGGATCATAGCGCAGAGGGCGATAAGGGAGTACCGGACTGTAGCCTGGACGGCCGCGACCGCCCTCGCTGGCGACCCGCCCTGGGAGCTGGTGTGCGGAGGTGCTCGCCGAGGTGTACGGCTTTGTTGCTAGTAGGAGGGCACTCGGCGAGCGCCCCACGTTGGAGGAAATAGGGCGGTATCGCCAGCGAGGGCATGCAGAGATGATGCGGAGGTTGGAGGAGGACCTGGCGCAGCTGCGGTACGGAATCCGCGTTGTGGAGGCGATGCGCCCGGTCCTAGAATATCTGCACAGGGTCGCGAGGCAGGAGGAGCAGCCGGACTGCCATGAGTGCGGCGCGGCGGAGGACACAGCTCAACACACTCTGGAGCAGTGTCCCATGTGGTCTCGGCAGCGCCGCGATCTGGTTTCCGTGCTGGGAGACGGAGACCTCTCGCTCCCGAGCGTGTTCCACTCAATGCTCGGGAGTGACAGGTCCTGGAAGGCAATGGCCTCCTTCTGCGAAATAGTTATGTCCCGGAAGGAGGCCATGGAGCGGGACAGGGAGGATGATCCCGATGCTGTCCCGCTCCGGAGACGGCGGACGGGAGTGCGGTGTAAGTGTTACGCGCACCTATTGCTGCCTTCCTAATATGTGGGACTAGGGGTAAGGATGGGAACCTGGCCCCATAGTGGTCCCGCCGCCGGAGGGGCTGTCCCAATTTGCCGGGATGGCCCCTAGAGTGAAGAAGTCCGGCCCCTTCTGAGGGGCTGGCCAGTCGCAGTAGTGCCCTATTGCTGACAGATCCGGGGCACCACACCAACGCGGCCGATGGCAATTCGCGGGGTTGTTTAGTAGGTATACCGTCGGGCAGCCGACGGGGAGTCCCACACTACCACCGGAGGCCACCCAGGCACCGGTGGTGTGCGTAACGCATTTTTCCCCGCGTGACAAAAAAAAAGGTCGCGCCCGCAAAGATCCCAATATTAACTTGCTAAAATCAGCCTATAATACTGCCACCAAGGTCTGCATACCTAAAAGCGGACGCCCAGCGCGTTACACGAGTCGTCATGAAACTAGTGGCGCACCCTACTGGGTCGCGTAATTATTGGCGACTAGCTAAAGCCGTGCAGGCCAACTTCTGCCAGCCCTCGCTGCCTCCGCTAAGATGCCCTGATGGCTCACTGGCGCATCAGCCGCAGGAGAAAGCCGATCTTAGGCCAGTCTCTTTGCGGCTAACTCCCGGATCGACGACTGTGGCACGCAACCATCATCGATACCCTTCTGTGGTTCCGTTATGCCAGAGATTCACATCAGACAGCATGACGTCCGTTTTGAGCTACAGTCACTTTAATGTCCGTAAAGCCAGTGGTTCTGATGGTATCCCAGCGATTGTTCTGAAAAAATGTGCAGCGGAGTTGTCCCCGGTGTTGACGCGCCTCTTTCGTCTCTCGTACTCGACCATTTGTGTTCCGGAGGCTTGAAGAGAGGCCAATGTGCAGCCGGTACCCAAAAAGGGAGACCGTTCGGACCCATCAAATTACCGCCCCATTGCCGTCAGTGTTGTGCAAAGTCATGGAACGGATTCTTAACAATCAATTGATCCGTTACCTAGAAGATCACTCCTTAATTAGTGATCGTCAACATGGCTTTAGACCGAAACGATCGACGTGTGATCTTCTAGCGTATGTGACGCACCTCTGGGGGGAGGCAATTGATAAACAGGGTGAATCTATCGCAGTCAGCCTAGATATCGCCAAGGCATTTAATCGGGTTTGGCATAAAGCACTTCTCTCCAAACTTCTGGCACACGGTCTGCCTCTCCAGCTTTGTAAGTGGATTGCTGGCTTCCTGCATGAGCGTAGAATCCAGGTCCTTGCAGATGGATGCGCTTCGCGGTTCATGTCAGTGAATGCCAGTGTCCCACAGGGTTCCGTCCTGTCGCCCACCCTCTTTCTTTTTCATATCAATGACATGCTGCCACTTGGTAATATTCATTGCTATGCAGATGACAGTACGGTCCATGGGCGATATTTCGGGCGGCCTAGTGCTGGTCGGACAGAAATCGATGAGAGGCGTGAGAGTCTTGTCGTTAAGCTTAATCGGGTTTTGGACCTCATCAGTAAATGGGGTTCCAATAACCTGGTTAAGTTTAATACCAAGAAAACTCAGGTGTGCGCGTTCACAACAAAAATATCCCCATTTCACCCCACTCCCAGTCAGTCAATTCAGGGCGCTACCGTCAATATGCGAGATAGCCTGAATATGCTAGGCATGAATATTCGTTGCGACCTAAACCAACGAAATTACATTGATAGCCTCATTTTAACAGCTTCAAAGAAACTCGGAGTCCTGAACAGGGTGCGCCGGTTCTTCTCGCCAGCCCAACTTTGTCTTCTACGAGTATATAAGACTCAAGTTCGGGCCTGCGTGAAGTATTGCTCGCATCTCTGGGACGGCTCCGCACAGTATCTTCTCGAGGCTCTCGGTAGGTTGCAGCGACGGGCTATCCGCATAATCGACGACGAAGAGGTCACAAAATACCTAGAACCTCTGCAACTTTGTAGGAACATAGGCTCCCTAAGTACATTTTATCGCCTGTACCATGGTGAGTGCTCTGAAGAATTATTTTCCCTTATCCCACCCTGTCCCTTCCGTCATAGTACCACACGTGCAGGCTTGCGATGTCATCATTCCACTGTTGAGGACATTTGTTCTCGTACTAAAAAGTTCGGCAACTCCTATCTCTGTCGAACTATTAAAAAGTGAAACGCCTAGCCTTTAAACGAAGCGTGAAGAAGCACCTTGCGGGCCAGCATGGTAGCGGCATATGACAAAGGACTACAGTGTCCTGTCAGTTGACGCTACCATGCTGGCCCGCAAGGTGCTTACCAACAGGTAAAGAGGAGCCACTATACTGAGCCTATATATATAAAAAAAACCGTATCTGGTATTTAATATATTGTACTTCAACCTAGCTGCGTAAGTTGGATAAGATTCTGACCCAGCCTTGTGGTCAGACGCCTTTTTTAGCCGCCTACATTGTGCGCATATCGGTTTGAAATCTTTTTCGGACTTCTTAGTACATTCCAGCGAGTCATGAGATTCAGCACAGTGAGCACAAGTTGGTTTGGTCTCTGTGCAATATTTACTAACATGTCCGTATTGTTGAAATTTTAAACAATGTACTACTTCAATGTCTTCTACGAATCTACATGTGGCAAAGTAGATATTTATTTTTCTTTTGTTAAAATAAGGTGCTTGCGTATTTCCGGGGATAGTTCGATACCCATCTTCTGTATCTGTATCTTCATTTTCTACCGTACAGGACGACGACGCACTATTTTTACAACTTTCAAGTACTCTGACAATGTAATGTTAATTTTGTTTTTTATATTTTGATTATATAACGCTGACAAAAACTTGGTGTCGTCCATTTTATCGGGAATGTCTTACGAATTAATGTTATGTAATAATACGCGGTCCGCGTCCTTTGGGTTTTTCGAGTTTTAGCCCAGCCGATTTGATGCCTTTTGCCGATTGCAGCTACCAACTGAGCATTATTTGACACACGTAAAACTACATTCGATTTGGCAGTTTTCTTAACGCCTACTATATGAAAACCATCATCGGATAGCCTGATGGCTTTCATAGGAACCTCCTTCGTAGCTTCGGACGTTTTGAATTCCGCGGATCGTGTATCTGTGGGATATGCCACAATGCAAGCCATTCGCGAATTTGAATGGGTTTCGTTTGCTTGGGCAGACGATGTTTCAATTTATCTGAGTACGATTCACCGGTTTTAGGTGCATGGTTATTTTTAGCTTCTAATGTGCTAGTGCTAGCAAACCGCGTTCTGTTACGGGAAGCTACGTTTCAGATGTTGCTAACTTATACTATGGCCATCATAGACACTACAGAAGTAGAAGACCCGCTGAGTCATATCCATTATTGTCGATCTATGAGCGAAACCAATGCGAGAGGTCAGTCCGTTAATAAGTTCGATAATTTTTGCCAAACATAGTGATTATTCACGGACGAACTCGATATTGTCAACATTTGAGTCTACAACTTCAAGCGAGATATTAGGACTTAAAATTACCATATTTATAAAGCTTGACGACCGCTGTATTCGTTTTTCTTTAGGTGGCAAATTATAAGGGTGATATATAATAGCATAGCGATCTTTTGACATTACTTGTAGTTGCGGGCGGCGGCGTGGCGTCAAGTTGCTACAATCAAAAACTGCCGTTTTATCTCTCGTACCACCAGGATTATCGGGATTGCTCGGCATTTTATAATAACAACGAACTTAGTAACCAAACCAACCAACCAAAAAATACAGCTTCTTCTAATCTTTTAGAAGAAGCTGTATTTTAATAATTTTAAATAAAGCTAATACGTATCAATACAAAATATTACCTCGAGTTCGGGGTAAATTTATAAATTGCCAACACCAGGATATAACAATTTACATACGTTTCTAATATTTTAATGCTACTAATTAATCTTAAATATTGCTTTCCAATAATTTTGCAACCCTGTTTTTACAAAGACCGCGGACGACGAGACGGCCCGTGCGTAGGTACTACCTACTACTTTCTTAATTTATTAATCACTGCGATGAAATATTACAAATTAATCTTTAATTTAAACGAGAATCGACGCGGAATTTATAGATTCATATCACAGAAAACCAAATTTAACGTAATATTGCACACACTGTACAATAATAACAAAGTAAAATATTTAAACAAGCAATTAATGTACACAGAGAAGTAAGTACACCCCACACGCGAGAAAGCGGAATTCTCGCATGGGGACTCTATAATTTGTATGTCTATCACTTTCGAACGCTGACATTGCAAACATGTGTCACACTATTTGTTTATGGCTGTATTCATACTAGATTATACGTAATTGTTTCCGATCAATTTCCTCGTGGTTTTTTACCAGTGTGACTCAAACTGTGATAACTATCGAATATTTTCTACCTATATTGATGTGGTAAATGTAGGCGCATGATGCCAGTATATTTTGCTGTTGCCGTTTGGTGTACGTATGAGCGACTTACTTAACGATTCCGTTTGAGTTGTTCAAGCTCTATATCATTCTTTTGGTTTCTTTCCAAGTCGGAAAAATCAATCACTGTTGGACATGAAATAGTTTCGATGACTCGTGACAGGGCATCGGTAACTGCGTTATCTTGTCCGCTTACATGCCGGACGTCGGCGCTAACTTGTGATATGTAATCCAAATATCTTGTCCTTCTGGGAGTGTCGACCACAGATATTCAGGAACACCGTCAACATCGGCCATTTGGAACATGATCAAAATGGCCGACTAATTAAAAAAAAAATCATTTCGAATTGTTATATAATTCAGGTGTTCTTCTGGCAATGCAAGCTTGCGCATTCTCAACTGGTTTCTTAGTGAAAGCATGTATTAAGGGCTTGTGATCCGTATAAATTGTAAACTCTCGTCCTTCAATCAATCGTCGGGATTGTTTCACTGCCAAATTTATTTCTAGTAACTCCTGAGCTTCATTTACGTTTTTAGAGAAAAAGCGATTAGTTTCCACATTTTGTTGATTTTTTGCTGGACCACTCCACCTACGCATATAGTACTAGCATCAGTCATTATAGCTATCTCCGCCTCATGGTCCGGAAATGACAGAGTTGTAACGTCACGTAAGTCTTGTTTGCATTCACGAAAAGCTTGGTCTGCTTCGTTGTTCCACGTTAAGGCGTATTGTCGTTTTTTTTCGACTTCTTCAAAAATTCGGTAATTGGAGCTTGATGTGCGGCTGCTTACGGAATTAAATGTCTATAAAAATTAACTATACCCAAAAATCGTTGTAATTCCTCGACTGTCTTGGGTTTTCGGTAATTTATGACGTCTTAAGTCCTTTCTTGTGTCGGTTTCATCCCTTGACTCGTTATATTATAACCAAGTAAACCTTCTTTCTCTCTGCCTACCCCGCAAGGGACTTGGCGTGAAGATATAAAAAAAAGAAAACCTAACTCAGTTTTGAAATACTCACACTTGCTCAAGTTGATGTAACTCCATTTTCATTTAACCGCATTAATATGATTTCCAAATGCTCCTAATGCTGTTTTTATTATTATTATATCTCTATTTTTCACGGGTTTAATCCCGGTCATTTTAATAGGCGTGCAAATTCTTGGTAACCATTTTTGAATTTGATTTTTATTTCCTCGTTCGTTGTCAGTTTTATAAGTTCTTCTTCCAGCTGGAATGAAATTGCTGTGTTGAAATTTGAAAAAGGATCCAACACCCAGTTTGGTATTTCAAATTTCAAAATGTCCTGGAATATTTCTATGAAATCACTGTGGAGGTTTTCCAAATGTTGACAGTAGACAAGCACAAGCAAGTTGTTGTTGTTTCAGGATAATGATAAATTGGAAAAATTGTGAAACTCACGTCTGCCGATATTCTTCTTGTGTAAGAGCAGCTTAGCTACGAAGCAAAAACGACATTTTTTGTTTTTATTAAGTTCAAGTCATCTCCTTGAAGTTGGAGATTCATATCATTAAGCAATTTATAGAGGGCTGTCAGATTCGCGATATCATTCTTTGATGTGATGAGGTTCTCGCGCAATTCTCTGTCTATGTTTTCCAAAAACTCTATAACAAAGTCAAACAGATTGTAGAATTGAGTCCGACAATTTCCTTTTGATAGCCAATGCTCTTGTGTGTGAAAGATCAATCGGTTGAAATCTTCATCATTAGCAACACAAACCTGATTAAATAAAGTCATTTATAGAGTTCTTTCGGATTTTATTGACTGCTTTGATGACATGTGCAGTTGCGATGAATGACGAGTACAGCGAGCATATCTGGAATTTTGTTTTTTAAGTACGCTATGAAGCCTTTTTGAAACCCTGTCATAGCCGGAGCGCCATCTGAAGCAGCTGATATAATATTCTTCAAGGGAATTCCTTGCTAATCACAAAACTTTTCCATTGTATTAAATATGGTTTTTCCATTTGTGTCAGTGTCTAAATCATGGCAAATAATAGTTCTTGACATATTTTTTCATTTTTAATAAACCTCACGTAAGACTGCAACAATGCTTCATTAGTTGACAGAGAGGACACATCCATTTGAATTGAAAATTGATTAGTCTTCAGACGATTGCACAAGGACATTTCAATGTTTTCAGCCATTTCATCAATTCGTCTTTGCACAGAACTATTGCTCAAAAAAATTTTCGGATAATATCTGCCGCCGGTTTATGGAGCACAGTAGTTATAACCTCTTTTATTGCCGGCACAATTAACATTTCTCCGATGGTGTGTGGTTTACCTGTTTGAGCAGTTACAAAGATATATTCTATGAAGCTCGAAGTCCATCAGCGTCTTGCTTAACAGCAGCCGAAAAAAGATTTGATAGACTTGGCTGAGCATTATGCTTCTTCTCCAGGTCTTGAAAATAGGCTACATTTTCCTGATCTAGGTGCATTTTATTCAAATGATCTAGTAGTCTTGAAGGCTTCATCGCTTCGTTTGAAAATGTTTTTGAACAAAGAAAGCACCAATGCAAAGATGGATTTGTGGAATTTTCTATGCATCCATATCTAATATATTCTGCACTGTATTTCCGTTTCTTTTTTTGCTTCCGACATGGTATTGTTTTTACAAATATATAAGTAAAGTTTTGAACTTAAGTACTTGCTTAACGATTGCGCGCGAAACCACTAACGAAAATATAAGAAATATTAATAAAAGCTTTTATTTATGTTATATATTTTATAAAATACGAGCTTTTATATAGAATTGAAATACAGCACACACCGACAGGAATAACAAATAAACAAACATGTACAATATCGTTTATCTCTTTCGACGCTTAATCGTATTGAGCAAGTTTATTTATTTATTTTTATTTGGAAGACTAACAGCTTTTACAATATTTTCTAAAAAACTTATTCTAAGCATCTGTAAGCTAATAGTAAGTCTTCACGTGTAGTCACATAATTAGGATAATTGCACGAACAATGATTAAATTACATATTTTCTAATATTTCTCGATTTACATACAAATACACAAGGTATGTAACAACATATAAAGGATTTTCAACAATCAATTAGTCTAAACAGTTACAAATTTATACAGTGTACATTTTAAAGAAATCACTGCTCAACTGCCGCCTCACCGACGGTACGCTCGTATTGAATATATCCAACTCTAGTTTACGGTTTAGTTTATTAAGTTTACTAGCTGCTCGCAGCAAAAACGAATTTTTGCGATAATTTACGTGAACTAGTGGTAAATAGTAAGGCGCATGGTATCTTAGGGGAATTTTTGGTAGAACAATAAATTTTAATTTGGATAATAGTTCAGGACAATCTATGGCATTCGTATTAATTTTGATTAAGTACAGAACATCAGCAATTTCACGGCGTTTATAGAGAGGTAACAAATGAAATTTGGCACAGTACTTTAGATATTCCTCTGGTCTATATTTATATTTTAGGCGAAAACAAAGATATTTAATGAATTTCCTTTGAATATTTTCTATTCTATTAATGTAAATATTATATTGTGGGTTCCAAATTTGTGAAGCATATTCAAGGGCGCTACGAACATACGTGCAGTACAATATTTTAAAAGTTTTTATGCTTTTGAAGTCCGCAGAGGTACGCATTACAAATCCCAGAGCTTGAGAAGCTTTCTTGACAATATTATTAATGTGTTCATCAAAGTTAGAACAAGTATCGATGAACCAGCCGATTGCTACAGGATTGCATACAAACGTCCTGCGAAAGTTATGTTATTTTTAGTTTTTATACGATCATACAGGGTAGAAATATGAACTACATAATAGATATTGTATATTAGGTAGGTTTTAATTTCAGTAAATTTTAAAATATAAGTAAATAAATTACAAATCAACTATCGCCACCCTAAACCACGCCAACGCTCCCCATTTTTTTCTGGGCCCCTTACCGCCTCCTCTCTGCCTTCCGCGCCCACAAGGGGGCGTTATCGCCCACTTTGAGAAAGACTGGAGTAATTGAATGTTGCCGTAATATTGTGTGGAAAATTAATAACTGTTTTACGGTAAGAATCCCGGAGTGCTCATAGAGAAGTTCTGTTACGAGTAAAAGGGAAGAAGCCACACACCTTCAAGGTAGCTCTTAGAGAAACCTCCACCTGCTTCATTGAGGGGTTTGGTGCACTACACCAGGACGTAATGCAATATGCGAGTATATACTGTACAAGAGCCAGATATATACGCATTAGGAATTAGTAATTCATGACATGTCTCGAGTTTTTGAAAACAAATATGAGTTCCGCCGAAGATGGCTTTATTTTATTTGTATTTGTCACGTCTTTTACTGCATCCCACAGTTTCTTACTATTACTGCCGGCTTGGATTACTTGATTTTTATGATTTAACTAACCTACTTTTTAATTAATGAAGCGCAATAGTTTCAATGTCTAGTACTCGTATAAGTAAGTTTAAGCTATTAATTATTTGGTGATGCTTTCTATTTTTTGTATAGGTTATCACGATTTCTAATACACTTCAACATTCTTGGAGTAATACAGGGCTTGAGAGCTCTTTTACAATTAGGGAAAGTATATTCTATTGTATTTGAATCTATCAGTTCATGTAAGAAAGTGACTAATTTGCTTGCAGCCTCATTAGCATCGCTACATTCTAAGACAAAATGAAAGTTGGTGCCATCTAATTCATTTTTAATTTTATCATGATTAATCCTTATACGTTTAACGTGTTTCTGTGACTGTTTTTCCGGCGCCCATTACAACTTGGTGGTCTGTCACAGTAGAAATCAGTACTATTGTGGTTGTTGACATATTGCAGTGTAATATAACATGATGAAGACAGGCGTCACTTCTTGTTGGCATATCATGTGCTAGCTAGCTCTTTGAGTACATGAGTCAAACGACAGATGAAGCGCAGGAGCGATACCCTACTGCAGAGATGGTATGTTTGGGGACTTTAACTCTTACCACGACTGCTGGTTGGAATCCTCCACAACTAACCATGCAGGAAGGATCGCCCTCGCGTTCGCTCTTTCGCACAGCCTGATGCAACTAGTAGACCAACCTATCAGAATACCAGATGTCGCTGGTCAGGAGCCCTCTCTACTAGACCCACTGCTAACCACCCACACTGCTGGCTACCTGGTTGAGGTCAGGGCGCCCCTGGGCACATCTGACCACTGCCAGTACTATCCAGCACAGTGCTATGGGCGATTCCATCACAACCCACGGAGATTAAGCGTCGTATCGGGTACTACTCATCAGTAGATTGTGGCGGTATGCGCGACTACTTTGCTTCCGTCCCATGGGGGCAGCGCTTTTTCAGTGAGAAGAATCTAACGGCGAGTGCTGCGGCCATTGTTCACGAGAGCGGCGTTGGCATGGAATACTACATTCCTCACTCCGATGTCGCGAATGCGCCGATGCTGTTAGTAACAATAGGCGGCGTAACGCGCTTGGATCAGGCGTCGGACCATTAAAGGTCAGAATATTAACTCGCTGAAATCAGTCTACAACACTGCCGCCAAGATAGATCTGCAAAAGAGCATACTTTAAGAGTGGACGCCCAGCGCGTTACACAAGTCGGCACGGAACTAGTGGCGCACCATACTGGGTCGCGTAACTGCTGGTGACTGTCCAAAGCCGTGCAGGCCAACTTCTGCCAGCCCTTGCTACCACCGCTGCGATGCCCCGATGGCTCACTGGCGCATCAGCTGCAGGAGAAAGCCAATCTTATGGCCAGCCTCTTTGCAGCTAATTCCCCGATCGATGACTGTAGTACGCAACCACCAACAATACCCTCCAGTGGATCCGTTATGCCTGATATTCCACATCAGGCAGCGCGATGTACGTTTTGATCTACAGTCACTCGATGCCTGAAAAGCCAGTGGTCCTGATGGTATCCCAGCGATTGTTCTAAAAAATGTTCAGCGGAGTTGTCTCCGGTGCTGACGCGCCTCCTTCATCTCTCGTACTCGACCGGTTGCAATCCAGAGGCTTAGAGAAAGGCCAATGTGCTGCCGGTCCTCAAAAAGGGAGACCGTTCTGACCCATCAAATTACCGCCCCATTGCCGTAACTTCAGTGTTGTGCAAAGTCATGGAACGGATCCTCAACAATCAATTGGTCCATTGCCCAGAAGATCACTCCATAATTAATGATCGTCATTATGGTTTTAGACCAAGACGATCAATGGGTGATCTTCTAGCGTATGTGACGTACCTCTGTGGGAACGCAAGCGATATATATGGCGAATCCATGGTAGTCAGCCTTGATATCGCCAAGGCATTTAATCGGGTCTGGCACAAAGCTCTTCTCTCGAAACTTCCGGCATACGGTCTGCCCCTCCAGCTTTGTTATTAGATTGCTGGCTTCCTGCATGAGCGTAGAATCCGCGTCCTTGCAGATGGATTCGCTTCGCAGTTCATGTCGGTGAAGGGCGGTATCCCACAGGGCTCCATTCTATCGCCCGCCGTCTTTGTTCTTAATATCAGTGACATGCTGCCACTTGGTAATATTCATTGCTATGCAGATGACAGTACGGTCTATGGGCGATATTTCTGTCGGCTTGAAATTGGTCTTTGAGCCGAAATAGGTTTTGGATCTCATTAGTAAATGGGGTTCCAATAACCTGGTTGAGTTTAATGGCGAGAAAACGCAGGTTTGCGCGTTTACAATAAAAATGTCCCCATTCCTTCCCACTCCACAGGGCGCTTCCCTCAGTATGCGAGATAGCCTGAATATGCTAAGTATAGATATTCGTTGCGACCTTAACAAGCGTAATTACATTGAGAGCCTTATCTCAATAGCTTCAAGAAAACTCGGAGTCCTGAACAGGGTGCGCCGAATCCTCCGAATTAGTGGTGGACAAAACCCGAACAAAATTTTTAAAATACTGCGTCGGTCTAGCCATGGTTGTCAATGTTGTCATTGACCGTAACAAGCAGAGCGGCCACCTAGGACTAATGTTGTATACCTCGGCTATACTCTGTATAGCCGATGGGATCGCGGTGGCTAGGTGGAGCTGTGAAGCTCTCTATCGCCCGTGGCTGGACTGACGCAGTATGGGGAGGGAAGTTTGGAAACAGATAGGATAGTTTCACCGGCGTTGAAAAATGGGCAAAATTAAAATTTTAGACAATAAAAGATGATGTATGAAAGAATAAACTGAGGAATAAAAGAGTATGATGTATGAATGTGTATTTATATTTTATTTCGAATAATAATATTAGTAATATTATAATATATAATAACTTAGCTATAAAAAGAGCCTTGCCCATGGCAGGGGTGCAAGATTATAAAAAAATAAAAAAATAAAAATAAAAAACAGGGTGCGCCGGTCCTTCACGCCGATATACGTCACTGTCAAAAATTATGTACCATAGTAACACATCAGAGTATGTACTGTTTCAATCAATTACCGATTGGAATTAAATGCACCCGGAATAAATTTCAATATCATGGATATACTGTTTAGAATGCCATCGGTGTCAGGTTGCAGCCTGCCACTCAAAAAAAAAACATCTCGCTCTTGAAGCTATACCTCGAGACTACTCGTACAAGAAACCTCAAGCCTTTTTCTCTCTCCAGCCTGCATCTACAAGTAAAAGGCCTCATCCACCTTCAAATCGCACGTATACGGGTCTATTATCGAAGGGGCTCGTTCAAAATATAACTAATTTGGCCATAAATACATATAACTTTTCTTTTTTTCCACTATTTAATTATTTTGAATTTGGAACACGTTTATTATGTTAATACTTCTTTCGATTTCCCGCCGTTTTACAAATTTTTTTCGTGTTTATTATCAAATTATAATATGGAATGTGATGTTAAAAAATAGGATTGCAGGGATTACCTTACACAGTGGATATGGAGCCATATTCAATATACTTCAAAAGCTTGGTATCAGCCGTATGTTCATATACATTCAGCTGATACCGAGCTCTTGAAGACCATAAAAGTTCGGGGCGACCGCGTGCTGTAAGAACTACAAAGCCTGTTAATGCTGTTAGATAAAGATAAAAATCATTTATTTGACACGTCTTACATTCTTTAAATCAAATCATATTATATCTTATTAATATTTCATAGCTTTGTAAGGCGTTGAATTTAACTATTTATAACGGAAGTATCGCGCATGTCAGCGTCCGTGGTCGCAGGAAAGACTAAGGTGATATTTGTCTTACATTAGACTATACATCACACTATATAATATATGTATTGTTATTATTTTATAGTTAACAATGAACGCAATGAATATTACTAAATTATACATTGAAACAAGTTACCACCGAATATTTTACAAGTGTTTTTTTAGGGTTCGTTATCAAACTATGATGAATACTATGGTCCTGAACTACGTAAGTAAAAGTACAGCTTATATCTGAATGAGTAGGGCTACTCGACAAAATATGTACTGAAAAAAAAAAGAACCTCTATGATAACACCACCTTGGTAGAGGGCGCGGGCTTCTTAGACCGTAGAGTCGGGGCTTGTTGCTGCGCTGACGTCATGGCGTGGTCGAGTGCAACTCTCACTTGCCTATCTACCAACTTATACGCGTTTTTCACTAAATTTTAAACAATGACCCAAACATAACACAATCTGTAAGATCTAAGAAAAGGATTTGTAAAACACCAACATATAACACTGCCTTTTTCAGACGTAACTCTATCTTCCTGAGCTCATACATATATAATAAAATAAACTCCAAATTAAATATATATTATAAATGTACATATGATTGTAAATCCATTATACAAAAATATCTACTTAATCTCAACTATACCGAAACGGAATCTTTTGTTATTATCCTAACTTGACTAATAAAACTAAAAACTAGCCGATACTTACTGCTATCTCGGAATATTCACTCACGGGTCCACACACCACACTCAATAAAACAAGCAAAATATTATCTCCTTCCCATTCCCATTCCCCCTCCCCCCTTTCCGTCTTGTCCTTCCCAATGTTAAGAACTACCAGTGCTCTGCGGGCGGGTGACCTGGAGGCCTGAAATACAGGTCTAACCTAGCTTAGGCTCCAGTCCACCTCAATAACCCTGTAAATTGTATCTATTTTAATTGTAGAGTGGAAAATAAAATACTTTCTTTCTTTCTTTCTTCTTCTTTCTTTTTGCGACATCTCGAACAGCAGACGTATATCATAAGTAGGGTCAGACCAATTTTCTACTTGTATACAGCTGCTTGTGAACACGTAGAAGGTACCAATGATTATATTGAATACAGGATACTGAATATAGGATCTTCCTTGACTTATAACTCGTTCGCCGATGATACGACATCTTCTGAGTTTTACTTAATCTTTGCTTAACATAACTGTAAGGTTAAACTTATCTATCTATAACTTCACATCAAATCCCTTGCGGGGTAGGCAGAGGGAACCGAGCGCCATAAGACGCGACCCTAACACACTTCACTGCTTTTTTAACATTCATAACTCTAGTCATGCACGCTCGCCGGTTTCCAGGAGTCTTGACATCACCTTCTGATAAAACACGACCAATTTGGTCATGGTAGGTTAGTCTTGGTCTTCCTCGGCTCCTACATCCTTCCACTTTTGCATTGTTTTCGTCATTCATTCATCCTGCATTCTTTGTACATGTCAGAACCAACGGAGCATGCCTTTTCTTATCCTATCACCGAAAACGCACGGATGTGCGGATTAGGGCGTCCCCCGGAGGCGACGCGCACCGATCCGCCCCCGTCGGTGCGAACATAGGTGCATGCGGCGGTGGGGGCCGCCACCCACCACGCAGCGCCAATTCCGGCGGGTCGAAGAGAGCCGAGTGCTGCATAGGCACGTGGAATGTGAGAGGTGGACTGAGTGATAAGATGAATGAGCTGATGGACCTAATGAATGAGAGACGCTTAGATGCTTTGTGTGTGACAGAGACTAAGCGCAAGGGGAGCGACACTGATGATCTGCCCGATGGGATGATGGCCCTATGGTCTGGTGTAGACCGGGACGATCATGCCAGTGCTGGAGTAAGTGTCATACGCTCCTCTCGCTTAGCCCCTGCTGTGAAAGATTACTGTTTGGTAGGGCCTAGACTTCTCTGGTTTCGTATAAAACTGGGCATCACGCGAGTATTTCTGGTTGCAGCCTACGCTCCCGTAAGCTCAGCGTGTGCCCAAGAACTAGAGAAGTTTTGGGAGTCTGTGAGGGATGTTTTGGATTTAGCTGAAGGGAATGAAAGAGCTGATTATGTGTGGAGATTTGAATGGATGGGTTGGAACCAAACGAGACGGCTATGAAGCTGCTCTTGGTCCCTATGGAGATAAGAGAGTGAACGAAGCAGGTAAGTCGATTCTAGATTTATGTATGGAACGAAACCTCCTCGTGTCGAATACTTTATTTCGTCACAAGGATATTCACACGTATACATGGAGACGGAATGACCAAAAAAGTGTGATTGATTTGATTATAATTGATAGACGTCTCCGAAATATTATAATGGATACAAGAGCCTTTAGGGGTCCCACTCTTGAAACGGACCACTACCTGGTGGTAAGCCGGTTTGTGGGACTTTTCAAGAAGTGGAGGCATTGGCGAGTGCGTATCCCTTTCGGAGATCATGAAAGGATAAGGAGTGAAAAATTGCAAGATGAAAATGTAAGGAGAATGTATGTACATCTGGTAAGCGAAAGACTTGCAAATGCAAGTCTTTCCGGCACAGATGTGGATGATTGCTGGAAAGTTCTGAAAGAAAGTATGGTGGATAGTGCAAAAGAAGCATGTGGATGCGCAAAGAGGCATAAAACATTGAAAGGGGATGCCTGGTGGGATGCGGAGGTTGAATCCTCCGTAGCAAGAAAGAGGAAAGCGTGGCTGGATTATGTATCATCTTTGCCCTTAAATAAAAGTATGAGAGAGAAGAAGAAAGAAATGTACCGTCGATGCAAGAATGAAACCAAGGCTTTAGTGAAAGAGAAGCGTGAAAGACAAATTATGAATGAGGAAGAGAGGCTGACGAGAAACTTCGAGGCAAATACCAAACTCTTTTAGAGAGAGGTAAAGAAGTCTTGGAGTAGTTCGTCGGCATCCAGTGTGAACAAGATTAAGTCTAAAGCTGGTATCATTCTTGCAAACACTCAGGAAGTGTTAGAACGGTGGAGAGAATATTTTGAAGAAATGTACGAATATGCCTCGGACGCTGACAATGAGAGTGAGTCTGATGCTCACTCCACGTTGACGGCGTTCGATGAAGGTAATAACTATGGATGAGATAGAATGGTCGATACGAAGTTTGAAAAATGGAAAGTCTGCGGGAATTGATATGATCACAGCTGAGATGATCAAACTAGGTGGCACTTACGTCCGGGACGCCTTCTGGTACTTATGCAACCTATCCTGGAGAACTGGAAGGGTCCCAATGGACTGGGGACGCGCAGTCATCGTACCCTTGTATAAAGGCAAGGGATCACGCATGGACTGCGCCAATTATAGGGCCATCAGTTTGATCAGCTTAGCAGCAAAAGTATATGCAAAGATAATTGAAAGGAGAATGAGGGTGAAATCTGACGAAATGCTGTGGGAGGCACAAGGAGGATTCCGAAATGGAAGGGGATGTACGGATCAAGTTTTCTCGCTCCGCAATATCGTAGGGAAACATTGCAAGCCACAGACCGGAAGGTTTTCTGCGGTTTTGTGGATCTTGAGAAGGCATTTGATAGGGTTGTGCGAAAGGAACTGTGGTGCATATTGCCGAGATATGGGATTGACGGCTCACTGCTGTGTGCTGTGGACTGCACAGTGATGAAAGACGAATGTGAAGGCTTACTATTGAATGCGAAGGAAACAAAGATTATGGTATTTGAAAGAGAAGAAACCAGAACCAATGTAAGAATTACGGTAGATGATGAAGTGTTGGAACAAGTGGATGAGTTTGTATATCTTGGATGCGCTTTCAGCAGGGATGGAAGGTACACCGCAAATGTGGAAAGACAAGTGAGTGTTGGGAATAGTGTGAATGGAGCGTTGGGAAAACTTCTTGGCAGTAAAAACCTGAGCCAGAAGGCGCAGCTGGCTGGCACAATACAGTGCTGGTCCCAACGCTTACTTATGGAAGCGAGAGCTGGGTATGGCAGAGAGAGCATGAAAGTAGGATAAACGCGGTTGAAATGCGAGCGTTGCGCAAAATCTGTGTTGTAACACTTGCAGACCGTATCCGCAATGATGAGGTTAGAAGCAGAGTTGGTCTGAAAGTGAGTGTATATAGTATACTGTTGTAGGGAAAAGTGGCTGATATGGAAACTATTTTTATATTACAAAAGAGAGCCATCCACATCTTAGAGAACTATTCAAAGAAATAAATATCCTCACGGTTACCTTTCAGTATATTTATGAGAACATAATGTATGCTCGTAAAAATATAGTAAAATTTTTAAAAAAAGTCGTAAAAATAAAGTCGTTTTCAAAATATAATGAAACTCTTAGAAGTAGGAATAGATGCATATTATCAGCTTATTATCATCGGCTTGCTAACACTAATAGATCTTTTATTGTAAATTGTATTCGATTCTATAATAAATTATCTAAAACAGTTCTATGCTTGCCTGATAATATGTTCAAATGGCACAACAAGAATGGATGAACTTCTGACCGACGGAGATATCTCGAAATAATGCAGCACATACATACATATATATCATCACGCCTGTCTCCCATTGGGGTATGCAGAGACTATAGAACGCCAGGTGCACCGATCCAAACATACCGCTCTCGCTTCTTCCACAATCATAAACCTCTTCATGCATGCACTTAAGTTTTTGGGTACTTTTGACTTGGCCCTTTTTCAACACATCACCATTTTGATCTATATATATATATATATATACCCGTAACATTACTATTCAATCTTGCTTGATACACTTCTTTCGTAACTCTTTGCAGCACATACATTTATATATATTTAATTTTACCACTGAATACCATATATAACTATAATATATACACTGACACAGATTTATTGCAATAGAAATTGACGATTTGAATAATTGCCAATGGTCCTTTTCGAATTGCTGGTAAATTAAAAGAGAGAAAATAAGAAAGATACAATAATGAGAATGCAATATGTGGCTAAGTGCCCGTGAGTGGCACGTACTGTTGTGTGTTTTTTTTTTTGACAAATTAGTATTACAAATGCTAAATGTTCATGGCTTAACAGGCTGTACGTTGATGCGTCAAACAAGCAGATATTTATTTTAAAAACATACAGAGTATTCTTATGCTAATACTAAGCTATAGTACATATGCTAATACTAAGTTTCTTACACTTGCAGTTAATTAGATCTTTGAAACATAGTAAGAAACAAACAGATATTTAACATGTAGTTGCCATAGGCTAACAAAACGACTACACATATACGGGAAACAATAATAGCGTTTTGAAATACACATCCATTATAGCCATATTAACTCCCACCTTCAAAAACGTATCATTACAAACGGCAATATTTTATTAATATTCGATGTAGAAAGGTATAAAATAAGACACATCAAATAAAAAAGTAGCGTGCAATAATAACACATACGTATACGATTAACAATTTAATGTCCGTGTTTACAATTCTCGTAATGGACATTCATTTATTATTTATGTACGAGTAAAACAACCTACGTTTAATATCAAATGTACATGTACGTATTAAAGTATGGGAAATTGAATACAACGATTTTCATAAGGTTTCACTCGATATTCTCAACAAGGTTGGTAAAATATTTATAAATTAATAATAGTTTGTTCTAATATTTTCGACCTAAGTACAATTGAAAATTGGTTAAGGGGTTCGACAGCAGCCATTATAAAATGAATAGCATTAAGAAGTGAAAAATTGGAAGATGTAAGTGTGAGGAGTACCTACGTACATACGTCTACACACTAAAGGAGTTGCGAACGCGAGTCCGACTCAGATCTACATCTGATGAACGTTAGAAAGTTCTGAAAGAAAGTGTGGTATATAGTGCGAACAAATCATGTAGGTGCGCATCTACATGCTTCTTTCGCACTCGTAAACAATGAGGTGAATATTTTAAATGTATGATTATGTCCAAGACGCTGATACTCTGATGACTCTGTGAGTAACTCGGCAATACCAGTGCACTAAAAAGAAAAATGAAAAGTCAGCGGAAATCAGTATGGTTACAGACATTTTGCCCGGACATGGAGTTGATAGTGATCTGCTCCGTGCGATCCACTTACGGGGATTGTACAGCATGTGTGCACGGTGGACGTCACCTTGTCGCCCTAGTTTGATATCAATGTTGGTGTAAAACAGCGCCGCGTGCTGTAGCTCGACCATTCATCATGTATCTGGATACTTGTCTTCAGAGAATAAGAAATATAAATGTGAGATCGCAAATGGACTCAGTGGTGAACTGTCTACTTTTTGCAGACGATGCGTCATTAATAACAGATTCACTATCCTAACTGTAAGCACGAATTACAGACATGAAAGATGATTATACGAAGAAAGGCTTACAATCACATGGGATGAAAACTAAGATTTTTGAAAGAGAGGAGAACGCGATGACCACGTTTGATGATATAGTGTTGGAACAAGTGGATTAGATTGTAAATCTTGGAAGCGCTTTTAGTAGGCACAGAAGGTAAATCGCTAATGTAAAGAGACGGGTGAGTGCAGGGAGTAGTGAGAATGGAGCATTGGTTAAACTTCTAGGTAGTCGAAAGCTGAGCCAGAAGGCATAGCTCGCTGTACAAAACGGTCCTACGCTAACATATTAAAATGAAAGCTGTGTATGGCAAAGAGAGCACAAAAGTAGATTTTTTTTACACAACGTCGGGAGACGTACAAGTATACGGCCCACCTGATGTAAACCAATTTTGCTGGGAGCTTATTGGCGACCTCACTCACACGCAGGAACGCAACAACCCTTCAGAGAATGGTTATTTGGCTACGGTTTTCTGTGAGGTGGAGTTACATCGCCAGACGGGCTACTTTGATGCGCCCTACTTCTCTTAAATACACCCAAACCGAGACAAAAAGACATGTTCATGCACACAAATGTTTGTGCGTCGGTGACAACGTCGCGTTTTTAACCGCTGCGCCACCGAGCTTGTTAGAAAATGCGATATGCAATAAATGCGGTCACGATGCAAGCATTGTACAAAATTTGTGGCCTTACGCTTGCTGGCCGCATACGCAGTGATGATGTAAGAAAGACAGTTGGTCTGACACCTCAGCAACGTCGAATGCAAAGCCGTACCTTTCAATTCGGGAGAAAATTTATTTACCATCGTCGAAGCTCTGAGCAAACTGGTGGACTATAATTTTCTCAAAGTAACTGTAAATGATCTCAAAGTATCTGTATCTCCCGAGTGCTATATGCACAGGCAGGACAATGCTATCGGGACAAAATGTAATCATTTTAACCTCCAACTTAATTCATTTGTGCTTTTGGATACTAACATACGAGTATTATGAAGTGGAATGAATATTGAGCCTAAAAACTAACACTGCCCTAGTCTAAATCAATATTTCGGCAGGATATTTCAAAACATGTAAAAAAGGAAATAATTCTCTTTATAAGCCACGTAATTAATCTCTCCTTCACAAAGCTTTCTCCTATGATGAAACTGAGGCTATATACTAGCTACAACGCCTTTAATACCACATGCTCGTATCATATACCATACACACGTAAAAAAACATATGCACACACACACACACGCACACATATAGACATACTGATGTTCTTTGAATATCCTCAAGATATTATGTACCTAAACGGAATGGAAATATTATTAATGTAATATATATATATATATATATATACTACGTCGGGAGTCATACAAGCATACGGCCCACCTGATGTAAAGCGGGTACCGTAGCCTATTAACGCTTGCGATATATTAAGTATCACTCGCGCGATGCCTCCTCTGCTGCTTACACAGCAACTCCTTGGGAGCTTACTGGTGACTTTACTTACACGCAGGACAGGAACACAACAACCCTCCAGTTGTTATTTGGCTGCGGTTGCGGTAATGATAATTTTGATGTATCCTCAAGGGTCATTATTTTATGAACTTTTATATGAAATATTTTATTAATTTATATCACAATCCAATACTATACATATGATAAAATATTATAGTATAGTTACAATTATGTATTCAAAAATATATATTGATCTATACAAAGAGAAATATATGTATAATAAAATAAAACAGAAATAAGAATGAATAAAAAATATCTGCAAAAATATTGGTATATACATTAGTATTAAATAAATAAACTGTTTGGATATTAGTAAAATAAAAATTGATTTCTAAATTGCATAGTATAATATTTTCTGTATGTATATCATCACGCCAGGGGTAGGCGGAGAGAACGGAGCGCCTTAAGACGTGGTCCTTACACACTCGCTTCTTTAATATTCATAGCTCTTTTCATGCACACTCGCCGGTTTCTAGGACTCCTAATGTCACCTTCTGATAAAACATGACCAGTTTGGTCATGGCAGGTTAGTCTTGGTCTTCCTCGGGCCCTATACAACCTTCCACTTTCATATTGTATATCTGTTTCGTCATTCTCTCATCCTGCAATCTTTCTACATGTCCGAACCAACGGAGCATGCCTTTTCTCACCTTAACGCCGACACTCTCTTTCAGACCAACTTTCTTCGTTCGCGTTCGTAATGATGACGTAAGCGTCATCATTACGAACGCGGTCAGCAAGCGTTACGCCACAAATTTTGCGAAATACTCTCATCTTCACCGAATTTATTCTACTTTCATGCTCTTTCTGTGATACCCTGCTTTCACTTCCATAAATTAGCGTTGGGATAAGTACCTTGTGTACAGCGAGCTGTGCCTTCTGGCTTAGATTTCGGCTGCCTAGAAGTTTACCCAACGCTCCATTAATGCTGTTCCCTGCACTCACTCGTCTCTCCTCATCAACGGTATACCTTCCATCGCTGCCAAAAGCGCTTCCAAGATATACAATCTCATCCACTTGCTTCAACACTACATCGTCAACCGTAATCCTAGTGTTCGTTCTGGTTGTCTCTCTTTCAAATACCATTATCTTGGTTTTCTTCGCATTCAATTATAAGCCGTATGAAGAAATACAATCATCTTTCATTGTTGTAACTAGTATTTGCAGTTCGGATGGTGATTCTGTTATTAATACCGCGTCTACATAAATCAGGCAGTTGACCACTTGCATCGCTACATTTACATTTCTTATTCTCTAAAGACAACTGTCCAGATCCAGGATGAATAGCCGAGCCGATAGGACGCATCCCTGTCTGACGCCAATGTATCAAACCAGGGCGACAAGGCAAGATATTTTCTGTAATGATAAATATATAAAAAATGTATTACATGCATAATTCAAAATGAAACCCCTACTACTGGTTGATTTAAACATGATAAATATGTTAATAAATAAATAAATAAAATATAAACAAAAGTTATACTCAGATCGCAGATTACAACGTGCGGTGCGGATTCAAAATGCGGTGGACGCGACACGTGCGATTGGCTCCATTGCTCGATTCGTTATGCCGCTTCCAATGACGGTATCTCATCTTGACGTTTTTGAAAACTGACCATAACCGACATTTCGAGCTAACCATAACAAACACAACCGGTGTTGCCAATCCAACGATGTCGATTCCACCCAAGCGCCGACTTGATGTTTTGATCCGTTATTATTAAAACTAGCATCACGGGGATTGATTTCTTCCGGGCTTCTCAATATGGTGTTGTTACCTCTGCGACATATATAAGGCTACCATGAGCTTTTGCCTTCACCAAAAAAAAACAGAATATTAAAAAAATGTCACGATGTTTATAAGCACATGCCAAACTTTTTTTCATTACAATTATTTACATTTTTTTCATTCAAACATTATAGTCTACCAAAGTTTATTGCCAGGGTACAACCCAACATTTATGTAGAAACTGCCAATCGTTAAGTTTTATTCCTAATCCCGTAACTGAATTGAAAGGCCCTGGTTTCATGTTATTACATATTATATTCACCTTATTTCGGTCGTTATACGAGTATTATTGAAGCAAATCAACTCCCTCCTGGATAAATGATAAAGCTTGTTCAAGAGTAATAATTCCATTTAGGCGCACTATACGCAATAAATCTTCAGGTAGGTTATAAAGGAATACCATCAATGCTTTATGATGATATATGATAATTTTACTATACGGAACGTTAACGTCAGCTACCATATTTACTTTTACTAATAATGTGCACTTTACATTTTGAATTCCATTACAGAACCTTGATAAGATTCGCTTAATTTGGGCTTCAGTGTAAAAAAAATGATTTCTATCACCAAACAGACTCACAACAAAATAAAGTATAAAGTTTAAAACAGTTTTTAATTCAGGCCCTGGTCTCTATATTTTATCTCTCACTAACGACTACGGCAGTTTTATCAGTTTATCTAATTACACCTCTGTACAATTTCTTCAATGTGTAATACTGTATTTAATTCACTTTATTTTTCATTTTTTTTTCAAACTGATACATTTACTATGTATATGTTTATGCTTCTTATGCATGTTAACACTTACTTAATGTATGTATATGTATATCTTCACGCCAAGTCCCTTGCGGGGTAGGCAGAGAGAACCGAGCGTCATAAGACGCGATCCTTACATACTTCACTCGTTTCTGTGACATTCATAGTTCTTAATTATAATGTAAAATAAACCACGGTCGGCAACGTATGAGTGACACCCCTGGTGTTGCAAATGTCCACAGGCTACGGTGACTGATTATCATCAGACAGGCTGTAGGTTTGTTTTCCACCTTAGTGGTATTAAAAAAAACATTAAAGAATTTTTTGTAACAAACCTTACAGCGACGTGATCTATTTATTCACAGGCTGCTCATGTCCCTCTTATCAAAAAATCTTAACAAATCTTCGTAGTTCTGAACGTATGTACGTTGCTCCGCGATGGTTCTGCGCAGTGCATTAACTGTGTCTTATTTGTTTAGTTACAGATTATCGTCAGAAAAGGGTGAAAATGTTAGCCGCTTTTCTCCATTTTTATAATGTTCGCACCCCGGAAATCGTACCGGCTGCGCCTGACAGGTAAAATACATGACCCGAAGGATATTTTAAAAATACAATTTTATTTGAAGTTTAAAATAAAATAATATAAATAAAATAAAATAATCTTTATTTTACAATAGAACAGTTAAGACTAACTTAAAATATATTTGTGCAAATCTATGCGCCACGCAGGGCTCTACTGCCTAACTCAGCTACATTATCGGGCGCATGTTATGCTATGCGTAGCAGTAGAGCCGCTGTGCATAACTAGATAGATCTTCCATTTTGTGCGGGTTGTCTATTGAACTACGCTTCTAATTTGATCACTTATATTACTTTCCATTTCCAGTTGTTGACACCAGAGTGAACAAAGTATACGCTGCTCGCAAAATCTGTAAAAAATTTAATGGTAACATATAATACAGCATCACCAGGCGTACGGCCCGTCTGATGCAATGTAGTTACTGCATGCCATACACAGGAGGTTCGTGGTGACTCTGTAAATATAACGGTATGGCCTATACATAGTCCTTCAGTGTATTGTGTGTCTAGCTTGTGTATTATCTTTTTAAAGAATAACATGACCAGGTTTCTGCTCCACGCTTCCGGTGTTTCGCCGGAGTGTATGACGGAATTTAATAGCTTTTGAAGGACTATAAGTATCAGATTTCGGCTCGCTTTTAGATGTTCCACCGTGATTCCGTCTTTCCGATTATAAGCTGTTTGAGAACCATACGAATTTCGTACAGACTGATGCTTCGGATATTTTTGGTATAGGGGAGATGCGCGGGGAACGCCACGACGGCAACGGTTAACAATCAATCCCATATTATTAAGTTTTTAAAACGAACCAAGTTAGTGATCGCTTTAAAATATCTTATCACCATATTTCCCATCTCATGACTTCTAACCACTCTTTAATTAATCTGTCTCGCACTGATTGAAAGAAAGGTACAAGTGGCGTCCTTTAGTAGAAGTTTCCCATCTTTCTTGCCCTTCAGACAGCAAAGTTTCAAGTACGTCGTCAATTGGTTTGAACAATCTAAGTATTTTGTCATGATCGCGGTGTTTTAGAAAGTCAGGGTGCATGTTTTAGAGGTGTAGTACATTGAAGCGCAGCGTTGTATTTCTAAGTCAACTGGTAACACGCCTGCCAGCACCGGTAGTGCCTCGGTGCTCACAGTTCTAAACGATTTACATAGAAATATTAAAGCGAGGCGCTGACTTTGCAGCAACTTACGACGCGCAGCACCTATGGTAGCCCTATCAGCCCATGCAGGGGAACCGTACGTAATACATCCTAAAGATGCATATTATAGCGTTTTAAAAGTTAAGTCCCATTTATATATGTTATAGTAGAAAATGAAGTTATTTGATCCTTATTATAACTTGTACCAGGGTCAGGAAGAGTTTGCAAGGAAAACCATTCTGTTACCAGAAATGGCCACAATGCTATTTTTAAAAAATGAAAAGAAATCGATACTAGCTTTTTATTTTAACAATGGATATTATTATTATTTTTATGACAACGGCCCATATACATACGCACATACATAGGTGCATATATAGCGAGCGAAGGCGTATAGTATCTTCATCGAATATCGAATTCATTACTAAATCAAGTAGTCACTATTACAATAGTTTTACTTGCACTTAATTATTACACATTTGAATAGCAAGTACGGTAAAGGCGACAATTCCAATACGACAGTCCGTGTGATTGACGCTCCAAATGTGAGCAACTATCTTCGTATCGTATCTGTCCGCATGAGCGGGAACACGCTTTCCCGCCACATCGTCTTTACAGTAATCAAAGGCTAGCTTCATCGTGTTACCGATACTATTAGTAACATATGTATACATATATTTATGTAATGATAAATAAATAGAAACTACAAATCAAATTTACTCACCTGGATTGAAGTGTTGATAGAGAGAGGTACGACAACTGCTACGCAAATTTTCAGTGGTTGTGTCCAGCGAGTCATAGCGATGACAAGGTTGCTACGGAAAGATGGTGACAGTAAGATCCAGTCACTGTTAAACGCCGACTGACACACAGACTCGTGCTGAAATAGCAAACAGTATATACAGATAGTAAATTCTTCGCGAGCGGCAAACGCGCATAAAATAAGTTCGCCGAAGTTCCTTTTATGCGCGTCTCTCGTGAAACCATCATCTTGACAGGTTTGAGATCTCCGACAAGACTAAGGTCCAATATCCACTTCTTGTACAGTGGCATGATAAATTTTGTATATTTATATGTTAATTTGTATATAATATATATTTACTATATAGGAATTTTATAATACTATTTGATAAGCTAACACGGCCGTCGGAGACGAGATGGTGGTGGCAAGATAAATGCCTATTAAAGGCCTGTGCACTTCATTCCGAGGCTTCTTTTCATCGAGTACACACATAAGAAGAATCTCTGCCCGTTTAGGAATTTTAGTTTTATAGTTTGATTTTTATTGAATTTGTATTTAATTCATAAAAGTTAGAATATCTGTTGCATTTAAATTTCATTTCATTTTGTTAAGAAATAAGTATTTCGGTTTTAATTATCGTGTTTTTCCTAGTTTTTTTTCCTCGATTGGCAAAATCAGAACTAGGGATATTAAATTCATTCCTCATCCTATTCGCTTAGTAGGTAGTCCGTAACAATCGCGAAAACCTAAGACAATACTAGGTAGTCCATAAAATAGGGTAATTCAAGAGAAAATGTAAAATGGTTACGTACATAAATTGTAATAAAAAAAATATATATTTATTATTTGAATATAAATAGATGTTTATAGTTTAAAAAATTTATTATTAATAAAATTATATTTAAATCCACTTTTAATTATCTTTTACAAAATAACATCCATATAAATATATATATTTTTTTTATAATCCATTATATTCTAAATCAATATCTGCATAAAGTTACGTGTTGGTAATCTTTAGTGAGTTCGTAGTTAGGTTTTGGGAACGTTAAAAAAGCTTTCTAAAAACTACAATTAAAAAAGAAAGTGATTAACGTATGGCAGAATTGGATGCCAATCGTATAATAGATTGAAAATTACATTATGCACCTAAGAACTAGACTGCTTATTAGCTATTTCTTATCTACATCCTTTAGCGTCCCGCTGACTCTATCCAAAGCTCGGGTCTGGGCGACATAACTACGTTCCAATTTGTTTATTCGACAACTACAGTAGTAGAACTTTCACATACTTGATAACATTTTTAGTTCTTACTGTACTGAGCAGCAGTTATTTTAATATCCAGGGGAGTTCACACAGTGTGTTCACTTTGGTATCCCATCGTTCGCGTGTGATGAATATTATAGTCGCACAGGCGCGAATTAGCCCTCCAAATGTAATAATTAACAAATTCTAAATCGACTGACATCATTGGAAGACGACGTCGCTTGCTTCCGCCGCGCTTGTGCGGGTCGGGTGTCCGAGCCTCTCCTGGTATGCTGCGGGCGCCACCCCTGCGGGCACAGAGACCATGACTGCTGCTCGAGACGGTGCGGAGCGTCGAGACTCAGCAGCACTATCTTCGCCGATGCATTCCGTGACAGCCGACATTGATGGCGATCCTACTGCGACCGGTCGTGTAATTGACGCTGTTCCATCCATCAATATTATTAATTTATATTTTGACGAGCTCGTTGGCTCAATCGTCAAAAACACGACTTTGAGACCAACGCTCGTGGGTTCGATTCCCACACAAGACAAAGTTTTGTGTGCATGAACATGTCTGTTTGTCTTGGTCTGGGCATTTTTTTATATATAATAAGTATATATGTATTTACAAAAAAAAACAAAAAGAAAAATGCTGACGCTATGCTATAAATTGCATGTCATTGTCCCCATATCCGTTAATATTCTTATACATAGTAGCTCAAGCATACCCCTAATTTCATCATCACTATTAAAATATTTGAGTGTGCACGCAAACTTGCTTTTGAAGGTATTTATGTGTATCGGTAGTCAGGAGACTGTAACGGACCACAATGAAATAACATTGTTGCCGTCACAAATAAAAATAACCTTGCAATCATATGGATATATGTAGCCGAATTATGTATAAAATAACGCCTAGGAATGTAGGTACATCGTTCGCTACTTCATTTAATAGGTCATTGTCGTTCATACTTGGTTTGAAAGACGCTTCACATAGTGCTCGATTCTCGCTGCCTGCCTCGCGGGCGAGCGGGCGTGATAATATGTTATTGAAGGTATCACGGCTGTATGCTTAGGAAAAATGTTAACTTGTAAGAGGGTAGACATATACCAGACGAAGTGGCGTGATATTCTTGAACTACCAATCAGCGAGCGGTTACGAGGCTGAGATAAAAGGTGTGTGGTGATTCATAACCAGTATAAACTACTTAAATGGAATGAAATAGATTCGAATATTGAATGACGAGTTGCTATAGAACATTCTAGAATATTTTGGAAAGAGAGACAGAGATACGCAGAGAGGGGTGAAGAGGCTTGATGGTAGGCGAATGATATAAAAACGGGTGGTTCGTTAGTTCATGGCTTTTTTAGTGTGAAATTTTAAGGTAATAAGACGTATCGATAATTGTTCGCGAAGGGCCTTTTTGTCGGTGTGAATCTCTGGGGTGATAGGGCGTATCGCTGATAAGTCTCGGAACGTTTCTTTTTATTGTTAATTTTAATTTCTTTGTGTTAATATTGTGTTGAGAACGGCGTTGATTCTTTGCCTTTGAGTGGCGTAGCGAGAGATGAGACAATTAAATTGTCTAATTGATTGTAACGTTAAGCTTGGGCATGGAATCAATGTAATGGTAGTTAACCTAATATTTAATAAGCCGGTGTTTAATATTTCGCTAAATTTCATGTTGATTGTTCAATTTGTGTGCAACGTAGCCAGGACCTCTAGTGCTGTAGGCGCACGATGGTCGGTAGCGTGGCGCACGATTGAGTAGTCAAAATGGCGCGGTTTTGTGATATGCGAATTCGAAGAATTGAAACGTAACGTTATTAGTCCGCGATGGGGTTTCTTTTATGGAGTTTAACTTCTCGTGTTACTTTTGTTTTAAGTATAGCGTTGATTCTTTATCTTTGAGCATTGTGCACGGAATTGGCGGTACATCTGCCGATTTTTGTGACGCTGCGCTGGGATGTTGATTCAATGTGATCGCGGTTAAGTAATTAGGTCATAAATCGGGTTCTAATATTTCATCGGATTTAGTGTTGGTTATTTGACTGTGTTGTACGAAGTGGCCAGAATTCCAAGGGTCACAGACCTTTGAGTATGGCGGCGGTACCTAGTTAACTAACCAACATTGTCAGGCGAGTTCTAACATCGACAAATTGGCTAAATAGGGTTTGTGGTTATTTCACACTGAAAAATTAGCTATCTTAGGGACGTAACTTCGTAAAAATATGAGACGGATACCTCACGGAGCCTACGAAGTCTCGTATAGCCTAGGCGTAGGAAGCTGGTAAGCTGTGGGACGGGCCAGCGACTGATTTTGCCCTTAAAGGGATCAGTTACGTCTCCCAGGTGCTTGGGTTCGTGATCTTTCAAAGTGGTAGGAGCTCGTCGAAGTGAATTCCGTCCAGCGTATGCGGGCCATGGAGATTGATCGCAACCCAACCATACTGGTCTCATTTATTTATATATGTATATATACACACACATTTATTTCCTCTGTTAGGAGTCATGGTTCGTGTCCCAATTAGGTTAGGACCATGACGTACACACAGTTATAGACAATAGACAAAGTCGAGGCTAACTACCTTGCATACCCTAGTTTCAATTAGCAAATCAACATTGCACATCGTTGATTTGGGCTTAGCCACCTTATACATCACACTTTTAATGTAATACAAACTCAAGAAGTCATTTTACACGAGTATCTTAGATTAGATATTGTAGGTACACATTTTATTAAGATCTAGTTAGGAGTTAGGTAGGTAGTCGTGATGAATATACGCGTTAGTTAACATACAGCGTGGTAGGCGCGTCAGACGACATTTATAGGGACAGTAGGTACAATTACTGATTAGTTCTTAAGCTAATCGCGACGTGCGTGATAAGTAGCAAGAGGTTACGCTAAGCGGTTGAATCAAGGGGTCGTTCAGTAAAACGTCCGGGTGATTATACTATCCTACGGCGTGATGTTAGTACCTTTGCGGTGATAAATAAGGAGTACGAGGGTAGGCGCGTCGCGTGAATAGGCTAATATTTTAGTGGTTGTAGAGTCACGGTGGTGGGCAGTAAATAATAGGCTGCATGTGTCTAGCTAAAGTGTAGTCTCGGGGCCTGCAACTTAATTATAACATAGATATGCAGGTAGCCTGATTCTATGTTTATTGCATACTTCAAATTATTATTTTACCTCCTGACTGTGGTTACGAGTCGAAAGACATTTGGATTAAAGATAAATAGTCAAATCTTTTTGAGGGTTACATGTTCAGAGCTCTGAGGGTGCTTTATTCTGGTCCGCCGATAGTTTATACGTGACTGCTAAATTAAAGTAGTATATTAGCCAGAATGTAACACTCTCCCTCATGTGTCGTTGACGAGCGGCGATGAGCTAACACGCCAGAGTCTCCAGGACTAGTTAACACAACCAGCGGTTTCTATTAACGCTTTACCGTGAGACTATGTAGTTCCTTGAGGAAATGCGACGTCTGAGTTCGTTGGTGACCCCGGGTGTCTAAAGTACGCCTAGCGAAACAGCAAAGTCTGTCGTGTCGGGAGTCTACTGGACGGCGAGGACTTGTAGTTTCTGGGGAGCAATACAATACCCGCGTTGAAGGGGGCGTTCGAGCGTCTGGTGATGCTGAGCGAAACAGGTTATGCTGTCGTGCCGGGTTCCTCAGTACGACAAGGGTTCCTCACCTGAAGCGTTATAAGCCTTGTAGAGACAACCTTGCAGTAGTTTAAGACGATCAATTGTTGGACGGTTCGGTCACAGTCAGAGTACCTATTTATTAATATACAAAACCAGCTTAATGCTTACCAATTAATAGTAAAGTAGTATAAACATTTAAGTGAATGTCATGTTTTATATAGCCCGACCTAAGTGAACACTTTGTAGATTTATAAATATTAATCTGCCCATTGGTGATTCCTGCGAACTGGAAGACATTCGGGTTAGAGATTTTAGTCTAATCGTTTTGTGTGTTACATGTTCAGAGCTCAAAGAGTGCTTTATTCTGGTCAGCCGATAAGTTTTACTCGTGGTTGCTATTTATAACGTAGTATATTCGCCGGAATGTATCACTCTCCCTCATGTGTCGTTGTCGAGCGGCGATGAGTTAACACGCCTGAGTCTCCAGGACTAGTTAACACAACCAGCGGTTTCTATTAACGCTTTACCGTGAACTATGTAATTCCTTGAGGAAATGCGACGTCTGAGTTCGTTGGTGACCCCGGGTGTCTAAAGTACGCCTAGCGAAACAGCAAAGTCTGTCGTGTCGGGAGTCTACTGGACGGCGAGGACTTGTAGTTTCTGGGGAGCAATACAATACCCGCGTTGAAGGGGGCGTTCGAGCGTCTGGTGATGCTGAGCGAAACAGGTTATGCTGTCGTGCCGGGTTCCTCAGTACGACAAGGGTTCTTCACCTGAAGCGTTATAAGCCATGTAGAGTCAACCTCACGGTCGTTAAAGTCAACCGAATGTCGGACAGGACAATTGAACTGCCTTTAAGATTTAACCTAAATACTCATTATTGATTTCACTAGTCTGGCGGCTTTGCGTTCGGTCAGATTTAGCCTAAACAGTTAGAGCAATATCCCGAAGTAACACACTGCAAATACCGTTACCAAACTTACTAACGTCTCTCAGGTGAGGAGACTTCACTACTGCCGGAAGAGCAGAAAACTTTACTTGATTAATTGTTGTCTATATTATTTAGAAGTCTGGGCAATAGACCCCGTGTAACAGTGGTGACTGAGAAAAGCGCCTGGCTGCTACCTTACAAGACTGACGAATGTATAGATGACGCTCACAGTACATTTTATTATAAACAAATACGTTATCTGTGGACACAACTGAGGGATTTGCCTTATTTGTAATAACTGATAGCGGTGGCATAGTGGTGATTTGACCGATTGCAATTCAGTTAGATTGTGCTCAATTAACCTTATACAATCTTTGTGTTCAGCTAGCGGACGAGAAGTTTAATACTTATATTATTGTAAATTAATGCTTGCTTTAAAATTGAAAAAAAATCAAACTAGTGATGGTTGAAATTGTAGAATTTGATATAGTGAATATTATCTAAAGTAGTTTGGAAAGGGAAAATCAGGAACATAGGTGGTTCTGGGGAAGGACCCATGTGATTATTCCTAAATTGCCTCAGATAAATTTAAAATTACAAAACAAATTTAATAAAAGACTGAGAAGTCGTTAGTTAAATTGTAAGAACAATTTTCTCATACTCACATATGTTACATACTCGTAAGATCAACGAGATGAATTGGGAATGGTCAGATGGAGGGGTGTTGTCGGCGGTCCTTCTCTTTCCTGCTTCTCCTTTTCACATATAGTGGGAGTGTTCTCTATGTTATGGTTGCATTCAGAGTAGTACATAGGGCGAACACTAGCATTCTCCAGTTACATAAAATTAACCGTAGGTAATATGCCACTGCCCCGCGAGACTAGCGCGAGCCAGAGCGTTCTCTATCTTATATTTGAGCTCTAAATTGAATATAGGTTGCTTACTAACCTTCCTCTTTTATATCATTTAATATAGAATATATGCCACTGCCCGAGGGGCTAGCGCAAGCCAGAGTGTTCTCTGTCTTATAATTGATTTCTAAATAGAATCTTGGTGGTGGGAACTAACATTATCTCACTACCGAAAATAACTATAGCCTGCCTTGTCATCGCCTTACGGAACCGTTAACTTGAACTGAACATCGAGATAGTAACAACATTCATTCTCACTACAAAGTGACTCCATAGGTTATTTCGCCACGGCCTTGTGAGTCCGATAGGAGCTGCGGTGTAAACAATCTAATCTTATACTTAATTCTGATTCGAATGTTGATGAGGAGTATAAATGCCTACTACATCGATAGCTAAACTATAGCTAAATCTAGGAGACTTACGTTCTAATTCTGAGGGTTCTCTTAAGATTCTAAAGTCCCTGCCTAGTGATAGGATATCATTAAATCAATTACAGTGTTATATGAATATGCATAGACATTAGTTATAATCCAATCAACGTCTAACTACGAGGGTCATCCGATTCTTCAGAATCTCCTTTGGTACGCGCGTCTATCTGTCAGAATGCTGGTCCTAAGCAATAAAGAACCAATCAAAATCCGATAGGGTACGGTACAATTCTAACAGTCCAATTGAGATAGAGTGGTAAAGAATAGCACACATTAAATCTTTGATATTTTATAATTTCCCCAAGCTAAGTAACCTAAACGTGGAGCGGACGATTGGATCGTCACATATATATAAACATATTGAGTAGAGACAGGAAGATAACCTTAGGGAATAGTTACTCTTCAAAGTACTGCGGTGCTACGTTATTTAGGAAGCTTAACTGGTAGGGTTCTCGAATTGCTTAGCCATCTCAGCCACGAAAAGGACTCTGGGTTGCTGCTCACAATGTAGTTGCCACTAAAACGATCACTGCCAATAATTTAACTTGAGGGTCGACGTGACACAGTCCGAGACACCTAATTAATAAGTTTAGTTAAGTAGATTGATTTTTAGGTCAAGAAATAGTTACAATTAAAATCAGGGATTCTAGTACATATTTCGTCAATACACGAGTGGTAGTTCAGGTAAAGATTAGATACAGGAGTAGTTATGTGCGGGGTAAGGAGGTAGATAAACAAATTACTATGTTCAATACATGAACAGTTCTCAGTAGATATATTTCTATAAGAGTGGGGTTCACATAGGTAGGACCATTATATATATAAGTTAATAAACAAATAAAAGGAAACAGGAGGGTGAGACATATAAAGGTAGAATATAATATTATATAGAGTAGCTCTGTACTTAACATAAGTAGAGACATAATGTAGACGGGGTGGTAAGATGGAAATGAGTTAAGTAGTTAACACTAGAAGGCGGGGTTTAGTAGTACATAGGTACCTAGTCAGATATATATTTAAGCTATTTATATATAAGTAGTAATTAGAGTCTCCCCTCTGTAGCGAATAAATAGCAAAAAAATACATACATAAAACAAATAGAAAAGAAAAGGGGGGGGAAGTTACAATGTGGAAGCCGTGACCAGGATATTCAAAATTGCATCTTAACTTAGAATGAGAATAAATGAAAATTAGGTAAACTAGGTTATTAGAGTTGGTAGTTTAAATCGGTATTTATTCATCTAAATTAGGCTGTCTCGGAGGGTCATGTCGGCCACAATTTGTTGCCGCGAAAATGGATAGTGTCTTGAGTGACTAAGCATATGAGAAGTATTGATCTATAGAAAATTAGTGTGTTAGGTGTCTTGAGTAAGTGCTGTTAGGTTGCCGCGTAGTCTGTTGAATGATCAGCATCTTCCGTTGTCTCGTGTCTGCACGTGGATTATCTGCAAAAAGTTGAATTCATTGTATCAGGGTATGAAGGAAACATAGTGTAAAGAAATGATACAGGGAAATTGTGAAAACGTAGATAGTATTAAATTAAGTTATCCAAATAGAATCAAGTTAGTGGTAAAATCTCCGGATAACCATCAGGTGCATTTAGTATTACATTCAAAATATAATTGTTAAATAGTAACAAGAAATAAACATCAGGCTTGTGAAAAAAAAATGATTGAGACGAGGAAATTGAAATTTTGAATTAATTTAATACATAATAAGGCATACATAATAATTAATTAAAGAGGTTGTATTGTAATAGGCAGTTGAGCATACTTATTAACTTCCACATAACAGTTAGGTTAGGAGACATAAATTAGATAGCAAACAATAACAAGGAGAAAATTGTAATATTAGTAGCATATTGGTACAGTCTCAAATAGGTGTATTAAAGTAAATACATAGTTAAGGCTATCTATATAATAGTTATATCATCAGAGTATTAAATTAAAATTGCATACTTACTTCAGTAAAATGATGTTGATTGATGAGTTGCGTAGACTCCAGTAGGCATATGGTGATAGGCAGATAGAATATCAAGTGATCAGGTAGATTTCCAATATGGGAGTGAATTAGCGCTTGAATGGTCGATTAAATCTGAAAGAGTGAGTATTGCTGAGTGAGAGGTTTATATGAATATAAGGTAACATGCGTCTCAGGGCCAAGGTTATGGGGTCGTAGAGCTAACGGTTAAATAGTTGGTCGGTTGTTACATCCTTAGGTACATAAAACAACAATAATGTAATTTAAAATGCAACACATTAATAAGTGTACAAATGCGGACTTATTCCTATAAGGAAGCTGTTCTAGTCAACCGTTGAGTGTCTAATTGGAACTTAGTAGCGAGTAGTGTGGTAGTATAACATAAACAAACTAGATCAGTATAATAATAAACAAAGTAGTGAGGTTTCCATAAAGACATGGATATGTATTGGGTAAATAGGTTAGAAGGTTAGGTCAAACCGTTGTTGTATAGATTATTAAACTCAAGAGAATATGGTTAAATGATACGAACAATAGGTCAAAACACATAAGTAGGGGTATAAATAAAACTTACTAATTGTAGTTAGCGCAGGAATCCGGTACGGAACTAAGTTGAAAAGCGATCCTCTGTAGGTTACAAGCGCACGGAATGGCGTTTTATTTCCTCTTAGCACCTCACGTTGTCTCCCTAGGGCGGCGAGGGGTTTGATTGTGCTTGAGAAGATTTGTCAGAAATCTCGGTCCACCACAACATAAATTAGCACATTTGTTCCGTGGTTAAATAGCCTGAAAATTATAAATATCAACTTTTAACTTTCACAACTTCATTAACATAAATTAAATAGAATTACTATTAACGTGTAATTATTCAAAGTTTATTAGTTGGGCTAGTCTGCTTTGCAACTATCGATGGGCTACGGTGACTGCTTACTGTCGAGCAGGCCGTATGTTGATTTCCATCATAATGGTATAGTGGTAGGTAAATGTGATTAGATTCCTTAAGTCTTATTAGCAAAGAGCACTAGATGTGTATAAGGTTAGATAATGTATGGTTATTAGTTCAAATTGAGTAATTGATTGAAACTTAATTCGACAATGTTAATTCAAAGGGGTTCACTTTCATAGGATTCTTAGAGAATTTGTTGTATTCACTAGTGTGTGACCAGATTAATAGTTGCCTTAGATAAGTTAAAGAGTAGGTACTATTGAATTCTCCACATACAAAATATCAGGAAGTTAATTTAAAGACTACTGAAGGGAAATAATGTACAATACATAAAGATAACATGTTAACTAGTAGGATTTGTTGTTAGAATCGGTCTTAGGACTAGCACTGTTCTAACAAAATCACTTACTTATACATATACTGAAAGAACATTGTTTATAAACTAAGGTTATAATGTAGGAAAGTTTAAGTTTTATGGAAGTACTATGTTAAATGTGTATATTTGAACGATATTATGATAATATGATATGATATGCACGTGAAAACTAAACAACTAGTCTCTAAATGGTTACAATTAGTTACGTATACACGGTTCTAAAGGGTAAATAAAAGTGGACAGGCCGGTTAAATAAGTTGACTAGTTGAGTATGTAAATTGGTATTTACCTTTAGCTGTTTTATATACGCAATAACAATGATGACAATCCTCGTAGGTTACGTGTAAATAACTTTCACTTGTTAGCATCATGATTCACAAACAAATTATCTGCGCGGTTTTAATTAACAAACAGTAATTCCATAGAGTCGTTCTTCTTCTTAGTTGTAGCTGTTGGCTTTCAGTTGTACATTAAATGATAGGGCTGGCTAGGATTTATTCGGAGAAGGATTATTTGTACATTAATTATTATTCATAGTTCATATACTAAGATAATTTATAAGATAGGAAAGGAAAGTGAGATGAACAAATGAAATAAACGGGTGAATGAATTTTATATCGATGAATGGTAGGTCAAGAATTTTCTCATACTCTCTCATACGATTTCATACTCGGGTTTGAAATAAAATAAGCAAGATGTGGGGTCGGGTTTTCGTTTATGGAATGTTATTGAAAAAATTTAATGCGAATTTTGTGATTAGGACTAGAGATTGTTCGAAGTACTTGAAATATTTCGAAATAAAATGTGCAAGATGGGGGGGTCGAGTCCTCGTGGTTTATTTAGGATAATCTGTTGTAGAAACAAACGTTCCAAACCTTACGTAGTGGAGACCCATGTTAACTAGAAATCAATAATTAGTGTCTAGCCAGGTTATAACACGGAATTAGCTCGGTTGATTTACTCCGGTTCATGGAATTCCTTAAGTATTTAAGTCGCTCGTTGTAGAAGTATGATCGAATTAGGATATTGTGTTGAGATATACAGAACCTCACTACCTTCGTGTCGTCAAGTAAAATAGTGAAGGTAGAGTGATTCTGTTTAAGGTAGAGAGTGAAACAGTGACGTGAGGACGACAGTGAAAATTTGAATATTAGAAGTTTTGTTGGAACAAGTGCGAATATACGATGGAGAGACCAAGTCGTAAGAGAAGAGCGCCGGTTAGATATAGTGGTGTAAATAGTAGTGAAGAACATTTTATAGATAATAGTGGGAATACCAATTCATCAACGGTATCGGAATTGGGAGAGATGCCTTTGCAGAATAATATTCAAGAGAATACACTAGAAACGCACGCCGTGCGAACGAAACGACGTAAAGTAATACATAGAGAAATCGGTAGAACTAAGGAGGGATCTAGGGTGTTGTTAAATAAATTAAGTAAAACCCTAGGAGCTTTGGCTAGGAAGGTAAATTTATTAAGCGAAGATGTAAGGAAAGTTCGCAAGGTTAATGAGGAGATTAACACAAATCATGTAACTACTTTGGATAAGGCGTCGGAAATGCCGCATACGACTAGAGAGGGAGAAGGGAGCAACGGTCGGGATAATGGATTGATTAATAATGAAATGCTAGAAGTGTTGCCAACACAGAGTAAAGCTATAAATTATAATATCAGGAATATTAGTTTCGAAAAACCAAAATTTGAAGATAAGAATGACACGCATCCAGTTACCTTCCTGGAAGATCTAGATACGTATTTAGGAAAAGTTGGACATGAAGGCAAGGAATTGGAATTAATATTGGAATGTTTGCAAGGGGGAGCGAGAGACTGGGCTAGGATCTATAAGGGTCGTTGGAAGGCTTTGCAGGACTTCAAGTTGGACTTTTTGGCCACTTATTGGGGAGAAAAGGAACAAAATGAGTTGAGGCGCGAAATAGTACAGGGAACTTGGAATCGTGGAGAGTCTCCCACCATGTTAGGGCATTTTTTGAGACTGACAGGACGAGCTCAAATGTTAAGCTTTAAGATTCCGGAAAAGCAATTAATAGCGGATATAATTAGGCAATTTCCTAAATACATCCAACAAGGGTGGTATACTTCGAACCCGGGAAATTTAATCGAGACAGCGGAATTTTTGAGGAAAATGGATGATATAGGGCGTCAGGAAAATTCGACAACCCCTGGCCTAGGAAGGAATAAGAAATTAGGAAAAAGGGAAGGGAAAAATAAGCGCCATTACCGGAATTGGGAGACACCACTAGGGAATCATGAACCAGTGGGACAATTACGACCGGGGCCGAGTAATGCTGAGGTAGCTGTAAAAGAACCAGTAGGGTTAAAACTGAAGGAAGTTGAGAGGAGGGTCCCCGATTCAGCTTCAATTACAGAAAACGATGCGTTAAATACTATGATAAAGAAGGGGTGGTGGTTAGGTCGGAAAGGGTTTGTAAGGGTTTTAGAAATTTTGTTAGAGTCGCTTTTGGAAGAGAATAACCTAAGTACAGTTCAGAGTAAATTAGATGAGGAGATTAGCGAGGGGGTGAACTTGGGCGTATTGACCGAAAATAGACAGAAGGAACAGTTAATGGTATTAATTAATAAAAATAAAAGATTATACTCTTCTAAGCTAGGGAGGGCAAATTGTTATCAACATGAGATAATCCTAAACTCTCAGACGCCAGTTATAAGAAAAAATTATCCAGTGCCATATGCGTATAGGGGAAAGGTCGAGGGAAATTTAAGAGAAATGGAAGCACAAGGAATCATCAGTAGGTCATCCACACCGTATAGTAATCCGTTAACCTTCACTTTAGAGCAGGATGGATCCGTAAGGGTATTATTAGATGTTAGGGAAATTAACAAGTATCTGATTGCCGAGACAGAGAAACCGCCATTGCAAATAGACGTTATGAACTCGTTTCACGGAGCTAATTACATTAGTACTTTAGATTTAAATAATGCCTACTTTCAAATACCACTTACGCAGAATAGCAAAAAGTATACGGGGTTCACATTTAATGGGAAATCCTATGTGTATAATGTATTACCACAGGGGTTGAAAACATCGGTGGGGAGTTTTAACAGAGCTATGGACTTAATATTGGGGCATGAAGTTAGAGACTTTTGTGTAAACTATTTAGACAATTTAGCCATTATTTCGACAGGAACTTTTGAACGTCATTTAGAACATTTAGATATAGTCATGGGTAAGCTGTTAGCGGCAGGGTTAACGTGTAATCTTGAGAAATGCAAATTTTTCTGCGATGAAGTGCAAATGTTGGGCTATAGCATTTCTATCCGGGGACTGAAAGCAGACCCAAACAAGGTTACCGCTATTCAAGAGTTCCCTATACCTAAAAAGGTAAAACAAGTAAGGGCTTTTCTAGGGTTGTGTAGATTCTATCGGGGATTTATACCGGATTATACTAAGCAGACAAAGCCATTAAATGATTTATTAAGAAAACGGCATTTTTGGACGTGGGGAAAAGGAGAGCAGCAGGCCTTTGAAAAAATAAAATCCTTATTAATAAGCCCTATACTAATGCCTCGTCCCGATTTTATTAAGCCATACTATTTACAAACAGACAGTTCGAGAGTAGGAATGGCAGGGGTGTTATATCAGATAGGCTGTAATGACGACATGAAGATTATAGGGTTTCATAGCAAGGCATTGAGGGGCTCGCAGTTGAATTGGTCAATAACAGAGCAGGAATTTTATTCGGTAATATGTTGTCTCGGAAAATTTGAAAGTTATTTAAGGGGGACTAAGGTTATAATTAGAACAAACTATGAGGCTTTAGCCTTCGGGAAATTCTGTAAGTTGTATAACGCCAGGGTAACTAGATGGTTTAGTTATTTAGAGAATTTCGATTATGAAATATGTAGAACATATTAAAGGGAGGGAAAATGTAGTCCCATATATTTTGTCTGAATACCCACCAAAAGACGGTCGTTTACAGGACGAAGGTAGGCTGCTCGGAGTGTTTAGTGAGTCTCGTGCTAATAAAGCGTTGAAATTAAACGATCCGGGGACAAGAAAAATGCGAGGTAAATTCAATACAATACATTTGTCTAAATATTACCGTTAGATTGAAGCTGAATCGGGAACTAAAAAGGCGTAGTATAATTAAGAACCGTAGTTAAAGAGGTTATTAGAAGGTAAAAATTAAAATTGTTAGAGTATAGATTAAATGATTAATTGTATAGTAGATAATTAATTGTATATTAGATACAATGTAAGTAAACTGTAGGTTAGATTTGATTGATAAAAGTGTTGAGTAAATTGTGATTTAGAATTGATTGGTAAAATTATAACGGTTATCTTGTGTATAGATAAAGGTTGTTTGTATAGCTAGTAGTAAGTAATTGTAGTCTTTAACATTAAAGTAATATGGAAGAGAAAACAGGGAAATTAGGCGGTTCTGGGGAGAGGCCCATGTGATGGTTCCGAAATTGTCTCGGATAAATATAAAATTACAAAACCAAATCTAAGACGGAGAAACCGTCAAATAAATTGTACGAAAGTTTCTCATATATTTCACACTCGTAAAATCAACGAGATGAATTGGGAATTGTCAGATGGAGGGGAGTGTCGGCGGTCTCTCTCTTCCCTTTTTTCTCTTTTTTTTTTTCATATATAGTCCTAAAAGGTAACCAATTGTCGTGGTGACGATGGTGAGTGGTTGGGTAAACGTTAGATTGAGAAACTAAAACGTTAAAATAAGCTATATCTATTCTATTCTATATCGTGCAGAGACGAGAGAATGGTGCTTGATGATTACGCGGATAATTAGACTAGATCATAGAGGGTTTAGGAGAATTTTAAAATAATGATGGACATTAAGCGGTAGGTGATTCTCTAAACTAAAGATCAAGCTCGGATACTTAGAAAGTTGGTAGTCAAAGTCGAAGGGTAGTGTTCAGTGAAGAGGGATAAAGACAGGTTAAACCATCGAGGTTGAGAGTTAAGTGGAATGAGGTGGAGTTATTTTTATTTGTACTGAAATGAAATTGAAGGGAAAACTTTGCTCCGGTTTAGTTTCACACACCTGTACAAAGTTTTGGGGTCGATTGTAACGGACCACAATGAAATAACATTGTTGCCGTCACAAATAAAAATAACCTTGCAATCATATGGATATATGTAGCCGAATTATGTATAAAATAACGCCTAGGAATGTAGGTACATCGTTCGCTACTTCATTTAATAGGTCATTGTCGTTCATACTTGGTTTGAAAGACGCTTCACATAGTGCTCGATTCTCGCTGCCTGCCTCGCGGGCGAGCGGGCGTGATAATATGTTATTGAAGGTATCACGGCTGTATGCTTAGGAAAAATGTTAACTTGTAAGAGGGTAGACATATACCAGACGAAGTGGCGTGATATTCTTGAACTACCAATCAGCGAGCGGTTACGAGGCTGAGATAAAAGGTGTGTGGTGATTCATAACCAGTATAAACTACTTAAATGGAATGAAATAGATTCGAATATTGAATGACGAGTTGCTATAGAACATTCTAGAATATTTTGGAAAGAGAGACAGAGATACGCAGAGAGGGGTGAAGAGGCTTGATGGTAGGCGAATGATATAAAAACGGGTGGTTCGTTAGTTCATGGCTTTTTTAGTGTGAAATTTTAAGGTAATAAGACGTATCGATAATTGTTCGCGAAGGGCCTTTTTGTCGGTGTGAATCTCTGGGGTGATAGGGCGTATCGCTGATAAGTCTCGGAACGTTTCTTTTTATTGTTAATTTTAATTTCTTTGTGTTAATATTGTGTTGAGAACGGCGTTGATTCTTTGCCTTTGAGTGGCGTAGCGAGAGATGAGACAATTAAATTGTCTAATTGATTGTAACGTTAAGCTTGGGCATGGAATCAATGTAATGGTAGTTAACCTAATATTTAATAAGCCGGTGTTTAATATTTCGCTAAATTTCATGTTGATTGTTCAATTTGTGTGCAACGTAGCCAGGACCTCTAGTGCTGTAGGCGCACGATGGTCGGTAGCGTGGCGCACGATTGAGTAGTCAAAATGGCGCGGTTTTGTGATATGCGAATTCGAAGAATTGAAACGTAACGTTATTAGTCCGCGATGGGGTTTCTTTTATGGAGTTTAACTTCTCGTGTTACTTTTGTTTTAAGTATAGCGTTGATTCTTTATCTTTGAGCATTGTGCACGGAATTGGCGGTACATCTGCCGATTTTTGTGACGCTGCGCTGGGATGTTGATTCAATGTGATCGCGGTTAAGTAATTAGGTCATAAATCGGGTTCTAATATTTCATCGGATTTAGTGTTGGTTATTTGACTGTGTTGTACGAAGTGGCCAGAATTCCAAGGGTCACAGACCTTTGAGTATGGCGGCGGTACCTAGTTAACTAACCAACATTGTCAGGCGAGTTCTAACATCGACAAATTGGCTAAATAGGGTTTGTGGTTATTTCACACTGAAAAATTAGCTATCTTAGGGACGTAACTTCGTAAAAATATGAGACGGATACCTCACGGAGCCTACGAAGTCTCGTATAGCCTAGGCGTAGGAAGCTGGTAAGCTGTGGGACGGGCCAGCGACTGATTTTGCCCTTAAAGGGATCAGTTACGTCTCCCAGGTGCTTGGGTTCGTGATCTTTCAAAGTGGTAGGAGCTCGTCGAAGTGAATTCCGTCCAGCGTATGCGGGCCATGGAGATTGATCGCAACCCAACCATACTGGTCTCATTTATTTATATATGTATATATACACACACATTTATTTCCTCTGTTAGGAGTCATGGTTCGTGTCCCAATTAGGTTAGGACCATGACGTACACACAGTTATAGACAATAGACAAAGTCGAGGCTAACTACCTTGCATACCCTAGTTTCAATTAGCAAATCAACATTGCACATCGTTGATTTGGGCTTAGCCACCTTATACATCACACTTTTAATGTAATACAAACTCAAGAAGTCATTTTACACGAGTATCTTAGATTAGATATTGTAGGTACACATTTTATTAAGATCTAGTTAGGAGTTAGGTAGGTAGTCGTGATGAATATACGCGTTAGTTAACATACAGCGTGGTAGGCGCGTCAGACGACATTTATAGGGACAGTAGGTACAATTACTGATTAGTTCTTAAGCTAATCGCGACGTGCGTGATAAGTAGCAAGAGGTTACGCTAAGCGGTTGAATCAAGGGGTCGTTCAGTAAAACGTCCGGGTGATTATACTATCCTACGGCGTGATGTTAGTACCTTTGCGGTGATAAATAAGGAGTACGAGGGTAGGCGCGTCGCGTGAATAGGCTAATATTTTAGTGGTTGTAGAGTCACGGTGGTGGGCAGTAAATAATAGGCTGCATGTGTCTAGCTAAAGTGTAGTCTCGGGGCCTGCAACTTAATTATAACATAGATATGCAGGTAGCCTGATTCTATGTTTATTGCATACTTCAAATTATTATTTTACCTCCTGACTGTGGTTACGAGTCGAAAGACATTTGGATTAAAGATAAATAGTCAAATCTTTTTGAGGGTTACATGTTCAGAGCTCTGAGGGTGCTTTATTCTGGTCCGCCGATAGTTTATACGTGACTGCTAAATTAAAGTAGTATATTAGCCAGAATGTAACACTCTCCCTCATGTGTCGTTGACGAGCGGCGATGAGCTAACACGCCAGAGTCTCCAGGACTAGTTAACACAACCAGCGGTTTCTATTAACGCTTTACCGTGAGACTATGTAGTTCCTTGAGGAAATGCGACGTCTGAGTTCGTTGGTGACCCCGGGTGTCTAAAGTACGCCTAGCGAAACAGCAAAGTCTGTCGTGTCGGGAGTCTACTGGACGGCGAGGACTTGTAGTTTCTGGGGAGCAATACAATACCCGCGTTGAAGGGGGCGTTCGAGCGTCTGGTGATGCTGAGCGAAACAGGTTATGCTGTCGTGCCGGGTTCCTCAGTACGACAAGGGTTCCTCACCTGAAGCGTTATAAGCCTTGTAGAGACAACCTTGCAGTAGTTTAAGACGATCAATTGTTGGACGGTTCGGTCACAGTCAGAGTACCTATTTATTAATATACAAAACCAGCTTAATGCTTACCAATTAATAGTAAAGTAGTATAAACATTTAAGTGAATGTCATGTTTTATATAGCCCGACCTAAGTGAACACTTTGTAGATTTATAAATATTAATCTGCCCATTGGTGATTCATGCGAACTGGAAGACATTCGGGTTAGAGATTTTAGTCTAATCGTTTTGTGTGTTACATGTTCAGAGCTCAAAGAGTGCTTTATTCTGGTCAGCCGATAAGTTTTACTCGTGGTTGCTATTTATAACGTAGTATATTCGCCGGAATGTATCACTCTCCCTCATGTGTCGTTGTCGAGCGGCGATGAGTTAACACGCCTGAGTCTCCAGGACTAGTTAACACAACCAGCGGTTTCTATTAACGCTTTACCGTGAACTATGTAATTCCTTGAGGAAATGCGACGTCTGAGTTCGTTGGTGACCCCGGGTGTCTAAAGTACGCCTAGCGAAACAGCAAAGTCTGTCGTGTCGGGAGTCTACTGGACGGCGAGGACTTGTAGTTTCTGGGGAGCAATACAATACCCGCGTTGAAGGGGGCGTTCGAGCGTCTGGTGATGCTGAGCGAAACAGGTTATGCTGTCGTGCCGGGTTCCTCAGTACGACAAGGGTTCTTCACCTGAAGCGTTATAAGCCATGTAGAGTCAACCTCACGGTCGTTAAAGTCAACCGAATGTCGGACAGGACAATTGAACTGCCTTTAAGATTTAACCTAAATACTCATTATTGATTTCACTAGTCTGGCGGCTTTGCGTTCGGTCAGATTTAGCCTAAACAGTTAGAGCAATATCCCGAAGTAACACACTGCAAATACCGTTACCAAACTTACTAACGTCTCTCAGGTGAGGAGACTTCACTACTGCCGGAAGAGCAGAAAACTTTACTTGATTAATTGTTGTCTATATTATTTAGAAGTCTGGGCAATAGACCCCGTGTAACAGTGGTGACTGAGAAAAGCGCCTGGCTGCTACCTTACAAGACTGACGAATGTATAGATGACGCTCACAGTACATTTTATTATAAACAAATACGTTATCTGTGGACACAACTGAGGGATTTGCCTTATTTGTAATAACTGATAGCGGTGGCATAGTGGTGATTTGACCGATTGCAATTCAGTTAGATTGTGCTCAATTAACCTTATACAATCTTTGTGTTCAGCTAGCGGACGAGAAGTTTAATACTTATATTATTGTAAATTAATGCTTGCTTTAAAATTGAAAAAAAATCAAACTAGTGATGGTTGAAATTGTAGAATTTGATATAGTGAATATTATCTAAAGTAGTTTGGAAAGGGAAAATCAGGAACATAGGTGGTTCTGGGGAAGGACCCATGTGATTATTCCTAAATTGCCTCAGATAAATTTAAAATTACAAAACAAATTTAATAAAAGACTGAGAAGTCGTTAGTTAAATTGTAAGAACAATTTTCTCATACTCACATATGTTACATACTCGTAAGATCAACGAGATGAATTGGGAATGGTCAGATGGAGGGGTGTTGTCGGCGGTCCTTCTCTTTCCTGCTTCTCCTTTTCACATATAGTGGGAGTGTTCTCTATGTTATGGTTGCATTCAGAGTAGTACATAGGGCGAACACTAGCATTCTCCAGTTACATAAAATTAACCGTAGGTAATATGCCACTGCCCCGCGAGACTAGCGCGAGCCAGAGCGTTCTCTATCTTATATTTGAGCTCTAAATTGAATATAGGTTGCTTACTAACCTTCCTCTTTTATATCATTTAATATAGAATATATGCCACTGCCCGAGGGGCTAGCGCAAGCCAGAGTGTTCTCTGTCTTATAATTGATTTCTAAATAGAATCTTGGTGGTGGGAACTAACATTATCTCACTACCGAAAATAACTATAGCCTGCCTTGTCATCGCCTTACGGAACCGTTAACTTGAACTGAACATCGAGATAGTAACAACATTCATTCTCACTACAAAGTGACTCCATAGGTTATTTCGCCACGGCCTTGTGAGTCCGATAGGAGCTGCGGTGTAAACAATCTAATCTTATACTTAATTCTGATTCGAATGTTGATGAGGAGTATAAATGCCTACTACATCGATAGCTAAACTATAGCTAAATCTAGGAGACTTACGTTCTAATTCTGAGGGTTCTCTTAAGATTCTAAAGTCCCTGCCTAGTGATAGGATATCATTAAATCAATTACAGTGTTATATGAATATGCATAGACATTAGTTATAATCCAATCAACGTCTAACTACGAGGGTCATCCGATTCTTCAGAATCTCCTTTGGTACGCGCGTCTATCTGTCAGAATGCTGGTCCTAAGCAATAAAGAACCAATCAAAATCCGATAGGGTACGGTACAATTCTAACAGTCCAATTGAGATAGAGTGGTAAAGAATAGCACACATTAAATCTTTGATATTTTATAATTTCCCCAAGCTAAGTAACCTAAACGTGGAGCGGACGATTGGATCGTCACATATATATAAACATATTGAGTAGAGACAGGAAGATAACCTTAGGGAATAGTTACTCTTCAAAGTACTGCGGTGCTACGTTATTTAGGAAGCTTAACTGGTAGGGTTCTCGAATTGCTTAGCCATCTCAGCCACGAAAAGGACTCTGGGTTGCTGCTCACAATGTAGTTGCCACTAAAACGATCACTGCCAATAATTTAACTTGAGGGTCGACGTGACACAGTCCGAGACACCTAATTAATAAGTTTAGTTAAGTAGATTGATTTTTAGGTCAAGAAATAGTTACAATTAAAATCAGGGATTCTAGTACATATTTCGTCAATACACGAGTGGTAGTTCAGGTAAAGATTAGATACAGGAGTAGTTATGTGCGGGGTAAGGAGGTAGATAAACAAATTACTATGTTCAATACATGAACAGTTCTCAGTAGATATATTTCTATAAGAGTGGGGTTCACATAGGTAGGACCATTATATATATAAGTTAATAAACAAATAAAAGGAAACAGGAGGGTGAGACATATAAAGGTAGAATATAATATTATATAGAGTAGCTCTGTACTTAACATAAGTAGAGACATAATGTAGACGGGGTGGTAAGATGGAAATGAGTTAAGTAGTTAACACTAGAAGGCGGGGTTTAGTAGTACATAGGTACCTAGTCAGATATATATTTAAGCTATTTATATATAAGTAGTAATTAGAGTCTCCCCTCTGTAGCGAATAAATAGCAAAAAAATACATACATAAAACAAATAGAAAAGAAAAGGGGGGGGAAGTTACAAGACCGAGTGTACTTACTTTGTAACCTTACCAATTGAGTTAACGAAATTACTTTGGAGGTAGATTTACACGCGATATCTCTGGAATTTATGAATACCCTGATCATTGTCGGCACTGATATATAATAATATATTAAGTAAGGTATTTTTTATCACGTATACGCGTGATGAAAAATAACTTACTTGTAAGCCGCGATTATTTAATGTGAGCTTCGTTAACCATCCGAGTTCTGATTAACAACCCGTCGGCCAGGATTTAAAGAAATTACTTCACCTGATTGACAAATTTTAGTTATTTAACGATGGCACTGTCACTAAAGTCTACAATTAATATCGATAGTCTGTCACTTTGATTTGATTGAGTAGCAACGCTCCCTGTGGCAAGATCGTTGCCTATAAAAGGCCTGTGCACTTCATTCCGAACCTCTTAAATTTTGCTACTTTTTTAAATATTGTGGTTTTAGTTGTTTTTCTCTCTGATTGCGTAAAATATATACTTACATTACCTTAATACTACGAGCAGGGGAGGGTATACTCAAGGTTCAGACGGCTGTGTTAAATCTGAAAGCTAATAATTACCTCATACTCCACAAGGCTTCCAAAATAACAATATAGAAAAATTTCAAATTGATATATTAAAAACATAGTCATCAGGAACGTGAACTGTACTGAGAGCACGGATGTCTGAAAGGAAACCAAACGAAGTCATTAAATTATTTATATATACAAAATCTAAAATCTCCACCCTCCTTTGAAATTAAAAGCTCAAGGGATCGACAATCTAGAGGCAGTGTGTTCAAACCCTATCTAGTCAGTACAATATAAATTTTAAAATTATATAGAAATTATGTCACAATCAATACATATAAATAAAATTGAAGTGTCTGTCTGTGATTTCAAAATAAAGCCTTTATCTTAAGCTCATATTGTTATTTTCACGTTACCAAAACCTAAACAAGCGTTTTTAACTTTTTTGTCTGTCTGTCTGTTTGTTTGTCCGGGCTAATCTTCGAAATGGCTGAATCAATTTGGACGGGACTTTCACTGGTAGGTAGAGGACTGTTCAGAGCAGAATATAGGGTACTTTTTATCCCGTAAATATTTAGAGTTCCTGCGTATGAAAAACTGTTAAAATTAAGGGAAAAGATCTTCCCCCTTCGGGGGACTTTGCAATTTTGTTTTTATTATTTTCACAGAATACGTATTTTATGGGAGGTAAAATAATTACGCATTTTTTACGTAATAAAAATAAAATAAATATATATTGCCTCCCGTAAAGGTCAATAGATGTATGAAAATTGAATCGCGCTATGGTTGCACCTACGACATGACGAACATTGATATTTTTTTTAAAGAAAGAATTTCAGGTTTATGGATAAATAAAGGCTACTAAAAGCCCAAATCTCATACGTGTGGAGCCGCGGGCTTCAGCTAGTCAATAATAAAACTATATAAATATAGAAGTGAACATGGTTTATTTATTTTTAGCGTATCACACTCAGTAAGTGTACCAAATAAATGCATATTCAAAAATGCTATCTTAGATGACTATTGATGTCTTCACAATGGCAATATTATCATAAAGAAAAGTTTCAATAAAAGAAATTATGACTCCTTCTTACTCTTCACAATTTTACGGGCTAAATCATTCACGGTACGGGCTGTGCAGCTCTGGAAAGCCACGAATTTAAGTTTCAATGAATTATATCAAATTTCCAGTAATGAGTGCCACTACGATATCCGTAAAGATAGCTAAATAAAAACATTGGAGACTCCTAATATAAGTATTTATGCATAGGGCGCAAAATTCATTAGCAAAATAAGTTGAGTGAAAAATAATAATTGTGTTTTTTTAAATAATCTTCTTTAGCTACAATTTACATTCAGTCCAACCGACTCTTTTTCGGAACACGCAGACCTGATCGCATGGCATATTTTTCACGTGTTCGTAGCCATCTTGGCCTCTTTTGACTTCGAAATATGAAATCATTTAACAAATCTTTGATTTTCGAGAAATTACGTTACATGCTAGGTTTTTCAGGTGCCAAAAGTTAGTTTCTTTTGTATGCCGCGTGAGAAGAAGCGCTATCATAGTGCAAGTGGATGCCACTTCTTGATCGTTCTTTAGGCACGCTGTAAACAATATGGTGGTGTACCAGTTGATAGTAATACTTTTTTGAGCTTCAAGTGAGATTACAAATAACACACGTGAAGGGAGAAAACACAATCATATTTTTACTCACGTTTCCCCTTTAATTTTATTATTCTGTTCTCATTTTAATACACCTATTCACAAGACTGCTACACCAAAATGTCAGCAGCATTGAAATGTTCATGTTCGTACAAATAGGTACAATGTTTTTAACGTAATGAATGATAATGTGCATGCATTGCATGCATTTTGTTTTCCTTCGTGATCGCATTTGAAGCAGATCTTCCCACCACACCACACATCAACCCTTACTCATCCCGCTGCAGTGGTTCAGATCTCCCTTCAACAGAAGGGCATACTGCACCACGCTGCTCAAATGCGGACTGGCGAAGGCCAGTGTTTTCAAGCCGCCTTTGAGCCACAGAGTTAGCTTAATGACTGTCATCTATCGACAACAGCCGGGACCGATGGCATAACGTGCCCTCAGAGCGCGGAGAAACTCAAGATACATAAACCCATCCAAAGACAGGCTGCGGTTGACGATGCTTAACCTGCGTGTTCGGTTAGAATGATCTGCGCAACGACGTCATCGAGCTCTCAAGCAGATCTTCACGAGTTCCAAACTCAAGGTACCAACGTTTCACGACATCCAGTTGAAGTGCTTCCTTCCAAAAAGTAACTTAAGATGAATAAATGAAACTTGCGAAGAAAGAGCATTTTTAAAATAAAAAACATGAATCTTTTCTTTATAACTCTATTTTCTCTACGAACGATAACCTTCAATTTACAATAAAATAAATAAACAAATGATTTTCCGCCATTTAAAAAAGGAAATAGCAACTCTATTGTACGAAATATAATATTTGAAATTCAAAGAATTACGAGCAGTCAGAAGCAAAACTGTCAATGTCCATATTTACTTAAGGAGGCCCCGATCGCATTTGTGTATAAAAAGGTAACAAAGTACTGAAACATTTTCACTTCAATTTGAGCGCCAAATATTTGTACCAATTATTTGATTCATCTTCTTACTGGGCCAAACCCAGTAGTGAAGATCCAGACAATGAAGTTGTAGAAGATCAAAGTTACAAGAAGACCATGTCGAACCACTACTTGAACAATGTTACACTGTATACGTTATTTATTTCTGTAATATACTTTTTTGTGAGTGTAGATCGTGTGGCATTCCAATAACCTCATTTAGGTGACAATATCACAGACTACTATTATAAGAGAAAAATTATGTTTAGTAACTCCAAACTAATTCCTTTGCGGGTACAGATACAAAGAAAGTATTTCATTATTTACTAAAGATTGGGTGCAACATCGAATTTATATAAATCGATTTACATTACTCATGTTGAATATTACGGAGCAGGACGCCAACGTAGTTGTTAAGATTTGAAACGATATGGCCAAATTGAACACGGAGTTTACTTCCTTAGTAAACCTGAAACATACGCAAAGAAAGAAACAATGGCAAAATCAATGTAATTGTTTATCCATTTGTTTTGTAACAAAGTAATTGTTGCTGTAATTGTCAAGCGTCAAATACATGGACTCCAGCCAGAGGATTAATATGTATAATATATATTACCAACTTCTTCTCTTCTTCCTAGCGTCATCCCGTTTCCTATTCCATTAAGATTGGTGGAATCCGATACATGATATTTATTTCAAACTAATTTAATAAAAATAAAATGGATTACAATTTAATTGAACTAAAAACACAAGTTAATAGCCTTAATTTCGCATGCCAGCAAAGTACTCCTCCATATCATAATACCAGACTGCAGACTTTTCAGAATTCTGAAATAACTATGGAGCAAGCAGGATTCGTCAAAGGTCGCAGAACAAGAGAGCAGATTTTAATTCAATTCAAATAAAGCTTCTGGTGATGATAAAATCTCAAACAAAATGATCAAGGAAGCTTGTAAAGTAGCTGCTGAACCTATTCTAAAGGTATTAAACCGGTGTATTGTAGAAGGTAACTTTCCTGGCGTTTTGCGCAGTGGTGTTATAAAGATAATACCAAAAAGCGGTGATAAGCAACACGACGATCCGAAGTCTTATCGCCCTATTACTCTACTGCCATCGTTGGATAAACTACTTGAACGTTTAATTGTGCCACGTTTTGAATTAAACAAAAGTTTTTGTTTTGAAGGAATAAGGTCACAGTTTATTTACATGCATGATTAGTTTGTTCATGAATATTAAGATTTTTATTAAGATAGTTGTATATATGTGAGGACCGTCAGGAGAACTGCCTTTGAGCGTACGAGGTTTTAACTGGGACTAACGCAGCTACGGCATATCCACGTCTTTTATTTAGTTTACTAGGATCAAAATTAAACGTTTTATGTTTTTAGTAATATTTAGAAAATATAACTTTCTAACAGAAAGTAGATTGCAATCTGAGTAAAGTTCAGAGATGGGGTATCTATAGGGCTTAAAATAGGTTAATTTTAGGAGAGATCTTTGTGCTCTTTCGAGATGCAAAAATTCAGTCTTAGTTGCACCTCCCAAACTGAAATACAATATCCCAGGATTGATTAGGCAAATGAAATATATATTAGTTTAAGTATTGTTATCACCTATATATCGCAATGCTTTAAAGACCCACTTGCGTATTCTAGTTGTGAGAAGCTCTAGTTGTTGATGCCAGGTAAGTCGCTGATCTACCATTACTCCTAGATATAGCCTTTATTACTTTCCTAATTACGTTACAGGCTCACTCATGAGAGTTGGAACAAGTATGTATCTTAACATTTTAATCATGTTCAGGTTGCGTATTATTATAGTTAGTAAAAGTAATGTAGTTAGTTTTATCCATATTTAGTGTTAACAGATTATCCCTCAACCATTTAGTTATCCTAGTGAGTCCCACTTCCGTAGAATGTCGAACTTTATTCCAGGAGTCGCCCACAAACACTACGGCAGTGTCATCTGCGTAGGAAAATGTATGGCCATTTGCAAGCTTTTACGCTTGAGTGACACCCCTGGTGTTGCAAATGTCCATAGGCTACGGTGACTGTTTACCATCAGGCAGGCCGTATGCTTGATTGCCACCTTAGTGGTATAAAAAAAGCTTCATATTGCAGAGCCCATTGATGTAAATCAGGAACAAAGTAGGGCCCAGAACACTCCCCTGTGGGACTCCGTACTCGATCTTCGATAGCTCACTAATGTACTGCCCTACTTTGACTCGTTGCTTGCGGTCTCTGAGACAATCAGTGAGAAGTGCAAGCGGATTACCTCTTATTACCACGTTTTCAAGCCGATGCACAAGAATAGGGACAGAGACGGTATCAAATGCTTTTTTGAGGTCCAAGAATGATGCACTTCTTACCACTGTCTACTGCTTTACCAATTACTGAAGTCAGCGCAACATTAGCATCTTCCACATATGAGCAGTGAATCCGATAGCAGTTATAGCACAGTAGATAACTAACCTAAGCCTATTAATCGACTGGTTCAAATCCTGACGTGGGTATATAATACTAAATTTGTGTTTCCGGATTTATGTAATATTTGTAATTATCCGGTGTTCGGAGGTGATGGAAAACATCGTGCACGTCCAAGAAATTATATTCTGAATAACGTGTGGCCTAACCTAAGAAAGATCTGGCTTTCCCTCTGACCTATGTAGGTCTGACGGTAGTCGCTCCATGTTAAAATCAGTATTTTCACTAAAAACACCTTCACTTAGGTAGTAGACCCCAGTAACCTAATGGATTACACAGGATATACAGTCGTTTTGAAAAGTCGCCAGTGTTGCAAAAAGTGTAAGATGTACTCGCCGTTAACGTAGACGCCCAGTATTTTTAGTGCAACGTATTCAACATGTGCAGTTTAAACTTATAATGTTTTGTAATTCGCAGACTTTTCTATATGATCTCCACCTGCATGACTAAACATATATTTTTTATGGGTTTCCAGTAAAAATAACAACATGGTACCACATTACAAGCATCTTTTTATAGGAAAGATAAAAATCAGTAATACTTTAACTCTACATTCTTCTCTGAGTTTAATGCTTTTTCCACTTGCCACTCTCTAGCTACCTCCACAAACCTCACTCTGAAATAATTTAGAAACAGTTTGACATAACTGTAGCGTTATAGTATGTCTGGATATTCTGCATACTTATACCTCTTAAGTACCATGAACATGCTCGAGTACGTACTTAAAACTTTAATGAGGTGTCAGTCTACTTATTTGTCTGTCTCCGTAGTTTAGTACACGGATGTGGTGGCATATATTGCTTCCAAAATATATCACAAAAATAAACTTACCATACAATTTGATCATAGCGATGAACATAGTAAATGAAGCGCTCTCTTAGCGTCATGTCGACCAAATCTTTATACACAAAAATCTGTCGTTCTGTCGTCCTAGCGACGTCTTCTTTATCAAACATATGTTCTAAATTATATTTTAATATTTTCAACTGTACGGTGGCTTGCGAAAAGTAAATTGCTATTAAAGAATCCATAATTAAATTAGAGTAACCAAGATAGCCCGCAAAACAAACTCTTGTTACCGCTAATAAGAAGAATCTGCAAATTAGTAAGTAGTTATTTTATGTGGCTGTAACCGGAGATATTCCAATAACCGGAGATATGTCTTGGTAGTAGTTGGTTGGATAGATATTGTAAGTGGAAAAAAATCTATATTTTCCGAGACGAGGAACGCCAAGACTTACCTACAATGACCAAATTGGTATTGTTTGACCAGAAGGTAATGTCTAAAGACCGAGTCCTATGGCGTTCGGTGCTCTCTGCCTACTAATATTATCTAAATATTTTCCGTCTTTCTGAGATTTTTATTCTTAACAAGAACATTTAAAATTATTTACCCTGATTTTCTTTTGTGGTTGTGCTATAAATGATTAATAATACAAAATAAAGTAAACCAAGTCAAGACTTAATTAAAGTAGACGTGATCATATTTAACAAAAATAAGATTAAACTTCCGATAAAAATAGTAAAATTATATAATGAAATTTTTTACCAATTCCTAAGTAATAAATAGTATTAGAACTCATTCTTACTAATTATTATTAATAATCGAAGCATAATTAATTACAATTACAATATATGTTTGGTAACAGTAATGTAAAACAATAAGTGCATAGGAGTTTCGTGTCATCTTTAGATATTAGGTTATATTTAAAATAGTTAATAGATTCAGGCGTTATTTTACGAAAGTCAAATTTACATGTAATTTGATCTAACATGCTTGGTATGTTTCCGCCACCAATTAGATCATATATACATTGTAGCATGTTATTCTAACGACTAACGTCCACAGCGCCTGATGGTGCCTCGTAGAGAGGCGAACACGTGTCGCAGCGACGACCAGATCGGTCGCGGCAGCGACGGTAGCGGGTGCATGCGGTTTCTGTTCCAGATGGCGGACGACCGCAGCAGCCGAGGCAAAGACTACCGGAGCTGCCATGACAGCGACGGCATGTTGCATCTACTAACGGTAGTGGGTGCACACACAAGAAGGTTAGATCAAATCGAATTATATTTAAAATTTAGATAATATGTCGATTAAATGTTACAATTTTTAATCACCTTAAATAAACAGAACCTCGCTTCTTCGTTGAGCTCCTGATTACTTGCAATTTGGTCTAATCTATTTTGTGTGCTTCCGCTACTGATACTTCACGCGAACTTATGCTGCTTATGCGGCTTATGGCTGCGTTGTTTATGCTCGCTACTGTGAGAATAATAATTATACAGTCCACTTAATTTATTGAAAAGAAGTATACAGAGTTGGCGAGACGCCAGAGTAATGGAACTTCGAAAATTTGCTCCGTCTGGATGTCGTTCTGAGAGTGTGCCTTGGGAACGAGCCTGCCTCATGTGCTCGTTACCAGCGTTCAGTAGCAATTGTACCAGTGTCGTGGTATCAGTGTTCAGGGTTTGGGGATCGTCGCTCTTGGTTAGTCTTCAAAGACTTGTATGTATGACTCATGCATAGTGTCAGTCTACTAAAACTAACTAGACTAAAACAGTAACAGTTTATCGTTACCAATTATCATAGTTGGATCTAAATTATCCAAAAATGCTCCAATTAGCGCAATCTAGTGGTTTTGAGGCACACCACGCAATGTTGTTCCATAGATTACTGCATTACTGAGGCATGCCGCTAGATCTCGCTTCAAATAAAAACCTGTTAATTTCGGAACTTTCCAAATTAGCAAAATACCTAAAAAAATATACAATATCAACATTCAGTTTTAAGTCTTTTCTTGGGTAGACTTCACCAACAACGGTCGTATTGGAATCTCTGTGCCAACATGTAGGTGCCAAGCCATATTTTATAAAATGCACCGGCTACGTATAGCCGAAACTATTGTCGCGAGTGTCACCTAGTCAACAGCGACACCTGACTAAAGGTTAACCCCGTTAATTGGAATTGGGTATGTATTTTATTTCTGAGCCTACCAGCATAACTATAATAACTATTTCTTACAGCTTTGTGCAACCAATTGGTTGCGACTTACTCTATAATTTAAGTAGCAAACTATTATAAGATATGTTGAGTATCTACCTTCTTATTGTAAAAGAAAAATACAGTCTAACAACGAATCTTCAATCCCCACTTATAATTGTTTTATAGTCTTCTTTATTCTATTTCGCATAACAATCACTAAGCTCTTTAAGCGACAGCTAACATTACGTTAGCCCTTCTAATGTATTTTATGTCTGTTTATGTTTTATATATCTACCCTTCTGCTTCTTTGTTTCCTCGATTGCCTGCTGATCTCTTGGGCGCTTCTCTAAGTCTCAGCAGCTAGCATCGAAGCCGGGAAGACAACCAGGAGGCAAGGCAGGGCCAGCTACTGACCCTCTTGACGTGTGCATTGCAGGGTTCCTCCGTACGGGTGGAAGACGCACGCTGGGTTGACCATCCCGCGCTCCACAGACGAGAGGCAGCTGCGACTCCGCCACACAGCACCTCGCCAAACCCGAACAACGGCGTGCCCGGCGGGCTCTGAGAGAATTTAAGTTCTCGAATGCAAACGTAGTAGAAACCACAACCTCACCTACGACCCCCTAACTAAATCTTCTACTTCTCATTAAACTCTTGTCGGGATTTACATGTTGTCTTTTCTTCTTAAGTGAATACCGACCCTCCTTGCTCCAGGGGCACTAACTCCTGCGACAAAAGGATTAGTGCATCCAATAATGTAAGCAAACTTTGTTTGCTTTGTAATCTTACATCTGCGAAGTGCTTCAAGTTTATGAAATTGTCTCCGTCTGAGCGGCTTGGATCTGCAGAAAAGAGTTCATGGTTCGGGGATTGTCTCCACCTGAGCGGCTTGGTTTTGCACAACAAATAGTTATGAACACTATGTTTGTCAGGGAATCACGATTTGCCCAATTGTTCAAGGACAAGTGAATATAATATAAATATAAAGCAAATAGTCAGCAATATCATCTGTTACCCACTGTCACATTAGTTATCCGTGCGATTCAACCGGCAAACGTGTTGTATGTAGGATGCTAGTAGATACTAGGTTAGTAAGTTGTCTAGTAGATTTCATAGAGATGACTTCGACTGCACTGATCCTTGTTATCTGGTGTAGAAGGTCACTTGGGTAAAGTAGCTGAAAAATGTTTATGCCTGCAATCTAGTTTCAAAGTGATTACTTCGACTGCACTGATTCTGTGGTTGAAGAAGTCATATTAGTAAAGTAAATTATGCTTGCAGTCTCGTTATTCAGACTTCAAAATTGAAACTGATTTTGGGGTGTTGGATGTTCTCACTGATTCTCTTCCACACGCTACAATTCCTAAAAAGGATTTACGTTGGCCTTCGTTATGCTTGTTGACCCTGACTTCAATTACTTGAAGGAAGTTTATGTCATTTTGAACGCTAATATATTTAGTTTATGTATCCGTAATGGGAAATTAAATTTAGGTCATGGTCGCCCTCACCTGCTAAATACAGCGTTTGGTTGAGATTTTCTTTTGTGGTGACTTATCTGTCACAATGACAGACGGTCTGTGATTAACTGAATAAATATTATAATATAATTTATAATATAATAAATAATAGAATTGGAAAATAAATAAAAATTATGATGTGTTTTAGTAATAGATTTCTTGCAGTAGACCCTGAAACGTTACATCAGTTTTATTGAATGCAATTCTTATGTATCTCCTAATATTGTGTTAAGTACTACTGCACCATGTACTCGTATTAATTTTACATTGTACTTCCTGTGTGTATCACGCTTATAGTCACATGTGTAAGTTCATAATACTTGCTTGTTGAACTTTGTAAATCAACTCACAAGCAGATAATTATTAAAAATTCAATATTTCTTGCACAATGTATTAAATACCTACACTTCTTATAATAATAATAATATTTCTTTTATTTGCTCTCTTACAGTCTTTAGAGATGGCTTAAAACTAGGTGCAGTATACAATAATAATATAAAGGCTGTGAGAGACTGGTGTCTGAACTAAGCCGAAGCCTGTGTCTCAGAACACCAGCTCTCTCCCCACGAGATGAGACAGAGGTACAATTAAATAACGGGGACGTAAGGGATTAGCTTACAATATAAAAGCAAATGTTAATTAACTTAGATGATAGTCTTAATATATACGTGCAAATTTGGTAGTAATATATATAATATTTTACCTGCATTTTTAATACGTGCTGCGTGAACGTTTGGGTGTGTAAATCTGATAATTTATTACTGTATGTATGTCAGTCTTCTAATAAGTAAGAGTGTGAGTGTGTCTATGTGTATATGTGTGTATATGAATGGGTGTTCGTATGAATTATATATAAGAGAGACCTAAACTTCCCTATTTCACAGGTCGAATCAGATGCTCCGTTTCGCGATAGTTTAACGTATATAAGTAGGAAGTAATTCTTTTTTTACAAACATATTTAGTATACGATAGTATATTTAACTTTTTGTTTAGTTTGTTATATAAATGGAAGGAAACAAAAGAAGCGGCCAGAGAAAGCAGTTCTGAAACTAAGTGAGCTGGCTACAAGAATATTACGGCTAGATCGTGTGGATGATATGCACGGGAAAGTAATACTGGTGTGTTGTTTCAGGACGGTGTGTAGGATAAAAAGCTGCCGGACTGTGAGAACTTCACAAAACTGATAGAGATCGTAAGTGGGAAAGATATTAGGCTTAAAGGAGCAAACCTTGAGAATAGCTCTCTGTGCTCTCTCAAGTTTGATTAAATCGGATTGAGAGGCACTCGCCACTCTTACAAATTTCATGTTCAGGAACACCGTTCCTATATGAAATCTATATGTTTGTCTGTCGCTTTTTTTTCGAATATTCGAATTTTGACTTCAGATCCCGATTCAGCAAAAAAAAGTAGAATAGGAATGTCTGAAAAACCAACCTCATATCTCCTAAGGAATATGGTCAAAATGGCCAACAAATTAAAAAAAAGGTCATATAATTGACGAGCCAGGTGTTCCTCTGGCAAAACAAGCTTGCGCATTCTCAACTGTTTTTTTATGAAATCATTTTGATATGTTTTGATGTGTATAAACTGCATTTATACTTTGATTTGCTCCATAGTAATTTCTATGTACTTGGTTGTTGCTGACTTAAAAGGAATACTTTGTTTCTCGCAATAAGCAATGCGATTCATACAGTTATTTAAATATGCAGTAGTTCAATGTGCTTACTTCTGTAGCAACTTTTGAAATTAAGTTTGTTTTGTTTTATGTTGATTCATACCTAATTCACAAGACATATTGTAAATTCTTTTATTTCACTGTAAAAATAACTTTGCTTTGCCTCGTTCAATGCCTTATTAAATTTTTATAAGTTGTGTAGAGTCAATAATGTAAGTCATATTGTATAATGATCATACGCCTTGGGTACAATAGATGTCCTTTTTTGGTCTCTTATTGTACTTATAGTTTTGATAACATTTTAGAACAATTAATATTTTTGATTACCGTGTAACGCCCGTGTGTATGGACAAAATCCGTATTCCAATGCTCTCTGTCTTAATAATTTGTAACTTTCTTTGCACATTAACATGACGTTAAATCTTTCACGGTATTGCTGGTGGATGGCGCTATATTTAAAAGAGTAAATATTTTATGTGTATGTGTGTATGTCACGACATCTATAGTGCTTGCACTCGACATTTGACTGTATGTAATACATTCCAAAAAAACAACATGGCAGCTCCTAATTGAACGACGCTTTTAATTTTACCTACTCAAAAACCCTTCATATTCAACATCCTGAGAGCAACCATCGCCCAACACCTGAATCTATTAACTGGTAATTACTGGTTGCATGCTAGTCACAAAAATTCCTAACAAATCATCGTTAATCAATTTTCTAGAATCTTTGTATTTGTTTGAAATGTGAGTTACTATGTTAGCCACTCCATCAATGAGTGAAGGTGGTTTTGTCCTATTATGCAGAATATCAATAAACAATTGAATTAAAATACAGCATAAGTCCTTACCCTGTCCATGACTCCTTGTCGATAGGCGCATACATTGGTGTTATCAATCTTTCCCCATTCAACTTCCTCAAGACATTACTTAAGTGCCAAAAAAATACGACTGTTGCCACATTGACAGTCATAACTTTTAGAACCTTTTCCATGTTTGTTTTATTCTGATTTAGATATTCTTCATCTTTAGGTCCTTTAGCAGCAAAATATGGTCCTAATTGTATGCAAACAAAATGTTTCATTTTCTTTTCATTAATCTGTGTAGCAAGCTAAAGAGAGGTCGTCAATACTTTGAGTATTATACTGTCGTTAGTACAAAATCTAGTTGGAAGTAATCAAGTAAGTGACAGAAAATCTAGTTCTTTGTACTTTCTGTTGGCGATGGGTACCAGGATTTAAATAATTGACTGTGTAGGAATTTTATCTATTGGTTTAACATGGTGTTATGAACAGATATTGTAACGTACGCGTAGTACTCAGTAAGACAATCTATAAAAGAATGGTATAAAATGTAAATAAATCTTATTAATAAACGAGCTATAGTAAAATCAAAAGTGATCTTATCTTAGTTAGTTCTTCGTTAGTTTAGTAAACGTTCAATGGCGACAGTAACTGGTCACGCTTAAGCGAATCGTATGATTATTCGTCACTTTAGTAATATACATCAAAAAAAATAAAATATGTAAAAAACATTGTTATTATAATTAAACTCACCTCTAATAACCTCACGCAGTTTGTCAATTCTGTTACTTCTCAAAAACAACGTGATTGATTTCACAGCGATGTTTATCAAAGGTATCTCTACCACTAAGACCTCGAGTAGTGTATTCATATCCAAGGGGAATTCCTATGGAATTATACAAAATATACTTAATTATGCCAAAACATAACTTAATACTGATACAGATCGTTTGATATAATTTGTCTTATTGCTATACTTTATTTGAAACTTATGATATAAAATAATAAAATCGAATTCATATCGTTGTTACTTTATTCTTCACGAATACTTCACGTATATTTCTTTTGTTTATTTGTTTATGTATTTATTAAATAACTACAGTCAGCAGTCAAAGCCTATGTTCAGCAGTGGGCGTCTTTCGGCTGATATGATGATGAACTACAGTCATTACAAGTGATATTGATACATAAACTAATCATTACTATACATTAATCATTCACATCTATCTAAAATCGAATCAGTTAAATACCTAATCAATTTATGTAATTTCAAATAATATATTCATTAATGTTAAATAATATATTAATTAATGTCAAATTATATTTATTCAATGCCGTTAATTAATAATATACTTAATAAAAAATAATTAAACAAAAATGCATGCTATATCTCACATGTTATTCTACTTATTTTACTTCTTCTACTATGTAGAAATCTTATAGTCCCTGTCCTGGGCATCAAAACTTGACAACCCTGTGATACAACACAGACATATAATACTTAATGAGAAGCATTTGTCTCCTAAACGCCTAGGAGTTTCAATCTCAACCATACAAGAATCTTCTTGTAAAGCGTCCCAGCGGCAGCCTGAAACGTGCCAGTTTTGTATTCGGTCGTCTACACTAGAAAGTGTGACGTCAATAGAAGACTCGCCCATTGGGCTGCTAAATGTAGGTGGTGCTTCTGGGGTATTGTGAATAAGAAGATTCATTTCAGTAATGAACTCTTCAACAGCAGAGCGTCTGCCAGCATCGGTTGCTCTCAGATTACCGTGCCATAATGGCGATGATGCATTTACGTCAGCTTCTATAACTATTTTAAGACCAGAAAGTGCATATAAAACTCTACGCAGATGGTTTAAATGAGGACCTACTGGGTATGAATATTTAAAATAAGAACTCACTACGAACACTCTTAGATAGGGCGATGTTACTTCAGCTACCGCACAGTGCGTGGACATTAAGTTACTTATCGCTATTATAGTTAAACCGCTTTTTGGAACATAAATACACGCGCGTGACTTGTTACTGAGCTGTAGGAATTTACTGGTTAGTTGGGCTCGTTGGTATTGCTCCTGAACTAAGACTAGATCGAGCTTATAGTCCGCAACTAGCTTATCTAACTCTGAAGTTGCAATTTTATCGTTGTGAAGGTTTAATTGAGCAATCACGACGTTATCCATATCTAGTGTTTAAAATATTGTACTCCAACCTAGCCGCGTAAGTTGGACAAGATTCTGACTCGGTCTTGTGGTCAGACACCTTCTTTAGCCGCCTATATAGTGCGCATATCGGTTTAAAGTCTTTTTAGTACATTCCCGATTTTCCCGATTTCTTAGTACATTCCCGCGAGTCATGAGATTCAGCACAGTGAGCACAAGTTGGTTTGGTCTCTGTGCAATATTTGATAACATGACCGTATTGTTGACATTTTAAACAACGTACTACTTCAATGTCATCCACGAATCTACATGTGGCAAAGTCGATAACTTTTTTTTTCTTTTGTTGAAATAAGGTGCTTGCGTATTTCCGGGGATAGTTCGATACCCATCCATTTTCTACCGTAGGCTACAGGATGACGACGCACTATTTTTATATCTTTCAAGTACTCAGACAATGTAGTGTTCATTTCGTTTTTTATATTTTGATTATATAACGCTGACAAAAACTTTGTGTCATCCATTTTATCGGGAATGTCTTTTATAATAATACGCGGTCGGCGTCCTTTAGGCTTTTCAAGTTTAAGCCCCGCCGATTTAATACCTTCTGTCGATTGCAGCTTCCGTAACTCAGCATAATTTGATACACGTAAAACTACACCCGATTTGGCAGTTTTTTTAACGCCTACGATTGGAAAACCATCATCGGATGACTTGATGGCTTTCATAAGAGCCTCCTTCGTAGCTTCGGACGTTTTGAATTCCGCGGTTCGTGACTCTGTGGGATATGCCACAATGCAAGGCATTGGTTCGCGAGTTTGAATGGGTTTAATTTGCTTGGGCAATCGAAGTTTCAATTTGTCTGAGTATGATTCACCGGTTTTAGCAACGGGTGCTACATGGTTAGTTTTTGCTTCTAATTTGAGTGCTAGCAAATCGCGTTCTGTTACGGCAAGCTTCGTTTAAATGTTGCTAACTTTATGGCCATCATAGACACTAGAGAGGTATCCCGCTGAGTCATATTCATTATTGCCGATCTATGAGTGACACCAATGCGAGAAGTCAGTCCGTTAATAATTTCATTAATTTTTGCCAAACATTGTGATGATTCGCGGACGAACTCGATATTGTCAACATTCAAGTCTACAACTTCAAGCGAGCTATTACGACTTAAATTGCCCATATTTTCAAAGCTAGACGACCGCTGTAGTCATTTTTCTATAGGTGACAAATTATTGGGTGATATAGGCGGCTAGCGGTCTTTTGACATTATTTGTTGTTGCGGGCGGCGAGCGTGGGGTCAAATTACTGCGGTCAAAAACCGGCGTATTATTTTTTGTACCACCAGGATCATCGGGGCTGTTCGGCATTTTACAATAACAACGAACTTAATAACAAAAAAATAGAATAAATTTAAATAAAGCTAATACGTATCAATACAAAATATTACCCCGATTTCGGGGTAAATTTATTACCTGACAACACCAGGAGATAACAATTTGCATGCGCTTTTAATATTTTAATGCTACTAATTAATTTTAAATATTGCTTTTCAATAAAATAGAAAACAAAATATCGAATAACTACTTACTTTTCAACGGGGCAAACCTATTTTTACAAAGCCGCGGACGACGAGACGGCCCGTGCGTACGTACTACCTACTAGTTTCTTGATTTATTAATCACTGCGATGAAATATTACAAATTAAACCTTAATTTAAACGAAAATCGACACGCAATTTAGAGATTTATATTACAATAAACCAGATTTAATGAAATATCACACACACTGTACAATAACAACGAAGTAAAATATATAAATAAGCAAACAAATACACAAAGAAAATAAGCGCACCCGACTCGCGAGGAAGAGAACTCTTCTTCGTTTTTTTTTTTCATTTGTATCGCCAGTCTGATATCAGGTATGAGGTTATACATAAAAGGTATCAAGTCATTTGTAAAAATGATGAAGAATATCGGTCCCAAGATGGAGCCTTGTGGCACTCCTCTAGTAATTTTAATCCGTATAGCCGATGGGATCGCGGTGGCTAGGTGGAGCTGTGAAGCTCGCTGTCGCCCGTGGCTGGACTGACGCAGGTAAGGGAATATGGGAAGGGAAGCTTAGAACAGATAAAATCTTTCACCTGCGTTCTAAAATGGGCAGAATTAGAATTTTAGATAATGAAACTGAAAGAATATGAATGAAAGAATGAATTGTGGAATAATAATAATAATAATTAATAATATAATAATTATTAATACCTTGCCAACGGTGAGTATTTGTACAGACACAACCAGGTAGCCAAGGTTATCCATCAGCAGCTTGCTCTTCGATATGATCTCGTGACCTCTGAAGTGCCTTATTACAAGTACCTGAGCCAGTACTCGAGAACAGCCGTGGCAAGCTCTACTGGGACCGGTCTATCATCACGGACAGGACTATTATTGCTAATAAACCTGATATCGTGCTGGTAGACCGTTTAGAACGAAAGGCATTTCTTGTTGATATCACCGTCCCATGTGATGAGAATATCACCGTCCTCGTGAAGGCTGAGAAAGACAAGTTGTCAAAATACTTAGAGTTAGCCCACGAGGTTACCGACATGTGGGATGTTGATTCAACAACAATTGTCCCGATAGTCGTGTCGGTCAATGGTCTAGTAGCAAAAAGTCTCGACCAACACCTACGAAGACTTTTGCTAGGTCACTGGGTCAAGAGCCGGATACAGAAGGTTGCAATTTTGGGAACTGCACGTATTGTGCGGAGGTTCCTCAGTCTGTCGCCCTGACCACCGACGACTTAGACACTACGTCTCGCGTCGATGGCGATTCTTTTTATATGAATTTATATTTAAAATATTGTATTTTTATATATGTATTGTAAATATAAAGATGTATAAGAAAGACAAATGAATAAATAAGTGAATAATAATAATAAATGCTTTATTTTTGCTACCATAACATATGAATTACAGGTTTCCATGTGACCCTGAGGCCTGTGGTAGTTATACAACTGTGTTACAGGCCAAAGTGTCTTCCATATCTTACAATCTTGTTCAAATAATCAGCCGCATACATTATTGTATAATTGTAAATAGCAAAAGATTACAAAAGAAACAGTCAATAATTAACTGTTTATAACGTCAAATACGAGTAGAACATAATGATGTGTGGGTGTTGTATGAGAGATACACACGCTAGCATTCATTGTGTGATGTGAATGTATAATGTAGATCGTGTAAGTGTTGTGTAAGGGATTGTATATTGTGAGTAGTGTGATATGTATATATGTAGTTGTATGGTTGTACTAGCCCTACGAGTTTACTCTTGGGATCGGTTGGTGACCTAAGTTCACCAACCACTAGTTTAAAAATATTTGTTCCACCGAGTCATAGTCATGACAGTTTAACCAATTACATATAGCATTTTTTAATTCGTAATTGTTGCAGTTCGTTATATTGAAATAGGTGTTTAACTTTCCATACAACTTTGGAGCATTAAAACTGAAATGTCTTTTAGCAAAAGTTGTCCTGCAACTAGGTACAGGGAATCTTGCAGTTCTCCTGCTACGTGTTTGTATCTTAAGTTGACTTGCACCCATTTGATGGAATCTACGCACACACTTATCAATATACAATTTCCGGATTGTGAAGACATTACATAAGTTATAGAGATCGGTTGTTAGAAACCTAAAGGGAAGACGATAAATGACTTTTAATATAGCACGTTGTGCTCTTTCAACTTCAATGAGATATGTTTTAGCAGCACCACCCCATGCGCTTATACAGTAAACCGCCACACTTCCCCTAATGCTTTGTAAATTTTCAATAGGGAATGAAAGAGAGTTTGATGTATGAATGTGTTTATTTATAATTGATAATCAATAAGTATGTATTAAACAGAGCCTGGCCCATGGCAGGGATGCAAGAAAAAAAAACTTTACAGTACCTAACAAAAATATTACACTCAACTTAAGTAACTGTAGCAACCTTACTTTCAATTTTTCTTAATTATACCTCAGTATTATTTGTTCAAATTAAAAGATTATTCTGTAATACTTACCAATCATAATGTAGTAGTTAATACCTTAACTGAAATAAAGGTATCTTGTGATTGTAAATGTTTATTTTTTGCTTTTTTAGTCATTTCCTCGCTGAGGTGGGATGAAAAGTTACGTGTTGCACTCGAGTGCAAAGATGTTTCACCTCATGCTCTTTTGATTCCCTCACTAACGCTCAGGATTCTAATTTTTGAATTACTCGCTCCGCTCTTGATTCAATTTTAGAATCCTTCGCTTGCTCGGTCATCAAAATTGAGCACGCGGTTAAAAAGCCACTTTGCACTCTTGTATAACAAATAACTATTAAATTTTCATCGTATAAACACAAAAACAGTAAAAAATTAAGTATAAGTTTTTTATGCGTTTTAAACTAAGTAAGTGCTTTCCGAAGTATCAAGTAATTAAGTTATAAAGTACTATGTCCTTATATGACGTATTGGTAAAATGAAAAGTCTGACTTCTGTTTGGTAAGAAACTACGAGGCAAACTAGTAATTAATGGTTATGTTCAAGATAATGCCCCTATTAAAAAATATATCTATTGTTGCGACGCCCGCGAAATCGAATTCGAATGATGCTAAATTTGAAATATTTGAGCAACTTCTATATTGCATAAGTATCTTGAATTGAATTGATATAAATAAATAAAATGAAATTTAAGAAGACACACATTTGAACAAGGCGAAACAGGATTCGCAGGAACTTGGAACTTTACATGAGGCAAAATCTTTACAGAGTAAAGTTTAAATTCATAAAAAAGGTATTTACAAAATGGTGTAGAAAAAGGTGACTATAATAAAAAAAATTGATACTTAACAAAATTCTTTGTTTTAATTGAGATAAAAAATCCGCCAAATCATTCTGTTTTTAGTGAACACCTCAAGTCCTAAATTCTGTGCCCTGTGTTTCAAATCCCTAGCAAAATACTAGATTGATTGTTTATTGTGTTTTATGCGGACTTGGAAGCAATAAAAATTAACATTGACAAAACATACTTACAACAAAAATAAAAGTTACATGCTGAATATTCATCATCGCAAGTGTTGCAAAATATACAATCCTATACATGTTGTGACAATACCGTTTGAAACGACTAGACGGTGGTTCTAGAAGCTTATAGCACCCTACCCCGGCTAATAGTTTAAATACCATTTTAAAGGAATCAAATGCTTCAGGTTTTTTCATAATTTCTATGTAACTGCTCCTTTATTACGACTGTTATTTGAGAACGCGAACTAATGACCCATCGACAAATATTGGACAATGAATACCCAACTCTTCTATTAATCATTATTACATGTAATCATTAGCTAATTACAGCGTATAAATAAAAATGTATTGAATACAGGATGTTCTTCGAGTCAATGTAACTTAAGATCGGACCAATATAATTCTATTCTACAAATAATATAAATGCGATAGGTCAAGAAGGCGTTGTTTGTAGATGGATGTTTATAAAACAAGAAACCGAATGACTGCACAGACGGGATATCAACGCATAGCTAAAACCGTGCTCTAGAATCAGAAATCGTGCTATAGAGCGGGTGCTGGTACCAGCTGAAAAAGGATATTTGTACATTTGTACTTGACACCAAGATACACAGCTCGTCATACAAAAGAATACACCGGTAAATGGATTTAGTTGATTTTGATAATAAATTAGAATTACTTTGAATTGCCATATACCTAAGCGATTTTATAAACCAAACTATTGTAAATTTGTATACGTATGTATGGAGGTATATATCACCACGCCGTAGAAATGAGAACGCTGGGGAGTATGTGCGGAGTGAGAATGATTGATAGAGTAAAAAATATCACCATATACGAGATATATACGAGAAGAGACATATACGAGAATTATGTATCTACAACTTCACGCCAAATCTCTTGCGGTATAGGCAGAGAAAATCGAGCTCCCTTCTTTAACATTCATTGCTCTTCTCATGTACGCCCGCCGGTTTCTAGGGCTCCTGACTTCACCTTCTGATAGAACACGATCAATTTGGTCATGGTAGGCTAGTCTTGGCCTTCCTCGGCTCCTACATCCTTCCACTTTTACATTGTATATCTGCTTCGTCATTCTTTCATCCTGCATTCTTTCTACATGTCCGAACCAACGGAGCATGCCTCTTCTTATTTTAACACCGACGCTTTCTTTCAGACCAACTCTTTTCTAACATCATCATTGCGAATACGGTCTGAAATCGTAATGATGATATTTGGTGTTTATCCTACTTTCATGCTCTCTCTGCCATACCCAGATCTCGCTTCCATATGTAAATATTGGGACCAGCACTGCGTTGTGTATAGCGATCTTCTGGCTCAAGGTTTTACTGCCAAGAAGTATTCCCAACGCTCCATTCACACTATTCACCAACACTCACTCATCTTTCCACATATGCGGTGTACCTTCTATTCCTGCTGAAAGCACATCCAAGGTATACAATCTCTTCCACTTGTTCCAACACTTTATCATCAACCATAATCCTTGCATTGGTTTTGGGTTTTCCGTTTCAAATAATCTTTGTTTTCTACGTATTTAAAAGTAAGCTTTTCTCCATAGATTCGTTTTTCATCATTGTGAACAATGTTTGCAGTTCAGATAGTGTTTCTGCTAATAATACGGGATCGTCTGCATACAGCAGACAGTTCATCACTAGATCACCCATGCGCAATCCCACATTCGTTGATCTTATTCTCTGCAAACTACTATCGAGATACAGGATAAATAGCCTAGCAGATAGCATGCAACACTGTTTGACACTAATTTTGTCATCAAACCATGCACACAAATGACATGCCACCATCTATCCACAGCCACACACATGCTGAGCAATCCTTGTAAGTGAAATGAACAGCACGGAGCAGTGAACCGTCAATCCCATATCTCGGCAATATGTCCCACAGTTCCTTTCGCACTACCCTATCTAATGCTTTTTCAAGATTCACAAACCACAGAAAACCTTCTGGTCTATGGCCTCCACGATATTGCGATGTGAGAAAACTTGATTCGTACTCCCCTTCCATTTCAGAATCCTCCATAAACTATACAGAATGAAAGATGATGTAGTGACAAAAATTTAAAAGGGTATGTTGAGATGGTTAGGTCATTTGAATATCGGTAGGGGTAGAGGCCGTCCTAGACGCACACATATTTTTTTTATACTATGTCGGGAGGCATACAGGCATACGGCGCACGTGATGTAAAGCGGGTATCGTAGCCGATTAACGCTTGCGATATATTAAGTGTCACTCGCGCGATGCCTCCTCTGCTGCTTACACAGCAACTCCTTGGGAGCTTACTGGTGTCCTCACTCACACACAAGAACACAACACCCTCTAGGGAGTTGTTATTTGGCTGCGGTTTTCTGTGAGGTGACGGTACTTCCCCAGACGGGCTGCTTTACCTCTCTTAAAACATCCAGACCAAGACAAACAGACATGTTCATGCACATAAATGTTTGCCTTCTGTGAGAATCGAACCTACGAGCGTGGTGTCAAAGTCGCGTCATGCACGACAGAGCCACCGAGCTCGTCAAGACTAAAATAATATAGTCAAATTGGTGATATGTTGAAAAAGGGCCAAGTCAACATACCTATCTATGAAACTTACAAGAAAAAAGATAGATGTTAAACATAGTTTATAACCCAACAAAAACACCTGAATGCATTAATATGGAACTAAATACATGTGTGGTAAGTTATCGTTCGTTTCTAAGTAGCAAAAAGCACACATTGTATAGCTAAATAATGTCCTACCACAAAACCGTACCACTACAACCCGCTTTATATTAAATATAGGTAATTATAAAATTACGTAAATCAAATATAAAAGCAGCGTGTAATAATCATACATTATCTACTGGACATAGATTAATTATGTATGTGCTAGTCAAACATTCGACGTTTAATCTTCAATTTGAATAAATTGTAATAACTGTATGTCTATACTTTTGGAAATCTAAGCTGCACGAAAATTCATCACGAATGTACATCTACTAAAATATATGAGATTAATAAAAAGTATTATTAAGCATTATAACAGTGTTCAGAAATAGTAGATTGTATGACAAGGGAGCAAAATAGTATTTTTACGGCGAGGGTGCTACTTTGAACCACGAGCGAAGCGAAGGATGCTAGAATAGTTACACTACGCTCGGTATTCCAACGTAGAATCCTGAGCAGCAGCGAGGGATTCAAAGCACATCGCCCGAGGGAAAAATAATTTGCTCTCGAGTCATATACTCTACTTTTCATACTCTTTCTATGAGAAAATAAATAAGAGACGGTGTTATGTATTAATGAATACATTTAATTAAAAAAAGACATGTGAATATAAGTAAAAACAATTACAAATTTATATTTATATCTGATACACTAGCGCCATTTTGAAGAGTTATTGTCACTGTTTTATTTGGGATCGATAATGTTGTCGATTCATTTACATTTTGAGTATTTGTAATCTTAGTATCTGACTGGTGCTCAAGAAAAGGTACAGAATCCTTTGATGTAGAAGGACGTGGCGACAATGGCACGGGCGAATTGTGTTTAGATCGTAATTTAATATTTTCTACAATGCGGGTTCTAGTTTTTTCTTTTGAATGGAATCTTCGATGTAACCTTCTGCTACAGAGCTGCCGTCCACCCTCCGTGCCGCTTTAAAACAGTAAGGTCCGCTCCTGAATCTGCCACAAGTGTAGCGGTCGTTCGTCGAAAACAATGTCCTGTGTATAGCTTGCAATCGGGCAACTTCAAGTATATAGCGATTTCTAGGGGCATTGAAGATATTCTATTTTTTCCCATAACCTGTTTAAAGCACTTTCCATTTTGATACCTAATAAAAAATCTATTAGATGTTATACGAGAAGGACGCAGGCTCTGATATTTTTCCACAATTCGTTTGTACTGGCCACGAATGACGAATGACCGATCAGTTTTTATTTTTATGTCAGTTTAATTCACTAAAAGTATCACTTCATACTGTAACGAAAATAAACTTGATCTTAGTCTTCACAAATGTAAAACTATAACATTTACAAAAAAAAACGGGAAACTGTCAATGCTTCGTATTTTCTTTGTGGAACCACTTTACAGAGAGTTGATAACATTAAAGATCTTGGGATCATCCTTGATTCTAAATTGCACTTAGATATGCACATTGAAAATATTATTAATAAAGCTTATAAGATGTATGGGTTCGTCATTCGCTCCAGTCTAGGTTTTCAACGGCCTTCAACTTACTTATACTTTTTCAATCACTCATCAGGTCACAACTTGAGTATGCGGTATGCGTTTGAAATCCTTTATATGTTAAATACGTTAATAAACTGGAAATGGTGCAGAAAAAGTATCTTCGTTCTATGCATTATAGATGTGTCGGGGAACGACTACCATATTGTGATTTGCTTAAAAAATATAATCTACTCGAATTGAAATCGAGACGGATGCAGTTGGAGATAATGCTGTTATATGATCTACAACATAATAAATATGATTGTATGGAACTCTCGAGAAAATTGTTCTACAAAATACCTAGCAGATCGCACATGCGCGCGGCACGTCCTCATAAACTTTTTTCAGTTAAGTCATGCCGCACTAATGCTGGATTTCGTTGTCCGATTATTCGTATGATGTCAACGTATAACAACACATTCAACCAACTAGACATATTTGCTTCAAATTCTTACACTTTAAAAAAAATATTAAAGATATATTGCTCAGTGGGTAGTTGAATATAAGAATGAAGTGGTGATGTGTTCTGGCGTTTGACACTTTTCTTGATGTTGGAAATTACAAGTTCGTTCATGTATTTTTTTGAATAATTATAATATGACTGTTTCCTTTTTTCATTGATTTACACTTCATTTTTTTTTTTACATCTGTTAACATAAAAATATAATAAGAATAGTTATCATAAAGATTAAATGCAATATTCGTGTGGTTTGCTTGTTAACTCTCCACAAAATGTAAGTATTGTAATAATAGTGTGACCTACTGTGTTGTGTTCACAATAACATTTTCTTTTTCAAATTTTGTTATATTTAAGTTGATATTGTGTACCTGTTTGTGGTCCATGTTAATAAATAAAAAAAAATAAAAAAAGCCTTAGCAACCGGCGAACGTGCATAAGAAGAGCAATGAATGTTAAAGAAGTGTGAGTCAAGGTTTGTAATCAAGTCATGTGGCGCTCGGTTCTCTCTGCCTACCCGGTAATAGATTTGGCTTGATGTTCTAGATAGAATAATAATATTAGTAATGGTAATATATGTGTGTGTAACACATATATCCCTATGTTCCCTTGTAACAGCTAAACGGCTGAGCCGAATGTGATGAGTAATATGTCGCGATTCGTGTTTATGGGGCGAGTGCCACTAGGTATATTAAAATTATAAAAAAATATAAATGGCAGGATTTTGGCGCAAAAATGTTATGTTTTGAAAATTATTTTCTCTCCAAATCCTATCGAGTGGGATATCAAAATTATGTGTTTCAAACGGTAATTATAAAAATATATGCAACTTGTATTGTAAGGCAACCCAAAATGACGTGGCCTTGATACTGCTGGAATGCAGCCTGTAGTGACCTAAAATGATCGTCTAGTTTGTTTCGTTTTGTTTAGAATTTTAATTATTAGCGTGAATCTACAAACATTAAGAGCGGTTCAGGGAATTGATAGTTAGTCGGTTGTAGGCACGCTATTATGGCGTGTATAACGGTTCTTTGTGGAATACTTGACAGGAGCGCCTGAACCTTTTACTGACCAGGATAATGCTTAGGTCTTAAACCTTTAGCTAGCCTCAGCGTCTGCGCAGTCTTTTAATTGGAGGTCAGGAAAATTTCCTCTGACTTTTGCTATAATCAGCTTACGCGATTAATATAGTGACTTCTGTCATTATACCAATCTCGTAGAATTTTGCTTATTTTTTTGATCGCTGCGCAAATAATTATACTTATTTTGAGTATAGTGTACACTATCATTAATTATCCTTACAGGATTATTGTGGTATATTTTATAGGCTGGGCAATTTCACATGTGAGTTTAAGTGGTCTGAGTAAACAATTCAGAGCCGCTAGCGAATCCAGTTGAGTCTACAGAAATCGGGCTGTGTGTAATTTTTGCCGCAAATCGGCTCACCTGGAGAGCGGTCTCCAGATGTAATAATATCATGCACTTATCAACCCCGCAAGCTATGCTAGAATAATACTATAAGCTAAAGGTACTCTGCCGCCACTAAAATTAAAAGGCGCATATAAATGGGCCCCTGGCTATCACAAGCGCTCCATTCATAAACGCCAGCAAATAAAAAAACCCTTCGCCTCAGCGAGATTGTATGAATTCGTCATCCAATCTCACTTACTCAGAGGTACCTTTCAAGACAAACTTTAACTTAGCCACTATGCCACAGATTTTAGGCATAGGCGTATGATTTTACTTTACTCGCGGACGCGTAATCTGTGGAAAAGACACGACATAGAAATTGTATAAACAATGCAGAATTCAACATATATTTAATACTATTCTTAGGGCTAAACTTAGCTTTAGCAGGTTAACTTAATTGGGCTAAGCTGCGGTCCCGCGAAGAACTCGTGGTCTCGTACTGTGCAGCGTGGAGTCGGCGGCCGTGGGCTGTCCTCGGCGGTGTTGCTACGCTGATCTCGGCGCCTTCGCGTGTCGTGGGGAGTTCGAGTACTCGACCCTTTGTACGCGTATTATTTCCCGTCAAGAAGTATCTCTAAACCGAATTAATTATTATGATAAAAGCCGCGACGTCGCACGACCGCACCGCGCGAACTCCGGGATCGAATCGACAGTAATTATTATGATACGCGCCACGATGTCGAACGTCCGACCGCCAGTACTCTCGAAAACCGAATGCCTCGTTCAGCCGCGCGCCTACATACCCCGCTCCACCGCGCACCCGTCCCATGCGCTGGGGTGACGCGCACTCTGATTCGTCAACTTAATTATCGCCCGGTAACAGCGGCGACTTCCCACGCCCGAGCCGGCGACTCCCTGTCGCCGCTCTTTCATGCACGTGCAAACCTTTTAGAGCCCCGTTCATGTTTCAATACGATACAATTGATAGGCCGCCTTCCTTTGTCTTCGGCTGTCTTTTGTTATCGATAGCTTTTAAAAATTGCTTTGTGCTTAATTTGTAGACGGCCGCTTTCCAATTTTATGACATCCGGACGGCCTAACTAATTGGTTTATTTTCAATGCTCACCATGCAATTTACAAATTCCTGTCACCATGCATAGCATTTTTTTATGATATTCATACGACATGCGGTTATAAATTCCCGAAAATTACACTTATGAAATATCCATCACGCGCTGTCGCGTGGAGACATACGACCCCTCGAAGTACATGTATTCACAGCTAAGTTCGCTATCAATTCCACAATATAACTCATCAAAATATAATCTACGTTGTATCATTACAGAACCTTCCCCAGATTTTGTGAGTTGGTGTCCCCGATACTCACTCGTCAAAATCTTAATCTCATATGTACCCTATCTTAAAATTTTCTCTCCAATTCTCTCTGAACCCGCTCTTAGTGCCACACCCTGACCTCAATCGTTCGATAGCCCTATTCGTCTATATCATCATTGCTCTTTGTTCTAAACTACTAACCATCGCCCTTATGCTTTTACTCCATACCTAACGTCCTGTTCATTTATTTACCTCCTTACTTAGAATCGTCACTTCCTTCTTTCGTATAAAATATCTGGCTAAATTCACCGCATTATAATTTCCAACAATCTTATTAGATTCTGGTTCCATCAGACTATAACAGTATTGATACGGTACGCCCACTATAACAAATGGCCCCTTATATAATAAGGAAAATTTCCGCGTTATCTTATGTTCTTTGTCCGATCGTACAAAGGTCTTCACCTTCACATAATCACCTATTCGGTAAATGACTAACCTATGCCTGTTGTCAAATTGACGCTTCCTGTACATGCTTGTCTTCTCCGCGGTTTTCAATGCTTTTTCGTGATTAATCTGTGGTTCGTTAGCTAGATATCGTTTCGTCCACTCATCACCTAACGCACTGTCAATAGTTAACAACTCTTGCCTCCCAAATGCTAGTCTGTCGGGTGCAATCCCTGTAGAACTATGTGTAACGTTGTTATAACACCTTTCTACATCGGTCAACATATTCACCCAACTTCTGTTGGACCCGAAGCAATATGTCCTGATCATTCTTCCTAACTCGCGATTGACCCTCTCTACGCTATTCGAATTTGGGCAATACACTGAAGTGTGCGTCACCTTTATATCTAAATCACGTAAACTTTCAATCCACGTCTTCGAAATGAACTGTGGTCCTCGGTCGGTGATTATCGTCCTGATAGGTATCTCCTTATGAAATCGTTTTGCGCACGCAAGTACGCTACGCCCACTCGCGACCCTTAATGGATACAACCTTACGACCTTACTGTACACGTCCTGCATAACGTATATGTACTTGTAACCAAACTTACCCGCAGGTAACGGCCCATACAAATCCCCGAAGACCTTTTCTCCTATAGCTTTAGCTGAAACTGGCTGACATGGTCCTATTGTGTTACTAACGCTGGGTTTTGCCTTTTGACATATGTCGCATGTGCGGATTACGTCACGAACTATCTTGCTCATGTTAGGAAAATAATAACGCGTTCTCAGAATAGGCATTATTTTATACTGCCCAAAATGACCTATTTCCTCATGTATATGAATTATTAATTCCTCCTGTAGTGACTTTGGTATGACTAATAGGTTTTTTTTCCTGCGTAGGTATGCTAAAGTACAATGTCTTCCCGACTAATTTGTAATACTTAAAGCCCTTAACCTCTAGGCTGGCCTTCCCCTGACCTAAACAATCTTTGATATGTTTTAACTTCGGATCATCGTTTTGCAACTCGGCAATCTGTTTTAATTTTTGTAATACCGTGCCACGACTAGCCGTCTTAAACCAGTATATGTGCGGCTGTGCAGTGCTACCCACTTTTTCCGACCCTGCATCTCGTATGTGCCTGCTCAGAATGTCAGGTATAATGTTATCACGTCCCTGAATATACTGTATTTCGTAATCAAACCGTTCTAAGTACATTATCCATCTGGTAATTCGCGCCCCGAGCAATTTCCAAGACTTTATAAACGTCAGACTTTTATGATCTGTCTTTATCACGATTTTGGCTCCTCTCAAATACGTTTCAAATTTCCTCAATGTATAAATCACAGCATAGAACTCCTGTTCGCTGACGGACCACCGTGTTTGCGGCCCTTTGTATGCGTACGAACAAAATCCTATTATTTTCTCGAACCCGTTCTTATCTAATTGGTAAACATACCCGCCCAGGCCTATCGAACTGGAATCCGTCTGCACATAATATACACTACCGAACTCTGGCTGTGACAGCATGACGCTCTGTGTAAACGCTACCTTTAACCTATCAAACGCGTCCTGTTCCTCTGTACCCCACGTAAATCTTACTCTCGCCTGTAACAATCTATACAATGGTTCTGTTAATAACGCAAATTCCCGTATGAACCTACGGAAATAGTTTACAAACCCCAAAAATGAACGTAATTGTTTCACTGTCCTCGGTGCAGGATAATCTGAAACAGCCTCTACCTTCGCTGGGTCTAAACTAACTCCTTCAGTGCTTAAAATGTGCCCTAAAAGCTTCACCTCCCTAGCGGCAAAATTACATTTCTCTAATGAACAAGTAAATCCGGCTTCACGTAACCTGGTCAATACCGTATCGATCTGACGTATGTGTTCGTCTAGGCCCCCATCCGTGAAAATAGCTAAGTCGTCAAGAAAATTCCAACAGTACGTTCGCACTTCCGGCCCCAGTATCAAATCCATCGCCCTTGAGAATGAGCCCACGCTCGTTTTGAGTCCCTGTGGTAGTACATTATACACATAACTCTTCCCTTGGAACACGAAACCGGTATATTTCCTAGACTCGTGAGCCAATGGAATCGTAAAATACGCGTCCTTTATATCGATTACAGCAATATAGTTTATTCTGGAACCCGATTGTAATATATCACTCATGAGCGGTGCGCTTTCCGTTTCCCCGGCCATTAATCTGTTTAGCTCGCGCGCGTCCAATAATATCCGAATCTCTCCATTCTTTTTCAACGTACACGTTAATGGGCTACTGTAGTCCGTCGCCTGTCTGCTAATTACACCTCCCCGTTCCATTTCGTCTAACCTTGCCTTAACTCTTTCGCGATAAACATGCGGTATGGGATACGACCGCTTGACAAAAGGTTTATCGTCCTTCATTCTAATCTCGTGTATATACTTGGTCGTGCGACCAATCTTATCGGAGAATAGCGTGACATGTTTCGTTAACACAGCCGACAGCTTAGATTTATGCTCGGCTGACAACGATGTCCCTTGTACGTACTCAACTATCTTACCCACCACTGATTTCTCCGAATGTTTTTCTAACGTACAACATTGGATTTGACCGCGCTCTCGCTCTTCCAGATCTATCTCACAAATCACATTACCATCATTAATAACGAACTTCGTTCCGTCTGTACATACCAAACCTCCTCGCGCTAACTGTATGAAATCAAATCCTAATATTAATTCCTTAGGTAGCTTCCTTAGAATCAACGTGGGTGTATCGATGGTACACTCACCTATCTTGATAGGGACTATGACCAAGCTTCCTAACTTCTCTTTACTAATACCAAACGCCCCGGCGATTCGAACAGCCGGTATAGGTATCTCAGCTAACTGGCTCAAACGTCCCTTTACTCTTTCAAAACAATCTTGTCTCAGGCACGTCACCTCACTCCCAGAATCAATCAAACCCTTTAATTGAATCTCACCTATTTCAACACTCACTTCCGGCAACGCTAGCCTCCTATCTTGCTCCTGATCCGCGTCTAAGACATCTATATCTCTAAACACTGTACATAAGGACTTATTATGCCTATTCATGCTTTCCACCTCTGAAGTATCTGCCAAACAGACTCGAAACTCCTCCGCCCTATGTGTTAACAACTGCGTCAACTCTTCTAAACCCATATTCGTTCCCATGTCACATATTTCATATAGTTTATGCTTAGCGCTTTCGTTGTTCGGCGCCCAGCCTAATCGCATTAAGTAACGTAAAGCGAATCCCCCCCCTTCCCCCGAAATTAGTTTTTTGATACAGCATCAGGTTTTTCCGCTGTTGCTAGGCTCTTATTCGTCTCACTAGCTCGCGGCGCATCTAAAGCTGGTGTGAATTCTATCGGCCTCAACTGCGCCCTATTTTGCCTAGTACTATTGTTATACAAACCCCGACCTCGCATATTCTGTCCGCGGTTAGCATATGGGTATCGTCTTTGTCGATTCGTCAGATGATTATAGCGAATCGTATTCACCCGCACTGACCCATATCTCGTAGTCCCACGACTTGGTCTGAACGTCGCGCGGCCTTCAGATGTACCGGCTGACGTCACTACGCTCGCCTCTTTGCGTACATTCCGTTCTAAATGACGCAGAAACTCCACTGCATTTTTAACTGACATACTCTCATTCCTCGCGAAAAATGCTACCTGCACATGCTGAGGCAATTGCCTGAATATGGTATTTACCTTTTCCGTCTCGGTAAAAGGTAAAGATAACCCGTATATTTTATTTAACTGGTCTGCAAAATACTCTTCCATTGTACCTACTCTATCGTCGTATTTCGCGGTCATGAACCGTTGTCTGATCAACTCCTGTTCACAGTTACTCCAAAATACTTGCTTGTAATCCCTTTCGAAGTCGCTAAAGCTAGCCCAAGAATCCCTATATATATTCATCCTCGTCTTTGCGCTCCCTATCAAACTCTCTATAGCAAACGCCAAAGCTTTACCTGAACTAAAACTGTTCCCAGACATCTCTATGTAATTCCTCAAATCCCTTAGAAACAGCATAGGGTTATTTGATTTTTGCCCGTCAAACTGTGGTAGTTTTTGTGACATCTTAATTAGACACACCTGTTTATGCTCTGACTCATTCAGCACAAAGTTTTCGCGGTTAGTGGTAGACGGCACGCTCGCTTCCGAGCCGGACGTAACGGAGTTACTCGCCCTAGCCTGCTCTAAATTCTCCAAACGTTGTAAAATTTGCGACAGTAATAGAGTCATCTGACTCGTCTCCGGGTTTGAATTTGTTGAAGCATTACTGTCCTCAGTACCTTTCGGCTGTTTGCTGGTCACACGTGGCTTCCTGCCTCGGCCCATTTTACTAATCAGTAGTTCGCTTATTTACCTATATATCCTACACGCAGGTGCCTGCTTATCGCTTGCAGACAACGTCTATTCAAAATACGCTATCTATTCAAATAACTTTATTAACTTACTTTGCCTATCTACTAAATTTGCACTTGTAACTTAATGGTCAATTCCTCCTGACGTAATTAATTAAACAATGCAATTAACTATACCCAATTTTCTCAATCGGACAATGTAATTAAATTATTACTCTCCTAGTTGTTCAACAGTAAGCAACCGATATTTATAAACCTTTATAATATACCTAAACTAATCTACATTAATAGCTTTTATGTCTAACAGTAAAACGCATTCACTACATAAACACCTAACTATTCCTATCGTTATAATATACCTAACTAATCTACCTTAATGGCTTTTATGTCTAACACAGTAAAACGCATTCACTACATAAACACCTAACTCATTAACCTTTGTTTGTAATACCCCAATTAATTTTAATATGCTGCGTATAGCCTTTGTTGTTACCTATTATTTATAGATTCCGAAATTGTGAATATAATATTCGTAGTTATCTATGTCCTTGAAATGTTTCTACGTTGTGTATGTAATTTATAGCAATTTGATTCTTAAAGAATATTTGTCGAACTGATTATATTATTTTAGTCCGAATCAAATATCCTGTGGTCATCGGCAGCATCTGTAAGGCAACCCAAAATGACGTGGCCTTGATACTGCTGGAATGCAGCCTGTAGTGACCTAAAATGATCGTCTAGTTTGTTTCGTTTTGTTTAGAATTTTAATTATTAGCGTGAATCTACAAACATTAAGAGCGGTTCAGGGAATTGATAGTTAGTCGGTTGTAGGCACGCTATTATGGCGTGTATAACGGTTCTTTGTGGAATACTTGACAGGAGCGCCTGAACCTTTTACTGACCAGGATAATGCTTAGGTCTTAAACCTTTAGCTAGCCTCAGCGTCTGCGCAGTCTTTTAATTGGAGGTCAGGAAAATTTCCTCTGACTTTTGCTATAATCAGCTTACGCGATTAATATAGTGACTTCTGTCATTATACCAATCTCGTAGAATTTTGCTTATTTTTTTGATCGCTGCGCAAATAATTATACTTATTTTGAGTATAGTGTACACTATCATTAATTATCCTTACAGGATTATTGTGGTATATTTTATAGGCTGGGCAATTTCACATGTGAGTTTAAGTGGTCTGAGTAAACAATTCAGAGCCGCTAGCGAATCCAGTTGAGTCTACAGAAATCGGGCTGTGTGTAATTTTTGCCGCAAATCGGCTCACCTGGAGAGCGGTCTCCAGATGTAATAATATCATGCACTTATCAACCCCGCAAGCTATGCTAGAATAATACTATAAGCTAAAGGTACTCTGCCGCCACTAAAATTAAAAGGCGCATATAAATGGGCCCCTGGCTATCACAAGCGCTCCATTCATAAACGCCAGCAAATAAAAAAACCCTTCGCCTCAGCGAGATTGTATGAATTCGTCATCCAATCTCACTTACTCAGAGGTACCTTTCAAGACAAACTTTAACTTAGCCACTATGCCACAGATTTTAGGCATAGGCGTATGATTTTACTTTACTCGCGGACGCGTAATCTGTGGAAAAGACACGACATAGAAATTGTATAAACAATGCAGAATTCAACATATATTTAATACTATTCTTAGGGCTAAACTTAGCTTTAGCAGGTTAACTTAATTGGGCTAAGCTGCGGTCCCGCGAAGAACTCGTGGTCTCGTACTGTGCAGCGTGGAGTCGGCGGCCGTGGGCTGTCCTCGGCGGTGTTGCTACGCTGATCTCGGCGCCTTCGCGTGTCGTGGGGAGTTCGAGTACTCGACCCTTTGTACGCGTATTATTTCCCGTCAAGAAGTATCTCTAAACCGAATTAATTATTATGATAAAAGCCGCGACGTCGCACGACCGCACCGCGCGAACTCCGGGATCGAATCGACAGTAATTATTATGATACGCGCCACGATGTCGAACGTCCGACCGCCAGTACTCTCGAAAACCGAATGCCTCGTTCAGCCGCGCGCCTACATACCCCGCTCCACCGCGCACCCGTCCCATGCGCTGGGGTGACGCGCACTCTGATTCGTCAACTTAATTATCGCCCGGTAACAGCGGCGACTTCCCACGCCCGAGCCGGCGACTCCCTGTCGCCGCTCTTTCATGCACGTGCAAACCTTTTAGAGCCCCGTTCATGTTTCAATACGATACAATTGATAGGCCGCCTTCCTTTGTCTTCGGCTGTCTTTTGTTATCGATAGCTTTTAAAAATTGCTTTGTGCTTAATTTGTAGACGGCCGCTTTCCAATTTTATGACATCCGGACGGCCTAACTAATTGGTTTATTTTCAATGCTCACCATGCAATTTACAAATTCCTGTCACCATGCATAGCATTTTTTTATGATATTCATACGACATGCGGTTATAAATTCCCGAAAATTACACTTATGAAATATCCATCACGCGCTGTCGCGTGGAGACATACGACCCCTCGAAGTACATGTATTCACAGCTAAGTTCGCTATCAATTCCACAATATAACTCATCAAAATATAATCTACGTTGTATCATTACAGTATGTTTAAATATAATATGGTATAAGAAATTATAAAAATACCGCGTATCGTCTGTGTCACTTAAAGTTGAGAGATTATTAGTACTGGAATATAACAGTAGACGGACGCTTGACATAAGTATCATTTCTGATTGTTACTTTCGGCAGGAGGTGGCTCGCCACTCGCTGGATGGACTCCCGAAATGTCAGAGAAAGTCGGCCAGGTGTGACACAAGCGTGACTGACTCAAGTGTCGAGAGGTGTGCTGCGCTTTCTCTGACGTTACTCACGGCGTTGCCCTTTAGCATCCCTGGAACATATTGCCCTATCCACTTCTCTCTGAACGGTTAATGCAAGCCAGAGCTGACAAACTTTCGGGCCTTCTTGAGTTGCCACTCCGACCGACGAAGACTCGCCGGAAACGAAGGTATGATCGACTGTCTAGGGCACTCGGGTACTCGTGGTGTCGTTATGTACCAATAGCTCGCCTCAAACTGCCCTGCAGGTTAAAGTTTAACATTGGAGACTTGGCTTTAATTCAAGTTGAAGAGAAAAACGAAACTAAAATAGAGCCTACGTACGACGGACCAAAAACTAAAGAGTTACTTGATGGTGATAGTTATCTTGTCAGTCAGAACCCGTTATATACGTTTCCCCATACATTTCGCGGTCATATATGACCACCCGGGTTTCGAAGGGTTAAAGGACTTATACATACGTGCACGATGTGGAACGAAAGATCTTTCTATGTGCGAAAGTAGTGTACCAAGCTAATCAGAACTATCCGGTACAGAACTCGTCGATAAAGGTACTTCCGCTGAGAAATAAAACACATGCCATGGCTATTGATCGCACTGCAAGGTGTGGTCTATTGTCGTAACTGTAATTCATCCATGAATTCAAGGAGAAATATGCAGTAGTGCTATGATAAAAGCCTGGGTCTCTAAGAAAATTATTGCTATATTAGTCATGTAGTATAGGGGAGTCATAGAGTTAATTACATTAAAATATTGAGAAGTTGACGTTGATCTTGTCACAAGAAGAGATGACGATACAAGTGGTAGGAGAACTCAGCTAGCTATTGTTTAATATCTTCTATATATACTTATGAATGTTTGTCTGTATGTCCTCTATGGACTCAAAAACGGCTGGGCAGATTTTGATGAAATTTTCAGTAAATCTTCAGGTTAGCCCAGCAGGTGATCTTGTGAAGTTTGGTAACGATTGGATCACCCGTGCGAAGCTGGGTCGAGTAGCTAGTCAATATATATAAAAATGAATGTTTGTCTGTATGTCCTCTATGGAGTCGAAAATGGCTGGGCCGATTTTGGTGAAATTTTCAGGGAATCTTCAGATCAGTCCAGCGGGGGTTCCTGTGCCGTTTGGTAGAAGTCGCAGCACCCGTGCGAAGCCGACGCCGGTCGCTAATATTATATAAAAAGTCGAATACAACTATCACTATTAATACTACGATTACCATCTTAGAATAGAATAGAATACTCTTTATTGCACCAATAACAAATGCATACAGAACACACGTAAAAAGAAAATAAATGTGCAATAGGCGGTCTTATCGCTAAAGCGATCTCTTCCAGACAACCATAAACACGAAAAAACAATCATATGTAAAAAGTAGGTAGGTGGCGCATTTATAAATAAATATTGTCGGACAAATTACACAGCGCCATCTAGCCCCAAAGTAAACGAAGCTTGTGTTATGGGTACTAGACAACTGATAAACATACTTAATTTTTTTTTTCTTGTCAATACATACTTATTATACATAGAAAATACCCAGACCAAGACAAACAGACATGTTCATGCACACAAATGTTTGTACTGTGTGGGAATCGAACCCACGAGCGTTGGTGTCAAAGTAGCGTAACAGCGCGTTCCACCGCTGCGCCACCGAGCTCGTCAATATTTATAACAGTACAATTTTCATTTTTATTTATCTTAGTGCAGTGATTGAAATATAAACCTCAATCTCGTACATATTCGAGTTCACCCGTACGGGTATTTCACATCTGGCCAGTACTGCTGGACCGGAGCTGCCTGCACCGCTGAACTACGCCCGTCGTACTTAACCTTCCGCTGTGTCTCACCTACCCCCATCTACGGGGTGCATTCTGCAACTCTTCGGGAAAGCTAAGTGTCTACTAAGCTGCTAAGGTTCTTACAATCGGAATATTTTTGTAATCTTTAAACTGTATATTTAAGTATGTTTTATATTGTTTCTTTTATGTTGGTTAATTATAGTGTTCGTTGTTTGTCTTAGTGCATAGTGCTTGTTTGTTCCGTCCGCGATGTCACAAAAGACTGGTGTGGACTGAAAATCAGTGTCGGGTCTGCTACACAGGCTTGGACAATATACTGAGTCCAGACCATTTTGTTACATCGCACAACACTGTTTGCTGTGTTTATATTTGTTATGTTATGTTATGCTTAGTTTTGTATATATGTTTTGCTGTGTATATGTTTGTTGTTCAGTGTTGTGTTGTGTACGAATAAATGTTTTTCTTTCTTTCTTTCTTTTCTTACTAGACAACCGTAGCGGAAACCACGATCTTACGTACTACCCCTAACTGTGAACTTTGCAAATAAATCTTCGTTGGTATTTCATTTTTAAATTTTCTCATCATAGTGGAATACCGCTTCTTGCTCCAAGAGCACTGAACCCGTGCGACACTAGTCTGGCCTTAATTTTTTTCAACTTATTAGTTTTGAATGTAGAACGCGATTATAATAAACAAAGTTAAAAATTTTTAGTTCTTTCGATTTCCCGCCGTTTTTATTTTTTCGTCTTTATTCATTTATAACAGAACTTATGGCCGGACTAGATACATCCTCTGGAGCTACCATAATACAATGATATGCGTGTAAACTGCTCGCTAGCTCGGCGGTGATGGAAGATATCGTGAGGAAATCCACATGTCCCATAAATTATATTTCGAAAGGTGTATGACTTAACCTTACAAAGGTCTGGTTTTCCCTCTGGTTAGTGGAGGTCTGACGGCAGTCACTCCGTGTAAAAATCGGTATCTTCGCCAAATCCTTAGGTTTCGGTAGCGGACCCCGCCAATCCTAATGGATTGGGAAACGTGATAACGCTAAGCAAAAGAAGAAAGTGTTCCAGAAAGTCTATTGAATAAAAAAGCCCATTTGCAGTAGTCCCTTAATTGCTGAATACGACTCTAGGATAAATAGAATCGCTTTAATATTGCCAATAGGATTGCGAATCTTCGTTTCGAGATCTCTGGCAAAGACGATGGTCAAGATGGCATCCAAGAAACTTGGCGTGATAACAGTACTTCAACACAGGGCAAAGACATTATTTATACCGATCATGGCTCAATAATAGGATTGGTTAGAGTGTCATGCAAAACAAATCTAATCAGCGGTTTTCCAATGCATATCGATTACATGTCCCTTAAAACCACCAATAAACTTCGAAACGAATAATACAAATGTAAATTGAGCAAGCATTTATTAATTAACTAATTGCTTATAATTAAGTCATGAACACATCAGAAGGGCGGGAGCCAAATTTCAAAGTTCTGTCCATAATCCAACTTGTTTCGTAGTACGACCTCGAAGGCGGCGTCTCGGGCCGCGTCTCGAGGTCCTCGAACATCGCGTGCGCCATCCCGTACTACTTCCCTTGAAGCACGTAGCAATTTTGATACTTGCGCCACACCCTCCCGTACATCTTCTATTGGCAACTATGGAAGTAAATATTATTATCCACTGCTAACCTGTTTGTATGAGAATGTAGTGGAATAAAGTAATAAGTATTGTCTTTATGTAGGTACATCAGTCTAATTTAATTCAAGCAATTCCCACCGAATCTTCTCTTAAGTTGGGGCTAAGTAGTTTGGTCGAAACCCCCCCGAAACTTCTTTTTTTATATACCACGTCGATAGGCATACAAGCATACAGCCCATCTGATGTAAAGTGGTTACCGTAGCCTATGAACGCTTGTAATACATTAAATATCACTCGCTGCTAACGCATCAAGTCCTTAGGAGCTTACTGGTGACCTCGCTCACATGCAGGAAATCAACAACTCTCGAGGGAATAGTTATTTGACTGCGATTTCTGTGAGGTAGAGGTACTTCTCCATTCAGACTGCATTGATTTCTCTAACCGTATTTCTCTTAACCTTCTATCGACTATTTACAGAACATCTCTCAATACTAACTTGATCATCATTTGGCAAAGTGTGCGGGTATATTCGCACCCAGTGGCCCACTCGGCCCGCCGCTCGGTTCCATTGCACGCCGTTTCCCCACGAGCAAGCGGTCATCATGCGTCTTCGAGACGCTGCAGTCGCGTATCCACCACGCCACGTCTCGTCCACTGGCTCTCCCGATGTTATGGTCACGCCTGATGTGGCCTGAAATATTTTTTTATGTTAATATGACTATAGATGTTTGGCATGATTCTATATATGTTTCACTATCTACGCCCAATGATGTGTTTCAATGTCTTCTATGTCAAAAAGAAATCAATTGCCATGCGTTAGTCTCGTAAAAATTCGAAAATAGTTGAACCGACTTGAATATTTTTTGCAACACTTTGCCAGGAAGGTTTACGAAGCTCCTCGAGAGTATGCACAATAAACCGTACAGAATTGAAAAATTTCAACTTTCTCGTCATTTAAAATCCCATTTCCTAGTTTATATAGTTTTTAGCCAATATCTGACCCCTTCAACCCAGAAAATAATATAATCGAAAAAAAACTAAACTTAACCATTATTTCTTGTGTTCATAACGAAGTAGTAAAACTAGCCATTATGCTACAGTAAACAAGGAAGAATCCATTCGTTTTTGTGTAGTGGCAGAAACAAATCCTTGAACTTATCAGGTATTCTAGTCTACAATACGAATAATGGCAGTGTCATAAATTTGTAAGCATAATAAGAGTATTATTCGAATAAAGCATGCAATAGCTAATAACAGCTAGCTCCGATTTGTTGTTATTGACACGAGTGCGCCCTTGACGATAATTAAAAGTAAACTAACTTTTTGTGAGTTTTGTTTGACTAAAGCGGAATCGTATGAGTATTTTTCGACAGAACGGCAGACAATGTGGATTTTGTGTTTGCCTTTTAATAACTTCCAACTTTATTTGAGAAAGGTACTTAGAGAGAGAGATATTATCTCGATTAGTTTCAAGTAATTTCACCTATAGAAGGCTGATTTTTAGGGTTCCGTACCCAAAGGGTAAAACGGAACCCTATTACTGAGGCTCCGCTGTCCGTCCGTCCGTCCGTCCGTCTGTCACCAGGCTGTATCTCATGAACGGTGATAGTTAGAAAGTTGAAATTTTCACAGATGATGTATTTCTGTTGCCGCTATAACAACAAATACTAAAAAATAGAATAAAATAAATATTTAAGGGGGCTCCCATACAACAAACGTGATTTTTTTGCCGTTTTTATAATGGTACGGAACCCTTCGTGCGCGAGTCCGACTCGCACTTGGCCGATTTTTTTTACTTTAGTCTTACGTTTACAGCTATAAAATATTTACAACCAAATTTTCCTTCGAACGTTCCAGACTTTATGATATAAGTTTCATGTAATGTACCCGATATTACATTAATGGGCACTTACAATATACCTTCACAACATGATTGTATAATAAAATATCTACCAAGAGTTTCTGAATGAATTTTCTTTGTGTTTGTAATAATTATAAGAGGCAGTTTTAGTTCAGTTTTTTGATGAGTAAATGAAATTAGTGGAACTTTGTAGGCATTTTGTTATTCAAAAACAGTAGAAGTTATTTTATTACAAAGCAATATAAATACATACATATTTGTAATTCACCACCGCCGCACAAGTGCGCAGTGGTAAAAGAAAAAAATCGTAAGTAAACTCGCATGTTCATTAAATTATACTTCTAAAGACGTATTAACTAACCTAAACCGGTCTGGTTTTAACTTATTTACATGTTCCAAGCTAGCCATCTAACTTGACTATTAACTGAATTCAACAAATGCTTTGGTGGGATGTATGTAATGCTATAAGAATTATTTTTTATTATCATTAGTGTTTTCGTGTCGAAGCCTAATAATTTCCAAGTTCACGGTCAATTTTTGTGTTTAGACCGGAAATGAATTACTGAATTGTCAAAATAATTTTAACAATAATTTTGGTCTTAAAAGTTAGAAATGCGAATGACGGAAACAACTTGGATAAATGGGAACACCAATAATTTTGTCATTATATTCCCATTGTCCAACCTGAAGAAGGTTGGAAGGTGGCACTTAAAATTCCCAAGTTCCAACCTGGGTTAGATGGCCAAGGTTGTGGAGGTCTGATTCCAATTGCTCCCTGTCAAAATCAGTATCTTGGCCTAAGGATTTGAGACTTAGGTAGTGGAACCCGTCAATCCTAATGGATTAATAAACGGGACAACGCTAGGAAGAGAACTCTAGAAAGTGTATTAATGTAGTATATTGATTGAAATCATGCCGGGAATATAGAGAGGCGTGTTTAAAATTAGAAATGCAATATATTGTAGAATGTAAATAATAATCATGTTTACATAAAAGGAAATCAAAAAAAAAATAGTATAATACAATGATGTTGTAGATTCATATTCATTGTAGCATAGTATATAAGGTATGAAAATGAATTGTTTGCTGTAAAACACGTGCAATACGTGCATGTTCTGGGATTTGGCGTGAAGATATAAATAGATAGAACCCATGCATGCATATTTAATAATAGTAATGTTATCGTGCATAATAGTAATATCTAAAGTATGACAAACACACACTAACATTTTCTTGAATGTCAGAATTTTCCGAAGTCTCAAGGGATGATTTTGATAGTAGTGGACAGCTCACTTCTTTGTTTGTTTCTGGTGTATCCTGAAATAATGTTAATACATAATTATTAATTATACAGTTTAGTTTATTTGTACTAGTAAAATTAAGTATTATTTGTTGTATTAGGTTGCCCCTTAAATTGACCTTTTATATAGAAAAAAAAATATTCTCTTTGTCATTTTAAAGGAAGTTCATTGATGCTTCTGCTATGTAAATCGAAGTTTTTTTTATAGGCGTTTTTCACTACCACATTGGATTAAAAAATAATTTAAATTTTGAAAGAAATAGAAAATCATTTGAATCATTGAATGTAGTAGGTGACACTGAGTTTACAGATGAACATCAATTGAAATTTTTCATAGTTGACCTCTACAATGAATGTTGCACAAAATCTAAGAGGATGTAATAAATAACGCCGGTTCAGTTCGAATATACATTTACTTCCCGCTACTTGTCACCCCTTTTACGATGGTGACATGTTTGGCTACCTTTACTGTGCCACAAATGCAAAAAACATTTTCGATTGCCACACAATATCCATTTTTCACCACAAGTGATATTTTGATCAGAATCTTATCCAGTAATTTCTCTGTCATATCTCACCCTTCAAACCGGAACACAGCTATATAAATATAGCTGCTTGGCGGTAGAAATCGGTAAGACAGAGGTACCCACGCAGACGACTATTGAACAAAGTCTCCCTCTAGTACTACTATTAGTAGTACTATCTGGTAGTACTATTAATTATCGTTATATAATTACTATTAATTTTGGTTTCTATGTATTTTTCTTTTGGTACAATGAAGTGTATATTATATTGTATTATTTTATGTACTCGTAAGTGTTGGAACAAGTAGATGAGATTGTATTTCTTGGATACGCTTTCAGCAGGGATGGAATGGAAGGTACACCGCTGATGTGGAAATACAGTGAGTGCTGGGAACAGTGTGAATGGAGCGTTGGGAAAACTTCTTGGCAGTAAAAACCTGACCCAGAAGGCACAGCTCGCTATACACAATGCAGTGCTGATCTCAACACTTACTTATGGAAGCGAAAGCTGAATATGGCAGAGAGACGATAAAAGTAGGATAAACGTAGTCGATATGCGAGTGTTGCGAAAAATTTGTAGCATAATGCTTGTTGACCGTATTCCCAATGAAGATGCTAGAAGCAGAGTTGGTCTGAAATAGAGCGTCGGTCTTAAAATAAGAAGAGGCATGCTCCGTTGGTTCGGAGATGCAGTGATAATCAGTGGGTTTAAAGTTCTCTCTACGCATTCGTTACTATTAGTTATTTTTCGTTCGTGTAATGTTGCGGCGGAAACACACAGTAGGATAACTATCCATCACCACCACCACGTCACCCTTACTCATCATCATCTCACTATAGGGATACGGGTCTCTCTTCAAACGAAGGGGTTTAGAGCATACTCTACCACGCTGCTCAATGCGGATTGGCGAAGGCAGGCGTTTTCAAGCCGCCTGAGGGCCACTGACTTAGCTTAACGACTGTCATCGATCGACAATAGCCGGGACCGACGGCTTAACGTGCCCTCCGAAGCACAGAGAATCTCGAGACTTGACGAGCTCGGTGGCTCAGTCGTGAATGACGAGACTTTGACACCAACGCTCGTGGGTTCGATTCCCACACAAGACAAACATTTGTATGCATGAACATGTCTGTTTGTCTTGGTCTGGATATTTTAAGAGAGGTAGGGCGCATCAAAGCAGTCCGTCTGGAGAAGTACCTCCACCTCACAGAAAAGCGCAGCCAAATAACAACTCCCTAGAGGGTTGTTGTGTTCCTGCGTGTGAGTGAGGTCATCAGTAAGCTCCCAAGGAGTTACTGTATAAGCAGCAGAAGAGGCATCGCGCGAGTGATACAATATATCGCAATCGTTAATAGGTTACGGTACCCGCTTTACATCAGGTGGGCCGTATGCTTGTATTCCTCCCTACGTAGCATAAAAAAAACATAGATAAACCCATCCATAGAGAGGCTGCGGTTGACGTTGCTTAACCTGCATATTCGGTTAAAATGACGCGCACAACGACGCCATCGAGCTCTCGGATAACTATCATCACATGTAAATTGTACCGTGTCGTTGTCACCGTTCTCCGCCTTGTCGCACAGTGAAGGTTGCAGCGTAACGCAGTGTACTGGCAGGGGTCTGCGTCTCCAACGGGCTCCACGCCGGCCTACTGTACGTGGAGCGCTCCGGTTGCCTGCAGTTTTTGGTGGTTGCAGTGGAGGTGGTATACCTGCTGCCCCGCTTTCATCTTCTGAACTGAAACTGAAAAATAATTACAATACAATTGAGTTTATTTACAAAGTTAATTTTGGCTATTGTTTCATGGAAGTTAAATTAGCATAGTTTATGTATGCTACTTAGTATGATTCCGCCACGACTTTATTTTTTTATCTGGCTGTCTGTCTATATCTATCGCTCTGTTTCTTTGTTCTGGCTAATATTCGAAACGCAAGATCCGGTGTTGGCGCGACTTTTACGTGTAGATGATGTATGGATGAACGAACTGAAAAATTCAAACGCATAATTTGACCGAAATGAATTTGACCTATTAGAGCGAAAATTCCCTATCTCCCTATTTGTAATCGATTACTAAACAATAAAGAATAATTAAACCTAAATATTTTTAATTATTTAATGAATGGACACATTTTCCCTTTTATCGCTTACAATGAATAATGGCGAGCGATAGAGAAAACAGCATCTTATAGGAAACCGGTACATTTATCTTCTGCTTCAGATGAAGTACATCTAAAAATTTGACCACAATATGCATGATAGCAACAACAGTAGTTACATTAACAAGAGTCACCAATAAATTTCACTAATTGCACACAAATGTGCAATATTTCCAAGTAAATATGACACGAATACATGCTCATGCCCGCAATGAAATGTTCCCCACTATCAAATACTGGGCATAATAATTGACAGAAATACATAAATTTATGGCTTATAAGAAACTAATAAAATTGGTCTATCTGACCCTATGTCAATCGTTTACTGTATTCCTATATGCGGTGGAGCTGCAAAAACTCTGTATATGTTCCCCACTTTTGAACTATTTAAATCTGTACAGATCCTTACTGTTTGACAATTATTTATTCTTTACACCGTTTTAAAACAATATGATTTAACTCCCCAATTAGCAAACCAAACACTAACAGGCACAGACTAATTACAAAATTCAATACCTTATATGTAAAAACTACTAAATTTCCTTTTGTCAATGATTTTCTGCGCTATGGGACCTTACAATAAAACCTTTCATTCTTAAAAGAGTAGAATCAAACAAGTATCACTGTAAAAACAGTTTAACAAAACGACTTCAAAATCTGACTTATGAGGAAACAGAAAGTTTAATTGAACGCATAGTATAAACGATTTTGGTAACAATATATTTGTTTATAGAAACACCATGTCACACACAAGCAGACGTACACACACACTCACACCCACACTCCCACACACAAAACATACCTCCACTGACACAAATATCACACATCAATCAAACACATACACATACACAACACACACAGCACTCATTTACCTCCTTTTTTTAAGCTTTTATTATTATTATTTTATTTTCTTGTTATCGTCTCAGCAGCAAACACTCGAACTATGTCGATGAATACCTACTTGCTGTATACAAAACAGAGAGCGGGGCCTGGTGAGCTGTAATACGGGTTATATTAACCCAGTTCAGGCAGCAGTCTCATTTCTACAATTACGCATATGCCGTTCTCGATGTCTGCACATCAACCTCCAGCCCAAACCCCTAGGAGTAGGAAATTAATAGGTTTGCAAAAATTCTCATGGGAAGCTTGGCATAGCTTGGAGTTACACGCATGGTGAGCATTTTACCTGTTAAGACGCATCGTGTTGGGTCCTCGCAGCAGAGATAGCCCTGTATGCCGCATTGGCAGTCCAAGTAAATCAAACAACTCGTGTAGCATGGGCTGCTTTACGGTGACATCAGCCTCGCAATCTGCTGCCAAGGCAGGCGATAAATTTACCTATAAAGAGATAACACAAATTGCTTTATAAAGTAAAGAATATTTTAGCCGTTTTTTTTATTGCTAGTACACTTTCATGTTGCAATTCTTCGCTCCTTACCCTTTCATGATCTCCGAAAGGGATACGCACTCGCAGTGCATCCACTTCTTGAAAAGTCGCACAAACCGGCTTACCACCAGGTAGTGGTCCGTTTCAAGGGTGGGACTTCTAAAGGCTCTTGCATCCATTATAGCATTTCGGAGACGTCTATCTATTAAAATCAAATCAATCACACTTTTACGTGTATAAATATCCTTGTGATGAAATAAAGTATTCGATACGAGGAGATTTCGTTCCATACATACATCTAGAATTGACTTAACTGCTTCGTTCACTCTCATATCCCCATACGGACCAAGAACAGCTTCATATCTGTCTCGCTTGTTCCCACCCATCCAATCAAATCTCCACACATAATGACTCTTTCATTGCCTTCAGTTAAATCCAGAATATCCCTCATAGACTCCCAAAACTTCTCTAGTTCTTGAGCACACGCTGAGCTTACGGGAGCGTATACTGCAACCAGAAATACTCGCGTGATGTCCAGTTTTATATCCAGAGAAGTCTAGACCCTACCAAAGAGCACACCAGTGGCTAGGCGAGAGGAGAGTACAACACCTACACCGACACTAGCATGATTGTCCCGGTCTACCACAGACTACAGAGCCATCATTCCACGTGGTAGATCATCGGTGTCGCTTCCCTTGCGCTTAGTCTCTGCCACACACAAAACATCTAAACGTCTCTCATTCATTACGTCTATCAGTTCGTTCATCTTATCATTCAATCCACCTCTCACATTCCACGTGCCTATGCGGCACCAAGCTCTCCTCAACTCGCCGGAATTGGCGCTGCGTGGTGCGTGGCGCCCCCCACCGCCGCATGCAGTTACATTCGCACAGACGGGGTCGAACCGGTGCGCGTCGCCTCCGGGGGACGCCCTAATCCACACAACGGTGCGCTCTTGGTTCTCTGCGCTCAAAATAGCAAACTGAGTGTATGGCAGGGGTCGGGAATGAGCACGCTTCTAACACATGACACCCAAAGTTGTTATCTGTACAAGTTTAAAATAAAACACTTTTACTTATTTCTAATACTGTACCAATCCTAACTTATCCCACTGCAGGGCAGGCAGCTATAAACGCTTTCGTTTATAGCATACTCCATCACGCTGCTCAATTACGGAATGACGAAGGCCAGTGTTTTCAAGTCGCCCGAAGGCCACTGAATAAACTTAACGACTGTCATCTATCGACAATAACCGGGGGCGGGGCCCTCCGCGGAGAAGCTTGGCATAGATAAACCCATTAGACTACGATCAACGTTACTTAAACTGCGGGTTTGGCTTCTTATAAATATACTGGTTTTATTTCCTGTAGATAAAATAAATGTGTTAATTCTAAAGGCACTAATATGAACATAAAACAGGTTCCCAATATACCCCAGGTTCATTTTAATTTTAAATATCTATACATTATCTGCTTTACGTTGTACAGAAAACGGAAGATAAAGTACTGTTACTTGACATACCTTATTGAAATTTAATGTAGCTCGGGTGTAAAAATATTGACACGGTAAATAGCGTTCTGTCTGCCATTTGAAACTAGTTCATATGCAATATTCTTTTAACTAAAGCCGAATGTATTAAATTTAGTCTACCAAATGTGACTTTAGTCAATACAGAAGTTCAGGTTGCCAATAAATAAGAGTTGGTTAGTAATGCATATTTCAAAATCTAACTGCTTATCGACAATAATAAATTATAATTTGTTAATGATGGTTTTATATTTCGGAGTTTTCGGAGACTCCAAATTGTAGTGATTCCCTCACTTAAATAAATATACTTACAATTATTTTTCAAACTAACGATTCAAGAAATAAAAAAAAACGTGTGCGTCTCGGAACGCCCTACAGAATTGATAATGTAAACTAATCTACATATAATTAAGGCTGCCGTATGCGCGAGAGAAAGGTAAGCCAGACAGACTGGCGCCGTAACGCGTTACGCAACTAAGCGGTTAACCCTCCCATAAGAAGTTATCACTTCAAAAATATCCGCACCCTTTCAAAGGATTTAATACAGACACCTCATACTAACTAAGTACTTGACATCATTATTATTGTACTGATGTATTGGCGCTCGTAAAAGACCTATATTGGAAAGTTTCTTACTGCGTTTCTTTTTCTTCAAAGACTACTTACGAAATTCTAATCGATTAACAAGAAAAAATAATGAGTACTATGAAAAATAAGCTACATTATGACTGTAAGTATTTGGAAGAGCCCATGAGCATTCTAAACTCTACCTTCTATCACATAAACGCAGAAAGTAATATGAAAACTGAGCGATGTTTGACAATTTTCATTATATTTCGAGTAAATAGATGTGATAGCAATATAAATTTGCATAAAAAACGCATTTCTATGATGTTTAATAAATGTATACTTGTCTTACATCTATTTACAACATTTATTTATTCTCCGTTATATGATTTCTATTCTACATGCGTTTAGTGTTTAAACTCCCTTTCTAGATGGAAATAACAGAATAGTTAATACATAATAAACATAAAATAATTTGAAAAAGATGAAATCAGAGCGAACACGAGGATTTCAGTTGATGATGTAGTGTTAGAACAAGTGCATCAGATTGTATATGTTGCAAGCACTTTCAGCAGGCGTGGTCGGTGCACCACTGATGTGGAGAAACGAGTGAGTGCAGGAAACAGTGTGAATGGAGCGTTGGATAAACTTCTAGTCAGTCGAAATCTAAGCTAGAATGCACTGTTCGCTGTACACAACGTGGTCCAAACCCCAACACTATGGAAGCGAAAGCTGGGTATGCTAGAAAGAGCATGAAAATAAAATAAATGCGGTCGAGATGCAAGCATTGCGTAAAATTTGTGGCGTACCGCTTATTGACCGCATTCGCAATGAAGATATGAGGAAAAGAGTTAGTCTGAAAGAGAGTATCGGTGATAGATAAGTAAACATAAGAAAAGGCATGCTCTGTTGGTTTGGGCGTTAAAACCATTAATTTAAAAAAAATGATAAAAAGTAAGTGCACTACCTTAGAACTGATAAAAACAATAAATATGAATATACCTGTGAGACATTGCTTATAAGTCCTTTTTACCTTCTTATAAACCTATGTAACATTCCTGTGATATTTATGTAACATAATAATAGTTGTTACTAATTACTAAAACGTTTCCCTGCTACTTAAGTACCTCTAAAAGCCAGGGCTTCAACGAATCATCGAGCAGCACATCAAAGCCATAGAACTCAAAACAGTTTCTCGCTGGAGGAGTCCCAGCAGCTTGCGCTAGCAGTGTCAGAGTCACCAGTGCTCGAATCCTCTGCCACACGAGCCACTCTGCTGCTCCCCATCTGCCGACCAAGGCCCTCCGTACTTGAGTGAGAGTCCATTTACACCCTGAAATGTAGAGCAGCAACATTTGAATTCATTTGTAAGTATATAACATCTTGACAAAATATCTATCATTAATGACAACTATTGAATGTAACGGATATAAATCTACAATGATTGCGAACAATGGATGAGTAAGTCTTAATTGTTAGTCCACCACCACCCTTCACTCAGCGCCAAAACTGACGTGGAAATAAAAGGCGAGTGCCGCAAAAGGACGTGGATTGTGAGACGTTAATAAAAAGATAAGATGTATGCTAGCTGATAGATGTAATAAATGAGAACTACCTAGATAGTTTATACGTGACAGATACTCAACGGAAGGACAGAATTAAAGACTCTTAATTATACAAATAATATTATAATCATAAAAGTTGTGATTCAGTTTTCAGTAGCGTGTAATACAATCTCACAAAAATTTTCAAAATCTGTCATATCTTTATACATCACAATAGATCTTTGAGGTTATTTTTAATTGCTTTCTCTTTAAGAGATGCAATATTTTAACACTGATATTAGGTACATTGTACATTAGGTACTTGACCTTACTTATTATTAATTTTGTAATTTAATAAGTCAGCGATTTTATTGATTCCATACGTGCAGGAAAAGAGATATGGATGTTAAAAAAATGAGAGAGAGGTAAGGACAAGCCCAGAGACTTATCGTGAAGATATATAGATAGAAATTTATTTAAAACAGTCTGCTACTTTACATTAAAGTAAAACAAAAATAATAACTTTTTGATGCATAAAAATTTTGTCCCATTTTTAATTTCCAATAATTTCTCAAATTGTTTACCAAAATCTTACCGCTTCCTATTCTATCCTTACATTCAGCATATCTTGGTCCAGATTTGTTTAGCGATGAATTCGTCAAATGCCGGTACGGATTGTGGATATCTGATAACGTATATTTATCCGTCCCTGAAAATATGAACAAATTGTATATTATTACAGAAATATTTACCGAATTCTTAATAAGTAATAAATATTGGTTTTGAATACGAAGTGAAGTCAACTAGTGGACAATCAAAAAGTAGCTCAATGTCCTGCGGAAACATTTTCAGTCCAAAATCTGACTTATTTTCTTACAAAATGCCACCTAAACCTAAACTCAAAATCCCTTTGCAAGTTTTAATACAATGGACATCAATCGGTTGCGCGACTGGTTTGCCATTGATTTGGCGGCTACAGATGATGACCAAGTAAAAATGTTCAATGCAACATTGGTACATCTTTTTTGTTGTTGTTTGTGGAACATCACCATACACCTTGATTAACTGATGAAATTAAATGATATAGATAACCTTAATAGGCATTTCTCTACTACTGCTGCATTGCATAGCAGTATTAAAACCAATACTCTTAATAATCTTTCATCGCCCCCAACTCCGGATTATCCACCGTTTATCTTTAATCAATTTACTGATTGAATGATGCGTGTTATTGAAAAGAACATGCGCTCTGTGGCTTCGAATTTTGTGGGAGATGATAGCGTTAGACATTCTATGATGTTGCCCATCCTTGGCATCATTCTTTATGCTATCATTTCCATCCTAAACAATTCCATAGTCTTCGACATTTTTCCATCTGCGTGTATAAAAGTTTATCTTATCCCTGCGCCTAAAAATTTGTTTCAACAACATTCATTACCTGACTATCAACCCAATTTTATTACTGCATTCTTCTTAGAACGCTTAGTTCAATAACAACTAAGTTGCTTTCCTACACAATAACAATATACTTAATCCTTCACAATCTGGTTTCTCAACAATCTGGTTGCCATGCATCATTCACAACTAACGGTTTTGGTTCTATATGATTTCGGCAACGCTTTTGACACAGTTGATTTTGATATCTTGCTTGATTATCTTGCGTAGCTGCGTTCTCTCGACACAACGACACACGACACGATGCTTCTATAGAAGTATCACTAGCAGTGCGTTGCCACATGTATTGCGAGCGTTCACAGGTTTCGACAACCGCGTTACGTTAGGTGGATCGTATGCTTGAATGTCTCTCGACATTGTATGTATATAAAAAAAAGTAAAGTCCAGACCGTGAAGTGCGAGCCCGACTCGCGCACCTAGGGTGCAGTAAAAAAATATTTTCGCATTTTTTTTTTTATTTACCTACAAATTTACGATTTTCGGATTTTTTCCATTACTTGTGTTACATGACATTGCTTTTTATTCATGAATCAATCAATATCAAATTTCATGCCTCTAAGTCAACGGGAAGTACCCTATAGGTTGATTGATTCCCTTACGAGTGTCAAAACATAAACGAGATATAAACAGCCGTATCTTTCGATCGCGTAGACTTAGAAGTTTGATTTTTTCCAGTGCTCGTATAGATTGCAGACCTGAGATTTTGATATTCATTTCAGCTTGATAACCCGTCCCTGAGAAAAATGGTCTTGACAGACGGACTGACAGATAGACAACAAAGTGCTCATATAAGGGTTCGTTTTTCCTTAAATGTACGGAACCCTAAAAATTATACTAATAAGAAAAAAGAAGGACAACAAGTATTCGATAGAGTTACATTTCATAAAGTGATAAATTCTGGACACAGAATAGAAATGAAACCGAGTGGGACTTCCATTCAGCTCCTAGGACGGCTCAGATTGGCCGAGTATAAAATTTATAATTGTTTAAGACTTAATTTAACTTTAAGACGCTTTTATTTGTTATTAGTTACCAAATCTGGCTAGTCCCTCCGCGTACATGTAGGCCGTTAGCGGTCGGTAGCCAGGCACGCACACGTAGAGTCGCAAATCGAACTTGTATCCCGCGATGAGCAGAGGCCGCTCTATGTACCGCTGTACCACTGCCGCACTGCCGCAACGCATTTCGCAGACACTCTGTAAAGTAGATTTATGCAACAACTACGGGACAAGGATCTAAATTAAAGTAACTAGAAATTATCAAATAATTTCACTCTTGAGGCAGGATCGCACGCAATTTTTCTCGATTTCTTTTTTCTCTGTATGGCAATGCGTTAATTTACCAATCATAATTCCAACACACAATTTCGCTCGACAATGTCGCAATTTCGAAAGTAAAATGTTCTCAGAGAGTATGATTTTAATTTTTTTTAATATGTTTTTTATTTACCAGTGGCTAGTCCAGAAACCGTGGAATTGGCTTCCCCTCTTGGCAAAGTGACAGACAGCAATATGACAAATAAGGCATTAAAAAACCTCAAAGAGATGGCTAGTCAAGTGAAGCTCAACTGCGTGCACCACGGTTTATCAAATATCTAACACTATTGGGACCTAAATTGTGAGTTGTTACCTAACACGTCGATTCCAATAATATAGATTGCAGAACCGCCTAAACGCTTTATAATTCTCCCTTGTTGTAACCAAATCAGAATAGTATACTACCCTGGATGTAACATGCAAGGAATTTAACATATCGTCCCGCTCCCGCACCAGAGATCGCGCTCCCAGAGAATGTGCTATTTGCTCGAATTCATGATATTCACGTTAATCGTAAGAATAACATGCTACAAGTCCTTCTTCCTTATTCTTCTTACGATTAACATCTACAACGCCTGATGATGCCTCGTGGAAAGGCGAAACACGTGATGCAGCGACGACCAGGCCAGTCGTGGCAGCAACGGTGGTGGTGGGGGCATGCGGATTCTGTTCCAGATGGCGGACGACCGCAGCATCCGAGGCAGAAACTACCGGAGCAGCCATGGCAGCGTCGGCATGTTGCACGTACTAACAGTAGTAGGTGGGTGCCGGCCGGCGCTAGGCCGCATGAACTAATTGGTGGCGGAAGCACACAAAGCAGGTTAGATCAAATTGCATGTAAACTTGACTTTCGCAAAATAACGCTTGAATCTATTAACTATTACATTTTCATTATTATATCTTATCATTTTTTAAGTTTTTCTCTTTTTTAATCTACCAGCATTTCAAATGACCATTGGCGAAGAAGAAATGCCAAAAGAAACTTGCCAATATAGGTCTTTTTTTCCAAAACATCTTATACATATTACCATAAATATAATGATATGAGTGTACATATAGTGATATCAAGTGGTACAATTAAAGTTATATTAATTCATGTGCTGAATCATTTCCATACATCTCTGTCAGTTAAATATACATGGATTCTATAATAACCCTTCTTACATAGCGTATTTTTGATGTGCCTTTTGAACATATTGTCAGGCAAGGACAGAACTGTTTCAGGTAATTTATTATAGAATCGAATACAATTTACAAGAAAAGATCTATTAGTCTTAGCAAGGAGATGTACTGGCATACGCAATCTATTACTGCGTCTAAGATTTTCACTACATTTTGAAAACGATTTTATATTTTTACGAGCATACATTATGTTCTCATAAATGTACTGAGAGGTAACCGTTAGGATATTTATTTCTTTGAATAGTTATCTAAGTGATTCCCTGGAGCCCATGTTATAAATAGAGCGGATAGCTCTCTTTTGTAATATGAAAATAGTTTCAATATCAGCCGCTCTTCCCCACAACAGTATACCATATGACATAATGCTGTGAAAGTAGCTGAAATAGACTAAGCGAGCAGTAGCCACATCCGTCAATTGTCTAATTCTCCTAATGGCATATGCGGCAGAGCCGAGCTTACTCGCCAGTTTATTTATGTGGGAGCCCCACTGCAATTTTGAGTCTATCGTAATTCCAAGAAATGCAGTATCATTAATAAATTCTAGTATTATATTGTCAATGAAAACTTGTGTATTGGAAGAAGCCACATTTGGAAGACTAAATTTTATACATTTGGTTTTAGTTGAATTTAATAAAAGATTATTGCATGTGAACCAATTTATAATAGCAGATAGAACACTATAAATAGTGTTCTATCTGCTATTATAAATTGGTTCACATACATACAAGGTAAACCTTGTCAATATTTTCGCACCGGCGAGCAACATTAAAAATTAAAGAAGTGTCATCGGCAAACAGTAGTATATCCGCCGTTTTCTGTCTAAGTTTGAATATTGAAAATAACAACTCACTACTAACACTCATAGATAGTGGGGTATTACTTCAGCTACCGCAAAGTGCGTATACATTAAGTTAAGTTATTTATCGCCGTAGTTAACCGCTTTTTGGAATATAAATACCCGGGCGTGACTTGTTGCTGAGCTGTAGGAATTTACTGGTTAGTTTTGCTCATTGGTAACTGGTGGTAGTAAGTGGTCCTGAACTACTAGAGATAGATCGAGCTTATCGTCCGCAACGAGCTTATCTAACTCTGATACTGTAATTTTATCGTTGTGAAGATTTAATTGAGCAATCACGACGTTATCCATATTTGGTATATAATATAATGTACTCCAACCTAGCCGCGTAAGTTGGACAAGATTCTGACCCGGTCTTGTGGTCAGAAACCTTCTTTAGCCGTCTACATGGTGCGCATGCCGATTTGAAGTCCTTTCAGACTTCTTAGTACATTCCAGTGAGTCGTGAAATTCACGCACAGTGAGCACAACTTGGTTTGGCCTCTGTGCAATATTTACTAACATGTTCGTATTATTGACATTTTAAACAACGTACTACTTCAATGTCATCTACGAATATACATGTGGCAAAGTCAATTTTTTTTTTTCTTTTGTTAAAATATGGTGCTTGCGTATTTCCGGGGAGAGTTCCATTTTCTATCGTAGGCTACAGGACGACGACGCACAATTTTTACATCTTTCAAGTACTCTGACAAAGTAATATTCATTTCGTCTTTTATATTTTAATTATTTAACGCTGACAAAAACTTTGCGACGTCCATTTTATCGGGAATGTCTTTTAATACGCGGCCGGCGTCCTTTAAGCTTTTCAAGTTTACGTCCAGCCGATTTAATGCTATGTGTAGAAAAATCCGCTAAGTGTCAATAATACAAGTTTATTATTATTAATATATTTATATATCAGGTGACAGATATCAGGTTATCAGGTTATATGGATATCAGGATGGTAAGTGATCACCACCGCCCGTAGACATCAGCGACAACAAAGTGTCACTGATCCGTTGCCAGCCTTTTTAGGGAAACATAGGGTCTTTTCTTAAATATCATATTTGTTCGGGAACAACGCTGAGGGTAATTTATTCCACAATTTCACCATACGTGGTGGAAAATGCCTCAAAAAGCTGTACTGTAGTGGGATGCCTCTCATCAAGATGGTGAGGGTGAAATTTAAGTTTGTGGCGAGTGGTAAATAAAAGTATGAACTCATGTAGTTCGATCCAAAGTGTAATTCCAAATACCTTTTTTAGAACTTCCCTATGATACACAAAGATTAACGACTCCAAGACCAGCAATTCAGGCTATGCATTGATTGACAGTCGGTAAATCAATCACGATACCGTTTATAGATATAAATTAGATAGTACATCTGTTACTCTTAATCTGAAAAGATATCTAATTATTTTATTAATTCATAGTACTAATCTTATTATTACACACATTACGTTGTATTTATTAAAAGCAGTGATAATCCAGTGCATAACGAGCCGGCCTATCAACTAGTCCCCGGTTCAAATCCTGACACGTACCACTAAATCCGTGTTTTTGTATTTATTTATGTATACATATTGAAAGCCACACATCCAAGCAATACGTGTGACGTAACCTAAGAAAGGTCTGGTTCCCCCCCCCCCCCCCCCCAAGGATCCTGACGGCAGTCGCTCAATGTCAGAATAAGTATCTTCGCCAAATCCTTAGGCTTAGATAACGGACCCCGCCAATATTAATGGATTAGGAAACGGGATAATGCTAAGAAGAGTACTAATGTATGTATTGTATGTTACCCTAAATAAGAAAATCCCTCGACCCTGGCTCTGCGCCACTGGCTTGTGGATCCATACAACACTAGAGCCGACATCCTCTTCGCTGCGTCGGAGTCGGGAACATTCTGATACCAACTTCGCGTACTCCAGCGGCAGATGGTAACCGGGCGGACTGTACAAAATAATGACAGAAGACATTATCGCAGTGCACTCTCACATTATTAGACGATCTGTAAAAATGAAGGCTGTTATTTAGTAGATGTTTGACAGATTTTTAATATTTCAGTAGTGGAACTTCGTTTGCGGGTATCCTCTTCATGAAATGTGGAAATGCCCTTATTACGCCGCACGAGCGTCGAATCTGGTGTTGTAATTGCACATAGGCTACGGCAACTCCTTACTATCGCACCGTATACTTGTTTCTAATCACAAAACATGCATATAGCGGTTAAAAATGTCCAGCCGTCGCCGTTTGGACCACATTTACCTATTTATGACAAGCCGAGTCGAATGGTTAGCAATAAATATTTTAACACCAAGGGTTCGATGCCCACACAGCACAAACATTCGTGTACATGTCTGTTTGTATTGGTCTGGTGTTTTTAAGAGAGGTATGACACATCAAAATAGTCCGCCTGGGGAAGTCTCTTTCTACAACTACTACTACTGGGGAAGTCCTCACAAAAAAACCACAGGTAAATTACAGCTCCCTGGAGGGTTGTTGTGTTCCTACTAGTGAGATCACTAATAAGCTCCTAAGGAGATGCCGTGTTAGCAGCAGGGGTAGTAATGAGCGAGCGATACTTACTGTATTGCAATCGTTCAAAGGTTGGTATCTACTTTACATCAGGTGGGCCGTATACTTTTATGGTTCCTGACATTGTTTAAAAAAAAGTCGTAGTGTGCATGTAAAAGTATGACTAAAAGTCATTGTCATGATTGGACCGCTGTTTTTTTTATACCACTAAGGTGGCAAAAAGTGCAAGGCCTCTTTGATGGTAAACAGTTATCGTAGCCTATGGACATTTGCAACAAAAGGGCGCCATACATGCGTTGCCTACCTAAACGGTAAGTACAAAACTTTAGTGAATATGAACGTCTTATCAAGAACGTGGTCATCTTAACATTCCCCCCGGTACCTGAAGTAATGGACTTACCATAGCTTATGAACTCTTTCCATAACATTGCGGTGGTATAGCATATGTATACCGCAATTGAATTTAGCAATTGTGCCTCAAGGCATGTGCGCAATGCTTGAAGACCGATTCAACGGACTAACCAAACAAAGCAAATATAAAATCAAAATGCCGACTCTCGTATGTGTTCGCACTATTTACAGGTTCAGGCACTAGCCTAATCTATACCAATGTTATAAAGCGTTTGTCGAAGAGTTTGTTTGTTTGAACGAGCTAATCGGAACTACCAATCGGATTTGAAACAATCTGAGGAGACACAATATAACCCTAAGAATCCGAACAAATAGAAAGAAAACAAAAATATATCAAGATACATGTGGACAAAATCGCGGGCTGCAGCTGATCCTAATATATAAAACACAGAAAATGTTTGTAGATACCTATGTCCGTTATAGACTTTGAAACCATTCACCCGATTGTGATGAAACATCTGGATTATATTCAACACATTACCAAGAAGGTTTAGAGGTAAAAAAAATGCCCAGCGAAGCGGTGCCAGCCACAGCTAGTAATTTATAATAAAAGGCTTGACATAAATTCAATACAATGTAAATAATATAAACATTTCCTATATTATTCAGTAGTTTAATATCAAAACATTTAAGTTAAAACTTGTCTCAAACATAACGCAATTTTTTTGGGATGAATATTCTGTATTATGGCAGAAAGAGCATGAAAGTAGAATAAATGCGGTCGATATGCGAGCGTGCAAAATTTGTGTCATAACGCCTGCTGACCGTGTTCGTAATGACGACGTAAGAAAGAGAATTGATCTGAAACAGAGTATCGGTGTTAAAATAAGAAAAGGCATGCTCAGTCAGAAACAACGCAGAATGACGTCACAGATAAACAATGAGAAAGTGGAAGGATGTAGAAGCCGAGGAAGATCAAGACTAACCTACCATAACCAAATTGGTCGTGTTTTATCAGAACGTGATGTCAGGAGCCCTAGGAACCGGCGAGCGTGCATGTAAAGAGCTATTAATATTAAAGAAGCGAGTGAAGTGTGTAAGCATTTTACTAACTAAAGAATTTACCTACGAATAAATAAGGATTTTACTAAATATTTTAACTTCTCAAAAGCTAACACTTAAATACTAACAACAATTTACGTAAATAGTTCACGATAAGTGAATTTGTATTCAAATGACTGCAATATTGGCTTTCGAATACTGTGATATTGTGCAAACATACTATCACATTTTTTATATATCTCGGTATTACTCGTACAGGGATAACTCAGTGGATAAAGAACCTGCCTATTAAACCTACAGTCCCTGGTTCAAATCCTGGAGTTGGCCACTAAATTCGTCTTTTGGGATTTTTGTACATATTTGTAATTATCACTTGCTGGGCGGTGAAGGAAAATATCGTGAGTAAACCCGCACGTTCAAGAAATTACGAGTATATTTCGAATGACGCGTGACCTAACCTGAGAAGGGTCTGATTCTCCTTGTGGAGATCTGCTGGTAGCAGCAGCAACTTCCCCAAATGCTTAGTGTTAGGTGGCGAACCCCTCCAATCCTAATGAATTAGGAAACAGAATAAAGCTAGGAAGAGTACTGTTGCTCAGAAAATATTCATATTCATTTAAATTTCATTACTCCTAAACACAATTCAGTTAGATCGTATGATATTTCCATTAAATGGAAATAAACAAAAATTGATTTACTTTTAACATAAAGTTTCAGGAGCAACTATATGGCATAAGCTGTCGGCTTATCAGCATATCGCCGGTGTGTCACGGTCGCCATAACTTCCAAAAGTTGATGTCCTCAGTATGGATGCCGTTACGTTCGTCGTAAACCATGTACCTTCATCGCACGTCGTGCGTCGCTCTTCCGACGCGATTTGCCCGCTCCTGTGTTTACACGTGTATGTAAGCAGTTACACGCAATATTACAATAAATAAATTTAAACAGATACCAACCGAGTTTATAGCGTACTCGGAAAGTGGATCCTTTTTTGTCATATCACTCATCTTTTATTATTCTGAATTATATTATTTATGAATATTTATGACCAGATTGAGATGAAATTCTCGAAATGAGCATACTAAATTATAATTATTATTTTATACAACGTCCGAAGGCATACAAGCATACGACCGACCTGATGTAAAGCTGTTACCGTAGCCTATTAACCCCTGTAATATATTAAGTATCACTCGCGCGATGTCTCCTCTTCCGTTTACACAGCAACTCCTTAGGAGCTTACTGGCGACCTCACTCACACGCAGGAACACAACAACTTGTTGTGTTCCTGCGTGTGAGTGAGGTTGTTATTTGGCTGCAGTTTTCTGTGAGGTGGAGGTACTTCCCCAGACGGGCTGCTTTGATGTGCCCTACCTCTCTTTAAACATCCAGACCAAGGCAAACTGACATGTTCATGCACACAAAATGTTTGTCTCGTGTGGTAATCGAACCCAGCGTCGGTGTCAAAGTCGCGTCATTCACGACTGAGCCATCGAGCTCGTCATCAGTTAGTAGGATTATCGCACTATCATATATGCGCTTAGATTTTCCCAAAAAACTGACCAACATTTATCTGACAGGGCATTACATAGCTGATAAAACATAGAGCACTAATACCCTAGTGGACAACAAAACTGCCTATTACCCAACTGCCTGTTTCCAAAACTGGTATAGGCATAGTACAACTAAATCGTATTTTGGCGTTTATGTATCTCCTTGTGATTGTCACTTGCTCAGTAGTGATGGAAAATATCATGAGGAAAACCCGCAGGTCCAAAAAACTATATTCCATAAGACGTGAGACTTAACCTAACTAACGGATAGTTTTTCCTCTGGGTTAAGAAGATCTAACGGCAGTCGCTCCAAATCAAGATCTGTATCATCGCCAAATAATTTGGCTTAGGTAGTAGACCACTCTAATTGCAAGGAATTAGTAAAACAAAATATATACATAGAATATGTGTGCCGAGCACAAACTAATTAACCTCTTTGATATCGAGTATCTTTTGATTTGGCCCCTCTCCAGCACATCAGCTAATTTTAACAGCGAATTATATCTATTTAATTTTTGGTAATAAGTTCTGTCCTCTGGGCTTTTTAAGTTATCTATACTAATATATAAAGCGAAAGAGTTTGTTTATTTGTTTGAGCTCTAATCTTTGGAACTATCAGTCGGATTTGAAAAAATATTTTTGCAATTGCTAGCCCAATTCTTAAGGAAGGTTACACGCTATTCGACATCACGATCCGACTCTTAGAAGCCGAGGAAAAAGAAAGATAGTAGAAAAAGCGGTTTCCAACGGGATACCGGGATACGTGCGGACGAAGTCGCGTGGCGTGGCAACTAGTTCTCTGTAAGGTAACAGATGTATTCTAAAAGTAATTCTACCCGTGCTCTGTCTTTTTCCAATATCTCGTTAGCCAACAGAGTGGGTGCGCTTTGTCAACCATAGACAACCTCGCTGAGATTAACTTTCGCTCTAAAAATGATAACAGACCACCTAATGCTAATCCTAGAACTTCTCATTACTCCAATTAGATCGAGAAATCTCTACGTAAACTCTTACTTCGAGTTCGTACTTCGTTCATACAAAATAACTTGACTTGATTGACTGCACTGAACCATCGTTCACGAAAACTTAGTCTTTTTTTAGCTCATCGTGCCCCAAAAACATCAATACCTCCAACTATGCAAAGGTTAATTTTATATTTCATACATGCAATTATTGACGTGATTTAATGATTTCTCAGGATCTTCTGTCTTGTTCGTTTACGCGCAATAGTAAATAGCTCTGTCTCTTTTTTTCCGGCACGTGTAACTAGTGTAGTGTCGTAACTACTTTGACGTAATATTATCGATAAATAAGGATATCGTATGCTATGACTTTTCGATTTAATAGGACTAACTTTAACATAATTTAAGACCGTAAATATGGGGAGTTAATAGCAAGTGCCGTTATAGTATAATTAAATTGCTTATTAATTAATATTTTTGCCGCATTTCGAATAAAAACGTTTATTATATAATTAATATAACATCATAATACATTATGCAAATATATTTTTTACATGATTATATAATAGTCACATAAAATTGCAGAGAGAGCATTAAAGTAGAATAAATGCTGTCGAGATGCATGTACTGCGTAAAGTTTGTGGCATAACGCTTGCTGACCGCGTTCACAATGATGATGTACAAGTGAGAAAGAGAGAATTGGTCTGAAAGAGAGTGTCAGTGTTAAAATAAGAAAAGGCATGCTCAGGACGCTTATACGGTGTTCGAACATTTAGAAAGAATGCAGGATGAAAGAATGACAAAACATATATACAATGTGACGTGTTTTATCAGAAACTGACAAGCGCTAGGAACCGGCGAGCATGCATGAAAAGAGCAATATAGCGTCTTTTGACTTTTGACGTTTCTCTCTGCCTACCACGCAAAGAAGCTGAATATTTGCGATGTAAGTGGCTCACCATATGTGTGTGATGTAATTATTATTATATTTTTATTAATACACCATAATATATATTAATTATTAATTACACCTGCGCAAACACAATATATTAATTACACCTGCGCGTAGTGAGCACCGCCGATTAGCACGAAACATGTATAATGTATATTACGTCGTTTTATTATTATTACTAATGTTACATATCGTAATGTAATCTTATATATAAAATTCTCGTGTCACAATATTAGTTACCATACTCCTCCGAAACGGCTTGACCGATTTTGATGAAATTTTATATGCATATTCAGTAGGTCTGAGAATCGGCTACTATCTATTTTTCCCATCCCTAAGTGATAAGGGTGGTCCACCCCAAATTTATTTTTTTTAATTTTTGACAAAATGCTTTATTATTATTTTTTTATGATGTGGCATTAAAAAATACATACAACCCTAAATTTTCACCCTTCTACCATCGACCCCTATTTTTATAATACTAAAATAATCCTAGGAATAATTTATATGGCAAAACAACGTTTGCCGGGTCAGCTATTAAGATATATTATGTACCTAACGTTGATCTCTCATAAGTTTCATCGATATTCATATTTCTGTCGTACCGCACTAAAATATTGCGGGCACGAACACGACCGAAACGACATAATGTTGATTCTTGAATTAGCCAATTAGAGATACGTGCTTTACCTCTCTAGTGGATTAAAAAAATATTAAGATGTTAGCCTTCAAATTATAATTAAAATTATTTGCAGATTGCCAAAAGTAAATATAAACCGGAGAACGTTTTTTTTATAAATCGTCGGAATGTATACAAGCAAACGGCCCACCTGGTGTAAAGCGGTTACCGTAGCCTATGAAAGCTTGTAATACATAAAGTATCACGCGCGTGATGCCTCTTGTGCTGCTAACAGCAACACCTTAGGAGCTTACCGAGACTTGCTTTGATGTGCCCTACCTCTATTAAAATATCCAGACCAAGACAAACAGACATGTTCATGCACACAAATGTTTGTCTTGTGTGGGGATCGAACCCACAAGCGTTAGTGTCAAAGTCGCGTCATTCACGACTGAGCCACCGAGCTCGTCAAATTTATATATACCTAGTCGGGTCATAAGTTCTGTCAAAACCTTATTATTTTAATTTTGGAATACTGACCAGAAATACTTTGACTAATTTTAAAAATAGAACGATCCCGCTTGCCGAAAATAAAAAATAAATTCATTTGCATTAATTTTCAATATGGAGTGGTCGAAGAAGGAATAGAGTCGCGGTTATCGCGTTGCACCGCTGTGGTTACGCGCCAAAAGAGATTTTCAACATTCTATAAAAATTGAAAATAACAGCTTCGAAGATCGTAAGACGAGCGGTCAGAGCCTCGCACAGTTACGACACCAGCGGTCATCAAATCAGTGAAGGCGCGAATCCAAAGAAATTCCGTGCGTAAACAAAAAATCTTAGCTCTTCAGATGGAATTAAGCAGAACCACTGTCAAAAGAGTTTTAAATGAAGACCTGGGACTACGAGCGTTTGAAAAAAATTAAGATGGAAAGATCCCGCGCTTTGATACGGCGGTACGCGGGACAAAAATACCGCGAAATTTGTTTTTTGGATGAAAAAGTTTTTACCATCGAAGAAAATTACAACAAATAAAATGATAAGGTGCATGCCCACGTATTCCGAGGGTCCAGCGAGGGCATTATCCTTCATCAATTATGGTTTGCCTTGGAGTCTCATATTCAGGCTTAACTAAGGTGTTTTTCTGTGAAAAAAGTGTGAAAACCAGCGCCGTGGTTTACCAAAATACCGTCCTAACAAACATATTAGAACCTCTTTCTCAAACAATGTTCAAAAATAGACACTGGATATTCCAACAGGACTCTGCACCAGCTCATAAGGCACGACGCACTCAAAACTGGTTGACCGCCCGTGGAATTGACTTCATCGGGCATGAAGACTGGCCCTCTTCTAGACCAGATTTAAATCCACTGGACTACAAGATATAACAACATTTGGAGGAGAAAGTCTGCGCTAAACCTCATCAGAATTTGGAGTCTCTCCGAGCATCTCTGGTTAAAGCAGCGGCAGAAATAGATATAAATGTGGTGCGTGCTGAGATCGATGACTGACCGCGTCGATTAAGGGCATGTATTCAAAATGGAGGAGGGCATTTCGAATAATGAATTACAAGTTTATTGTACATTTAATTACCTTTCATTTCATATATAACTTTTACATAATTATCAAAAAATCATTAATTACATCAAAAGTTTTTGACAGAACTTATGACCTGACTATATATATATATATAATCAACATTAAGTTGACACCCCTTATTAATGTCATGGCAGACCCTGAATCGAAAATAAAACAATCTGCCATTGGTTTCTTTCTATTTGGGGATCGTCACGCGAGCGGTACCACTTGGAGTAATTTCTATTGTTCATTAATAAATAGGAATGATAATTTAAATATTACTTACCATGAACTTTCACCTTCTATTTCCAAGGAATCATTTTAATGTGACCTTTAATAACTGCATTCATTATTACATTAATGTTTCATTTCATTTGACTGGAAGTAGACTAGATTTACGTGCACCCATAAAATGAGTCACATTAAAGTAAAAATATAGAAGTCTGGAATTTCAATTATATTTTATTATGATATCTAACTTGAATTACAATGAAATGTATTCTTTAGGACTTAGTCTTGGTATACATGTTCCTATCACTAAACTAAATGTAATGGTATGTAATTAGGTACTCCTATGACGAAACCTAACTAACCTAAAAAATGCTTGGAGCATTTTGTAATTAGATAAAAGTTTACTGTTCTCTTACATTATTGTTCCAAATAGTGCTGGCACGTAAGTTAGCCTCTGGTGTAAAAGATTACAGTATTATGGGGCCGCGACTTTACTGGGTTAATAACACTCGTGCGATGCCTCCTCTGCTGCTTACACAGCAACTCCTTAGGGGCTTACTGGTGACCTCACTCAAATGCAGGAACACAACAACCCTCTAGAGAGTTGTTATTTGGCTGCAGTTTTCTGTGAGGTGGAGGTACTTCCTCAGACGGGCTACTTTGATGCACCCTACCTCTTTTAAAACATCCAGACCAAAACAAACAGACATGTTCATGCACACAAATGTTTGTCTTGTGTGGGAATCGAACCCACGAGCGTTGATGTCAAAGTCGCATCATTCACGACTGAGCCACTGAGCTCATCAAGATACAGAACAAATCAACAAGACAATCATACAATCCTACTGAACACCTATGTTGACGTCAAACTAAGGCGACAAGCAGTTACCTATCCGCACACACGCTTTACAATTCTCCGAAGTGCACTATACAGCATGCAGTAGGATGTCATCGATTCCATATCCCAGCAGTACGTCCCAGCGATCCTCTCGCATAACCCTGTCAAATGCTTTTTCAAGATCCACAAAACCACAGAAAACTTTCTGGTCTAGCGCCAGATGCTTCTCCCGATATTGCGGAATAAAAAAACTTGGTCTGTACATCCTCTTCCGTTCCGAATCCGGGGGATCTCCTGTGCCTCGCACAGCATTCCGTCGGATTTCCCTCTTTCTCCTCTCAATTATTTTTCCACATAGTTTTACCGCTCAGCTGGTCAAACTGTCCCTGTAAGTGCAATTCAAGCCTTTCCGACTTATATATGGATGATTCTGAAAGAAAGTATGATGACCAGTCCAAAAGAAGCATGTCGCAAGCATGCGCAAAGGTGACGCCTGGTAGGACGCGGAAGTTGATTTTTCTTTAAGAAAAAAGAGGACAGCGAGGCTGGATTGTGTATCGTGTGAGAGAATAATAGATAGAAGAAGAAAGTAGTGTATTGTCGATGCGAGAATGAGACCAAAAATTTAGTTAAAGAGAAGCATGCAAGATCTAGCTTAGCAGGTAAGAGAGACTGACAAAAACTTTGAAAGTAAGGAAGTCTACACGTTATTTGGCTGCGGTTTTCGGTGAGGTGGAGGTACTTCCCCAGACGGGCTCCTTTGATGCGCTCTACGTCTCTTAAACAGCCGGGACCGACTGCTTAAACTCGAGGACCCACCCATAGACAGGCAGCTGCCGACGTTACTTGACCTGCGTGTTTATATAAAATGACACGGCAACGCATGTCATCGAGCTCTCAAATTTATTTTATTTTATTAATTAAGTAAATTATATATTTATTCGTTGCAAATAGAACAACAAAATTATTCAGTACTTCGTAATAAAATTAAGTAAGAGATCTCAAAAATCATAGGACAATTTTAATTATAAATTGATATTTAATTAATATAAAAACACCAAGAGCCACTCAGTTGCATATTGTTAGTGTAATTAAACTTTTTACTAACAACAAACGTCGTTGCAGAATCTTCTTAAATATAAACACTTATCATAATGATGAGAAACGATTGTATGGAGAAAGGCTCACAACTGAAAGAACGAAGGAGGCAGAAATTATTTTATTATATATGAAAGAGAGGAAAGAGAACGAATACAATAATTGCAGTTAATTATGTAGAATTGAAAGAAGTCGATGAGATTGTATATCTTGGATACGGCAGAGACAAATAGTACACCTCTAGGGTGGTAAGACGAATGGTACACCTCTAGCGTGGTAAGACGAGTGATTGCTGAGAACAATGTAAATAGATCATCGGGTAAACCTCTAGGCAGTTAAAGCTATAGCTACAAGTCTTAGCTCACTATAAACAACACGGTGCTGGTGCCAACGCTAATGCCAGAGAGAACATGATAATAGAATGAACGCGATCTGAGAAATGCAAAATGAAAGCATTGCGTTAAATCTATGGCATAACGCTGGTAGACCACGTTCGCAGTGATGATATAAGAAACAGAATTGGTATGAAGGAGGTCATCGGTGTTGTGATAAAAAGAGGCATGATCTGTTGGTTCAGACAAGTAGAAAAAATGACTGAACAGATATACAACGCGAAAATAGAACGAGGCTGAGGAAGACCAAGACTCACTTACCACGACCAAATTGCATGTGTTTTATCAGAAAGTGATGTCATGAGTCCTGGAGACCAGCGAATGTACATGACAAGTGCTATGAATATTAAAAAAGCGAGTGAGGCATGTAAAGACTACCATGTTGCGCTCGGCCCTCTACGCCTACCCGGCAAGGAAATTGACTTGAAAGTGTAGATGAATTGTTAATCTGTTTTAAAAACTAGTTGAAGGTATGAAATTTTAGTAATCATGCATTGCTTTGCGTAACTTAAAATTAAATTAAAATAAAACTAGCTAAGTACTAAATAATATGTTTAGTCTCTTTCGAAATTTTACTTTCAGTGAAACCATTTTTCATAGTACGAGTACCACGATTCGTAGAGTATCGCCGATAGAACAGTTCATTTTTCACGTCTTGATTAAAATCCATCACGATCTCTTATGACTTCACAATAGTTAACCATTTAATCAAATCGTTGTTTTTAAAAAATATAGAAATCGCTGGGAGTCAAATCGAACTCTATACAGGGTGGATAACTATCCTTAATTTTTCGAAGAATTAAATAAGTTTGTTTTTTTCGTTGTGTTTGAAAAAGTAGTGTCATTTTACAAGAGGTTGCCGTTTCTCTTACATCTCGTTTTTTTTAAGTACAATGGCTGTAAACAAATGGAATGAGAGTCAGCATTAACGATTTTCAGAGGGTCGTCAACGCATGAGCGACCCCCCTGGTATTGCAAATGTCCATAGGCTACGGTGACTGTTTACCATTAAGCAGGTCGTATGCTTGTTTGCTACCTTAGAGGTATGAAAAAGCCACTTCTTTGATCTTAAAGTGCGATTGTGCAAACAGGATACAAGAGGATTATTTTCACCCGTCTGCCTCAATTTTGTTGTTTTGTTTTCGTTTTCTGACATCGATTTACAAGATGCTGTTTTTTCTCTAACTCAAATAAGGATATGTCACCTGTGATAATGACAGCTTTGCAATATCCGTCAACATAAGCCCTTTTCTGTTCTTTTGTTCGAGACGAGTCCAATAACAACAAAGTTTCCTGGGTTTTAAATGTTTATGTAAAAAAAATGGACTTTGCACATACCGATTATTTATCAGAGTTATAATTCATCCATTAATATCTTAGAAACATTGCTCGGTTCATTTCTTATTCTGGTATTTATATATGCCATACCGTAATACAAGTAATGTGAGTAACTTAGCAACAACTTGATACAAGTACCAAACGTATTATTGTAAAAATTTTTAAAATAATAATACAAAAATCGAGACGTTATTAACTGATATACAGTTTTATTTCGAAGCTAAATCTTATTTTTTTTGTATTATGTGTATCTATAAAAATTTTAGAGGGGGATTATGTCGTGTTACACGCAATGGAACCGCGACTTCATTCAAATAACCGATGACGCGCAACGATTGACTGCTGTGTCGGCCATGCACAAACTCAAACACCGATCAACAAATATCCCCTCTGTGTCTGAATACAATGATTTATACTCGTTTGTCGACTTGCGACAACTAACTTGGTTTTGTTCAATCGTAGGGTCGTATTTTCCGTAATAACACTAAATATAATTCTATGTAATATATAACAAAAATATTTTGTGGCCCATAATAACCTGTCAAGAAAAAATGTTTGTGTGTGTGTACTCATGTACGCATTTAAGAAGTTATACTACTTATGCGCAAAAAAACAAAAATAGCGCCAAAATTTTTTTCATAACCGTTTATAAAACAAACCGATAACATGATAAATTATCAATAAATATCATTCACAACCATGTATTATTTAAAGACACAAACACATTTTATACATATTTATATGTAAATATATTTTATCTGTACTGATACAAAACACATATTGAAAATTCATAAATGAATTTTTGAATAAGTACTTTGAATATAGTCACGAACAAAACTACGTGGTGTCGAGTTTGCATGTCGGTGTCGTAAAAATTCACTCACATAGTTTTACCCTAACGCGCCAATAGAACTATAACTTCAAAATATAATAACGGCGAAATAAATAAGTTCGATTATAAAACGGTATTATTTTTCCTCATTACTTCCAAGAAAATATTTGAAATAAGGTTGGATCATTTTTAAAACTACTACATTAAAACTAATCACAAATTTCGAATCGATAGTATTAGTAGGACAGATAGACGGAGTAAGTCGCATCACAAGGGGTTATTTTTTAACATTTTGGTACGGAACCCTAAAAATTACATGAATGTTATCTCTTTTACCTGATATTATTCATTCTTATGCGAGGAATTCATTCTATCAAGATTTTATAGCGTATTTTTGTGTACCTCTAAACATGCCCTTAGCAATTTCTTAGCCTTAAAAATCTCCATGATAAAAAATAAATTCCTAATGCGGCACTGATATATCGTGGTTTTACCTCATGATTTCGGAAATATTACAAGAATTCAGAGTCTTTCATACCAAATTTCATCAAAATTGTTTTTGTTCATATAATTTTGTACGTAGTGCTCCGCAGTGTATATTTTCTGAATAAAATATTATTGTTGGTATGACTATGTAATATATATATTTATATACTGCTTTATCTATATAACAGATAATTAAAATACAATGTATGCATTTTATTTCTTAAATGTTTTTAAAGTAGGACACTAATTTACCCTGGTTGTAAATGCGCACTTCTACACAAGCATATAAAATTGATATGGGAAATAAAGTTGATACAAATATAGAACTTGAAACGAGGTTCACTTAGTTTTACCGTATTCACACTAATTCATCCGCGTAACTCACAATAGCCAAGCATAATGCAAGCTTTACACGACATCCCATTTACAGTGAAAAATTAGAATGCCAACGCTTTTTATTTAACATAATATTTAAAATATTACGTACTTTGTTCATTCTCTGTTTATGACAGTCAATCGTAAAGACATTGCTATGAGATCATTACAGCATACCACGGGACTCGCCGGATTCATACATCTCATTGCCTCATTCATTAAAACCTGATAGCCAGTTTTATAGAAGAATTTAAGAGAGGTAGGGCGAATTGAATCAACCCGTCTGGGGAATTACCGCCACCTCACAGAAAACCGCAGTCAAATAACAACTCCCTAGAGGGTTGTTGTGTTCCTGCGTGTGAGCGTGGTCACCACTAAGCTCCTACGGAGTTGCTGTGTAAGCAGCAGAGGAGGCATCGCGCGAGTGATATTTAATATATTACAAGCCGTATGCTTGTATGCCTCCTGAAATTGCATAAAAAAAGTTATATCCGTCAAACAATCATACGTGAGTATGCAATATGCTTAAAAAGATATAGATAAGCACAAAACCGGATTATGAGAGCTACCTAAATCAAGTTTTTATTCAGTTAAAAATATACCTAATAACTATTTCGTGTAATGAAAATCTATCCTAATTTCATCGACATAATGCCTTGATAACTATTGTATATTTCAAATCGACTATTAATAGAATAAATTACTGTTCATTTCATTTCGTTGGACTCTATTTTTAGCTTACAATTTATAGACAGAAGCCAAAATTAGAAACTTGGAAAACTACAACTGAACAATAACCATTATTTGACGTTCAGGCCGAGCACAGACTCTAACGAACATTTTTTCTAACAAACAATTGATCAAAATGTTTTGGTATTTTGCACAGGATAATTTTCGATAAGATATTGTACGATATCAAACTTGGAGACTTTGTATACAGAAAGTTAAAATGACGCAGCGCATTTCTTGTTTCTGCGCTTTCTCGGTAATGTGTTAATCACAAATCTGAACTGAATAAGCTGATCAGATGACAAGTGCACATGAACGAACTTCACTGTATTTGTACTTACAAGTATTAGATTCTATTTTGATTGTAAAACGCTTACTTATGGAAGCGAGAGCTGGGTATGGCAGAGAGAGCATGAAAGTAGGATAAACGCGGTTGAAATGCGAGCGTTGCGCAAAATCTGTGGTGTAACGCTTGCAGACCGTATCCGCAATGATGAGGTTAGAAGCAGAGTTGGTCTGAAAGAGAGCGTCGGTGTTAAAATAAGAAGAGGCATGCTCCGTTGGTTCGGACATGTAGAAAGAATGCAGGATGAAAGAATGACGAAGCAGATATACAATGCAAAAGTGGAAGGATGTAGGAGCCGAGGAAGGCCAAGACTTACCTATCATGATCAGATTGGTCGTGTTCTATCAGAAGGTGATGTCAGGAGCCCTAGAAACCGGCGAGCGTGCATGAAAAGAGCAATGAATGTGAAAGAAGCGAGTGAGGTATGTAAGGATCGAGTCGCGTGGCACTCGGTTCTCTCTGCCTACCCCGTAAGGGATTTGGCGTGAAGTTATAGATAGATTGATTGTAAAAATATGATCAAATTTTAATTAAAGTTAAACTCCGAGGCATTTTTATCATTAATATAGTCAGATACTTTATAATATGCCCTGCTACACAATTTGGCTTTAATAGTAGTTTTAAATTTGTTTATTGACAATTCTCTTATATTGCTGGGAAGTTTGTTATAGAACCGTATACATTGCCCCATAAAAGAATTACCTATTTTGTGGAGACGACTTGCATGTAACACAAGATTATGCTTATATCTAGTATTTATGCTATAAGTATCACTCTTTTTACAAAATGAGTCTATGTTTTTATGGACATACAAAAGATTTTCATAGATATATTGCGATGCGACTGTTAAAATATTTATTTCTTTGAATTTTTCTCTAAGGCTCTCCCGGGGACCAAGTTTGTAGATAGCTCTTATGGCTCTCTTTTGCAATAAAAATATGGTGTTAATGTCCGCGGAGTTACCCCAAAGAAGAATTCCATATGACATAATACTATGAAATAATACAATATATGGGAATATCGATAAAATATAAGGCTAGCGTATGAATCGATATTAGTCTGAAATGAGACTTCTTCTCTCTGCTTACCCCGCAAGGGACTTGGCGTGGAAATAGAGTCCTAAATTACTCGTATATATTTTTTTCATATTAATCCAAAGTTCCATAAACATAATAATTGGGGCGTATAAGTGATACAGGTGTAACACTTATACGGTGTAAGGGTTTTCTATAGCTACTCTGCAAGGAATTTGGCGTGAAGTTATAAATAGATAGATAGTAGTGGTACATCGTCGGCTATAGAGCCAAAAGCTAACCTCGCTTACACCGTCGCGTCGTTACTATCCAAAGCTTTGCCAAGAGAAGGGTAGCACACGACAAAAATCAAATAAAGACAAGCCCTACGGTGGAAGTAAGTACGTTCAGGCTACAGCAGTCAGTTACAATTCATTTATGTTATTGTACAACAATGAATTATGTTCACGCAAACAAGTAAGTTCAATAGAAAGACGACGATATACGATGGTGAAGTGGATGCTACTTTACTAAGGATCGAGGATTTGATTTTTACAAAAGACAAATATTGTGTGCATGAACCTGTGTGTCTTGATCTGTATGTTTTGAGAAAAGGTTATTGTGTTCCAGCGAGTAAAACGGGTTACTCCTAAGGAGTTGCCAGAGGTGGACAGGAAAGGAACACTTCCTTTATTGCAAGCGTTCATAAGTGGACCGTATGCATGTTTGGCATCCGACATATTAATTTGTAATAAATTGTGTATGGCAAAATACACTCTCAATTTATCTAACACAACCGAATATTTTTATAACACACAACTATGAAGATAAAGGATAACAAAAGTGGAAAGAAAGCCGAGAACGTCGTTAGAAAGACATCTGCATTTTTACCCAATTACGGTGATGTATGTTCTTTTGTAACAACATTCGTCCGAAACTATTCGTCATATATTATCAAATAAGATATCACTGGAAGCCTCCAGGCTTCAGGTCAGGCTTCCATCGAATACCAATAACAGACAAATTATAAATTATGACGCACGCAGTCGAGTTTCATTTGACGACCCATCTCTCGAGGCTAAACGTAGGTTTCACCTTTCGAAAAATTAATTATTTGTGCAGTTGATAGTAGTGGATGAAGCATGGAGAAGTTTTGGTTTTCTTTTCGCTCTTGACGGCACCCACAGTTTTATATTGCTTAAAAGTACAGACCAGTCTATCCAGCCAGATAATACCAGAGGCATACTTCGTACAAAAGTCGTCTGCATGGGTACCTGTTTCTTACCTATTTCTACCGCCAAGCAGCTATATTTATATAGCTGTGTTCTGGTTTGAAGGGTAAGATATGGCAGAGAAATTACTGAGTACTGTGATGAAACATTCTTAGGTTACAAGATTGGCAGCGCGCGAGTCCCCGTGGTGTTCAATAGGCTGCAGTGTTCGCTTACTATCTGATGCGGGCCACATGCTTGTTTGCCAATCTAGTTGTATAAAAAAAGCCATTTGATATGTCGTATAGGTAAGCTAAGTCAGCTATTCTTCGCCTTTCATATAACGGCAGTATGTGGTGTTATGTGTATTTTTCAATGTTTGTAATTTAATTTCTACATCGGAATTAAATATATCGAACAAATCTTTTGTCTTCTTTTGTTGTGTTCTGTTGATTGTTTTCTTCTCTGTATTCCCTCAATATCATTATTTGATAGCACCGGTTCAACATGTGATTTTAAGTGACTAAGGACAAAAGTGCAATACAAAATTTTGAAGGAACGTTTTGAATTATTCCGATATTCGCATCGATATATAAAAATCCCAAAGGTACTCGTATAGATGCTGTATTCATTACTAAATCGATGTGTGATTTATATAGAAGTTTTGTGTTAAGCATTATCCCTAGATCTCTAATAGCGTTTACTCTCGTTATAACAGTATTTATATTGTAATTATAGGCACTTAATTCTGTTACTTATTTAATAAATTGAAAATGATAGATATCATTATAGTTTCAAACAGGGCAAAAGATTTTCATATCATTTGCATTTAATAGTATTATTGAAGCATCGTGAAATGATTCATGCATATATTAAATACAAGAGGCGCGAGCAACGAACCTTGTGGACGCACCAAGGAGATTGTCATAGCAGTAAGCATGAAACATTTAGTGCAACAATTTGTGATCTATTTTCTATGTATAAAATAAAACAACTAAGCAGGTTACCACGCCAATGCCAATGGCATGGAGCTTCTTGATAAGAATCGAATGTACTAGTCTATCGAAAGCCTTGCTATGATCGTTGTATATCATATCGACTCGTTCCGACATAATCTTGGTTCCTTAGTCACTAAAAAAACAAATTGGATATTGCGGATCTGCCTTTAATAAATCTATGTTGACGTTCATGTAGCTCATAGTTGATGGAGGCATATACTTGACGATGAACTATTTTTCCCAAAACTAGCTTTAATCTTCACATAGAGAATGCATCAAAAATGATTGTGCATTTTATTGTACCTATATATACATTTTACTAATCTGTTCGTGAATCATTTCGCCGATGTTAATTTCCTTCTGGTCATAACTGTGTACCGCGGGGTTTGCGTGTACAAGATATATTTTTACCTTTTTTTATCGTTTTAAAATGTAAAAGCGATTGATAAACGAATAAAACGATGGCTGCACGTGCCTTCCGTTCTTTGAAACCTTTATCTTAACCTAATTATTTTGACGAACGCTACGTAACTTTAGGCTAAAATTAACCAAACGACTTCCTGGAATGTCGATAATCGGTACTGATATAATTTTGATTATATACTTACACGAATATATTGATGTACGTGTTTATTGCATTTTATTATTTGAAATTTATTGGTAAATTCAAATGTTTCTAAATAGAGAAAGTTTCCTTAAAAAGAAGTAGGACGCAGACAGACTGGGTGGTTGTCGTGTTCCAACGAGTGAGTGAGGTTACCAGCAAGCTCCTAACGAATCACTTTACATTAGGTAGGGTTTTTTATACCACCTCGGGAGGCGTACAAGCTAACGGCCCACCCGATGTAAAGCGGGTACCGTAGCCTATTAACGCTTGCGATATATTAAGTATCACTCGCGCGATGCCTCCTCTGCTGCTTACACAGCAACTCCTCGGGAGCTTACTGGTAACTCACACGCAGGAACACAACAACCCTCTGTACGCTTGTATGCCTACCGATATAGTACAAAAAAAAGATTAACGAAAACTAAAAAGTGTGAAAAGTACACTAAAATAGTGTATTATTTTTTTATATTTTATTACATGACTTCTTTGCACTACCTGCTTGTAACATGTTGTAGGAAAAATTCATACCTGAAATCATAAATAGACCCGTAGATCCTCCGCATGCATCGTAAAAGTCGTGACAGACCATCTTTTCGACATATTGACCCGCCTTTGGGTATATGGTTCATAAACTGAAAGACAACATAATATTGTAAACATAATAGGATAACATACATAGTGTAAATAATAAATTTATCAGATTTCGATTAAATTGTTCGCTACGAGTATCTAGTACTAGGCTAACATAATAGAGGCACGAGACAGCGATGTTTATTTTATATGGAGCAGATCATCCAGGGCAAAATTAGCAGCAGTTTGCTTAGTGCATTGTGAGTAATTTCACCAAAAAAGGTTCCCAATGGTGGGCTGCGTTGAACGATCGTAATATATTACAAGAATGCAATATAAATAGAGTGGCTTAGGTTACTAGCCTGAATGGAAAATATCTTTGATGTGTAACCATATAAAATCCACATAACCATTAAAACCAAATTATGGATATCACCTGCCAATCGCCAAGTGTCTTGTAACAGGCGGCCGGGAAGGCACTTGTCCGCCACCACAAATTCCATCTCTCTTCGCTGCCGCTGTAGCCCTGGTACATGCGCCAACCACGTTCGGCACATACCTTCAAAGTTTTAATACACATATATTGTCATTTGAGGCAGATGCATTTATTCACAATGGGATTTAGACTATGCTGTTCAAGAGAATGTATAAAAGAGAATAAGATCTTTCATACACAATATTGGAAATTATCATAATAATTGCGGAGGCGATGGCAAGGAACAGATATCATAGAATCGTAACGTGCAGGTTTCCTTAGGATGGTTTCCTTCATCGACAAGCAAGTGATAATTACAAATAATCCGAAAATATTTTCAGTCTTAGTTCATCACATTTTATAATAAACAGAGTACGTATTGCATGTATACATACTCGTATATGCCACATCACAAAATGTTATATGGCGTCATATTTAGTGATAGTAATATAATGTTTTACTACAGTTATATTTTTCTATAGAATAAAAGTAAAAGTGTTTGTTTCATGGAAAGAAATATACTGCACAAGTTATCAAGGTTGCTCGAATAATGCATGCATCGACTATAAGAGTAATTTCAATTAAAAATACATACCGAATACTATTTGTGAATGCACCATGCATTGTTTTAAAAACTAGGCTATGGTATAAAAGTATATATTTACCTTGATAAGAAGACTGGGCCCAGATCCGTTATCATTAAGCCGGTATACGAATGGTTCATCATTATCGAAATATCCGTCCATGATTTTCCAAATTAAACCTAAAAAAATAATTTCTTTAGTCAACAAATTTCTGAATTATTTTAGGACAAATAAAGCTTTGTACCTCTCATTTCAGTTCATTCTTAAAGGCCAATGCACAATATTGCATGTCACCTCATCATATACATTAAGTTCTAATTTCGTAATGAGTGCACTCTGTAAAAATAATAGAGCGGGGGGCGTGTTATTCGCCCGCCCGCCCAACGCCGACTGCTCCTGTATTGCAACGTTAACGTAAGGTAACTTAGGTAACCCCAAGTGATTTATAACCGGGCGTTCGTGACACGGTGGGCTCCGTAAAAAGCTACGTAACTACGATAATGCATTTTGTGAGTATAATGACGCCCGCGTACAACCGACTGCCTGAATTATTGTACGATGAAACATTTTTCTTTTCGATTTGTTCATTTTTTATTAGTGGTAAACTCAGGGATTTGTATCACTTTTTCTAAAATTGTAATCACTCGTAAAATGCAAATGGATTTGTCTTATAGTATGATATGCAGTTTTTTCATTGAAGCCGCATATTTCATTGATTGATCTGTATATCCCAACAACCTGACGAAAGTTTTAACAAAACCAAATCAATATGACCTCTTTACTTTACTTAGAAACTTAATGTGATTGTTTCAATTGTTTAAATACCGTAGAACGTGATTTCCATTAATTCCTAAAGTAACTTTAACACTTTTTAATTAAATTAGGAGCTTAACAACATTTTTTTTTACTATTAAATTTTAAAGTATCTCCAATAACGTTTTCCTAATTTATTCGCCTTTTCGTCTAGTCTAGTCTATATGAAAACAACTTGGATACGACTAGAACTCATTAAAAAAGGTTTTTTATTAAATCGGTTCACAATTGGCAAAGGTATGTAAACATACACAAAAATAGGTACACCTACGGTTCGAATCACAAGCGCCTCATTTTCGAAGTCGTTTAAAAACGAATGAAAATGCTCATATTTAAGGTACCGACATCATCAGCTTACAATACTCGCTCCATAAAGGTGCTACCCCATTGCCATTGTGTAGCTGCAGGATGTGCACGCAGACTTAGGCTGAACCATAAGTCATAGTGTACGTGCGTAGCGTGACCGTGCGCAATAATGGAGTAGCACCTTTATTGATAGTTCTGCTAATGTTCTTATTAAACTCCAATTTCATCTTTACGTGACAGTAGTTACTTCAAATTCAGATTTTTATATTTTAGTAAACATGAGTGGTTACATGGATAATAGTAGTAGTAGGAGATATTAAGTGACCAAATTAGTTCTACATAAATACAAAATGATCAGAGTCATTATCGAAATATATGGAATACCTATATATATATATATATATATATATATATATATATATATATATATATATATATAAATATTGTATACATACATATGTCAGAATATAAAATGTCATATATATACATACATCGCTGCTGTGCATCTATTTTGCGTTTTGAATACATATCCTCTGTTTGTTGAGTTCCCCCAGAATATTATCCCGTATCTTAATATTGGATCAGCAATTCCATGATAGGCAGTAAAGTATGTACTGTTATTTACTAAGGAAGTCTGTACAATGCATATGCAGATGAACTTAATTTCTTGCATATTTTTCTGTATGAAATTTCCAGTGAAGCTTGTTGTCCATTTTAATTCAATAGAATTTTACATCGTCTGTTTTCTTTGACTAAAGTGCGTATAATGCATAATTTTACGAACATTTGTTTTAAAATAATTGCTATCTGACCATTTAATAATATTACGCAGTGACCGTGCAATCGTCTGTAAAGAGAGGCATGGGCTAATTATTTATTTTAGGGTAAATCATTAATGTAAATAATAAATGACACTGAACCCGTGACACTGCCTTGATGGACACTATTGCACAAGGCTGTAAACAGTGGAAATTTACGTATATAATGGAAAAACATATATTTTTGCTTCTCGACAAATTAGACAGAACAAAGACATCGATATGACAATACACTATTTTGTGCACATTGTTATGACGAATATGGATAAATGACTAATAGTATGCTCTTTTACTGCGACAAGACTAAGTATTTGACTATGTAGATCACAAAATTATTAAATAACCGTTATTTATTAAAAAAAACATATGAAATTCGTGAAAAGTTATGAATTTGTTAGGCTCGTACCTTAAAAATAGAAAACAGTATATATACACAGGCAATGCAAATTCTAAAATAGATGAAACTTTTCTATATGTTATATCAGTAGACTACTTTTTGAAATGTCTGTTAAAATCACCATTGTTTTCCATATAATGGATTAGAACTTTTATTTTGGGCAAATGTTAATACCGATAACAATTTTTTCAATATGCATCATTTCATCAGCCTCCTCATTTACTTTCACGAATGGTTAGTTAGTAAGATCCCAATATTCGAAAGCATTGAATGTTTTTGCTAAAATGTTTTATCAATTTGACAAAGTTAAAACTTTATTGAAGTGAACGAGTGATATCTTATATATCTATACTTCTATACTATCTATACTTCTATACTATTATTATAAAGAGGAAAGATTTGTATGTATGTTATGAATAAACTCAAAAACTACTAGGCCGATTTCAAAAATTCTTTCACCATTAGAATGCTACAATATAAATGATTAACATAGGCTATAAAATATTTTAAAAATAGTTAGGGATCCGTATGAAAACTTCGATAATGTGTGAAAAAGATACCAAAAAATCCTTATATCGCGTACGCTTCTGAAACTATTGACAATAGAGCAAAGTAATGTACTGCAGTTTTATAGAGGACATCAATATCTACAAAAAGTCTGCGATACCATATGTCTAACTATTACAGATACGTCACAATAACTACTTTTTCATGTTAAAATATGCTATAGTAACGCCGGTACAAACTAGGCCACATTATTCGTAGTTTGGTATTAATCCTTATCCAAATAAATCTTTTCGTATTCAAGACTGTTTCAATGCCTGTAGGTTACTCTTTGAATTAACGAAATCGGACATTCCATTCCAAAGATATTACGGATTTTGTTCTGTGTTTCAATCCCTTGCTTGCGACACCGGCGGCCACGGCGCGTGGCAGCGGGCGGCGCGGCGCACATCTATCTATGAGATAGGTACCCGCGCGACATTGAATGTTTTGACTTTTTCATACCACATTTTTTCTGTTCCAGTTAAAAAGTTCTTTTCAGAAAAGCGTACCTCAAATCATCACCTTTGTGGCAATCAATTGAAACTCTCAATTTGCGCACGAATATGAGAGCACGTTTTAGTAATGACGGCAACGACAATTTCTCACAAAAATTACTTAAACTTGGAAGCGGAAAATTACCATCTCCAATTGCACATAGCCTCCAAGTATTATTGGATAATGAAGTACCAGGTGATTTTAAATGTTACAAAGCTATTGATAACGTGTGCAACATCGAAGATACAGTGCACTATCTACAAGAATTTTTAAATTCTCTGTATCCCGCCGGCTTGCCACCACACGAACTGAAATTAAAAGTAGGTACTCCCATTATGCTGTTGAGAAATTTAAGCCCTCCCAATATGTGTAATGGCACAAGGCTTTTGATAAAGGAATTACGAGACAATCTGATTAAAGCAACAATCATCACCGGTCCCACGGCCGGACAGCTTTTCTTTTAAAAGGTTACAGTTTCCTGTAAAGGTATCGTTTGCCCTTATAATAAATAAATCCCAGGGACAAACTTTCTCGATCTTTGGCATCGACCTAAGAGAAGAATGCTTTTCTCATAGCCAATTATATGTTGCACTTTCTCGAGTAGGATTCCTAAAAATCAATATATTTTGTTGCCATCTACGAATACCACAGCCAATATAAACTTTCCGATTGTAATTAGGGTTATGGATAAAAACTAATAAAAAATTAAATACCACTAAGTACGTACCACTTAAAGTAATTTGTCTGAAAGAAAAGCTGCTTAAGAAAAACTATTTAAAAAACTCTCTAAAGATACATTTACTCTTCGTTTATCCCAAAATGTTTAAAAAATAAATGTCCACCCGTGCGAAGCCGGGGCGGGCCGCTAGTATTTATATATATTGGCACTTAGGTGCCACTTAGGTGGCAAACAAGGGTCTAGTCTGAACGGCTATTAACACAAGCAAGTTTTCTGTTTGTATTTTGTATCTCTTTTTGTATAAATACGATATCTAACTTACAGAATACATCCTGTGAGGGCATATCAATCGAAAATTATGGAGGGTAGATCAACTATCCTTTGCTAAAACATGTCCCTCCATCAATTAAAAATATTTAACTATATACAAACAATAGTTCGCTGCAATTTTATATCCAAACAGTAATTTAGAATACTTAGAATTGATATTAAAGAGCGTTCAACTACATAATTTTAATTATTTTTTATTGCTTTTATGGTAACTTAGGTGACAAGATTCACTCCCCATACAAATTATTCCTGTCCCCACGTCTACTTCAATAGTTCCCTGACGCATTAATTTTAAAATTTTATATAAAAGTGTATTAATTTCTACTCATGTTATTTTCTACTACGGTTTCTAAACGCCCTTAAATGCTTCCCAGATTTTTAAGTATGATTTTGCTATTTAGATAAAAATAAACAAATTGAGTCCCAAAACTAATACCCAAACAGATGTCCGCTAAGTTACTGTTCTTAAAAGTTATAAGATAAAAACATAGATGACTCTAACAGTCACAATTGTGGCAATTAATGCCCGAGGATGGTGCAATGACATTCCGCCATTTAGTGTGTGGTAGTGGAACTATTGTTTTTACATAGTTAAATATTTTTAATTGATGGAGGGACATTTTTTTTTTTTATACTACTAATTTGGCAATCAAGCATACGGCCTGCCTGATGTTAAACAGTCACCGTAGCCTATGGACATTTACAACACCAGGGGCGTCACTCATGCGTTGCCGACCCTCTAAAAAACCTCTTCACGCATTTCTTGAAGAACTCCATGCTGTAGTTCCTTGGAAAAACCTCGGCTGGGAGCTCATTCCACAGCTTGAGTGTTCTCGGAAGAAAACTTCTCTGGACCGCACCGTACGCGACCATAGCGGTTCAAGCGTGTGAGGGTGAACTCCCCGCCGTCGGCGAGCGGTGCGGTTATAAAAAGTAGCCGTCGGCATCATTTCGAACAACTCTTCAGAACACAACCCGTTGTACAATCGGTAGAACACACAAAGGGAGGCAAAGTCTCTCCTTAAACTTAAGGGTTCAATACCGTGTGTAAGCTTAGGATTGTCGACAATTCTCACAGCTCGTCTCTGAATCGAATCACACGGTCCAAGCTGGTATTCAGGTGCTCCCTGAATACCAGCTTGGACTTGCATATCTACGGAGATCCACACGCACGTATAGACTCTGGTACTTCTAGCGACCTACACTACATTTCAAACTAGTGAACTTCATTCACATAGTGAGAAGGCATTATGTTTATTGATACGTTTAGGTTCTCTCCGGACATCATGGCTAATTTCGCAACCAATTTATACAAAAGAATTTACTACTCTTCATTATTAACTAGTTGTGATAAAATTCTCTATGATTCGGTTTTGAGTCTAAACAAAATATATATACCTATAATTCTCTTCTCAACGAATCACGTTTTGTGTCAAAATTTGTTGCGAAATTTAGTTCGGTAGGTTTTATTTATGTATTATAATTGCTTAAAGGAATACCTTCCTCGCAAGGGATTTTGCGTGAAGTTATAGATAGATAAATAGAATTGCTTATTTCCGTGTTAAGTTTGATTTTCTAATTTAAATGTTGTGTATGCGTAGAAGCAAGTTTGCATAGTTTAAATTCTAATTAAAGCAATTATAAACTTTGAATGGCGCTTGTTCCGGTGTTTCCCGTAACCCAGTTCGCGACGGTTGCGTGTTACGCGTGATATTCCATTATCATAAAAACTACGTAAACCCATCGAGCGCAGTGC